>CM042165.1:63723995-63748995 GCA_023376005.1 Doryteuthis pealeii
TAAAAATATACTACCAAACATCAACCGGGGAGAAAAATTTTTTGAAAAAAAGAAAAGACCAAGATATTCGTACCAACAAAAAATAATCTATTGGTACAGTATTTGGCCAAAAGAAAAAAACAATTTATATGTATATATATGTATATAAGATATATATATATTCATATAACCGCCAGGAGAATAGCTAATAAGTAAAAAGTGCTCAATACCTAAGTAGAGCAAATAATAAAGATAAATCTAATGAGTCAGACGAACCTACTAAGATCTTAGCCCTGAAGAGCATTAAGCGAAACTAATAGTAGGTTCGTCTGACTCATTAGATTTATCTTTATATTATATATATATATATATATATATTATATATATTAGGGATACCCAAAATGAGAGTAAATTGCATTTTTGACAAAATGACTTTTAAAAGCAGAAAAAATATCGATGTATAATTTTTTCTTTTATAAGATAATAGCCAATTAAATAATTATAGAAATGAGTAAAAAAGAAATCTCCAAAACTTAATTATTTATTATTTTTTTACATTTTATTTTTCGATTTTCGGTACTTATTTTCTCATAGAAAAGCCACGTAAAATCTTTTGTTTGTTTCTATTCATAACTTCGGTTTTTTATCTCTTTATTTATACTGTAATTAGAAAACTATAAGACCAACCCGAAAAAAATGTTACACCCCCAACATAAGGGGGGTGGGGTTAAAAATAAGTGACCTGAAAAAAATGAGAAAGTTTTGAAATAAAATAAATAATGCATTATAAAGACCATTCATTGATAAATAAACACTGAAAATTTCATTAATATCTGATAATTCCCTGATTTTTTGTAAATTATTTTCTGTAGGGGGGGGGGATAAAGTCATTTTGTCAAAAACGCATTTTAGGCCCATTTTGGGTATACCTACTATATATATATATATATTATATATATATATATATATATATATATATATGTGTGTGTGTGTATTTTTTGTTAAATGTAGAAGATTATATATTCAAAGTAAAGTTGTCGGGGTGGCCTAAAGTCAGTATCAGCCAGACAGCAAGCGAGTCTATTCCCTTTTCACTTGTGCTAGATAAAGGTGATTGTTTTGGTGTCTGGGGTGGAGCGCCACACCAACCTACTTCTCACTTTACTGCACATCCCTGTACTACTCATCTAGCTCAGTCAGTAGAGTGTCCGACTAGGAACCACAAGGTTCTTGGTTTGATACCGGTCTTTGTCAACTCAGCATATGAGTAGCACAGGGATCTGTGCGGTAAAGTGAGGAGGTGATGGTAAGATGCAAGAAACAATCTCCTTGGTCAAGCGCTAGTGAAAAGGGGATTTACTCCCTCGCTGTCTGGCTGATACTGACTTTAGCCCACACTGACGACTTACTTTTCTATATCTTCTAAAAGTATAGAAAAATGCTAAGATAATAGCAATTCGCTCTTTAATAAAAGTTTAGAAAAATGCTAAAAAATAGTAATTTGGCTTTTTAATAAAAGTGTGGAAGCCTAAAAGTGTAGAAAAATGCTAAGAAAAATAGCGATTCACTCTTTAATAAAAGTTTAGAAAAATGCTAAAAAATTAGTAATTTGGCTTTTTAATAAAAGTATGGAAGCCTAAAAAAGTGTAGAAAAATACTAAGAAAAATAGCGATTCACTCTTTAATAAAAGTATAGAAAAATACAAAAAAAATTAGTAATTTGGCTTTTTAATAAAAGTATGGAAACCTAAAAGTATAGCAAAATGCTAAGAAAATAGCGATTCATTCTTTAATAAAAGTATAGAAAATTGCTCAGAAAAACAGTAATTCTGCTTTTGGTAAAAGTATGGTAGCCTAAAAGTATAATAAAATGCTAAGAAAAATAGTAACAAAAAAAAAAAAAGTAGAAAAAAATGTTAATCACCTATTGGGAATTTTTTAACCTGAAAAAAGCTCTCAATTTTTAAAATTTATTTTGCAGTGTGAAAGAGACAACTCACAAAAAACTACATGAGCAACAAAATACGAAAATAAAGAAATAATTTATTAAATAATTATTTTTATTCAGATCCTACCTTTATAATCATTTCAATGGCAGGGGTCACTGGGTACATATTCTCATTCAGCCGGAAGATTCGTATTTGCACTGAAAAAAAAAAAGACAGCATATACTAATTGTTGTGAGGTTTTAAGGGGTCAAAAAAAAGAAGAACAAAACAACGGGTAACGAAAAGTAGAAAATGTATTAACAGAAAGTAGACAATACGATAGAGAGATGTGGAAATTACGTCCGACGAACAGAGTTATTGGCACTCGCATTGGCTTGCTTAAGCCACAATTATCCCTGTTTATTTATAGTAAGCTGTTGGCGCATTCCATTGGTCTTATAGGGTGTGTCACCTATAACACTAATTATTGGTATCCTTTTAAAATGAAATAGATCTTCTTTCTTTCTTTTCGAATTCCGTCACAGATGAGGATGACGTCGCTTCATGTCTTCATTTGTGGACCCTATGGTGGCTCATTAGTCCAATTCTTGACCTGCAGATGCGGCCACGCACACTGCAGGGAAAATTCCCATCTACATCTGGCTGTCCATGACAATGAAGACGTCGCCGCTCTGCAGTCCTGTTTATCTCATTATTGAGCTGCTTAACTCCTGTGCGGCAGGCGTCTCGCCAACCCTGTCTATTGGAGGCCAGATCTTCCACGCTTGAACGTGCGATGGTGCATTTCTTCAGCTTTGTCTTAATATGGTCTTTGAACCTTTTTTTTTTGGGGGGGGGGGGCTCCTGTCCTCCGCGTGCCATCTGTGAGCTCACTGTAAAGTAGTTTACGGAAGAGTCTGTCTGCAGGCATGCGGATGGTGTGACCCAACCATCGCAGTTGGCGTTGCGATAGGATGGTCTCAATTGGGTCAATGCAGGCTTTGTTTCTAATTTATAAGTACTAGCAAAATAAAAAGACACACTCCGGGCGATGTAAAAATAATTTTTGAAAGATATTGCCTGAGGGGATGGGAGATGAAAATTCAATGTCATAGAGTGTGTACCATAAGTATTTAAAATCGTCAAATTTATTAAAGGAGTAAAAAGAAAGAAAGAAAGAAAGAAAGACAATTTGAAATGGAAACAGTTCCGATAACTTTAAATATATATTAAAATAAAACAAACTATATATAAATATATAACGCCGGGCATCTATTTATTGAAACAATGAGGATTGTCTAACGTTGCATGCTCACATTTTGAGTATATTTATGCTATGTTATGACGTTGGGTTATGTGTTGGGTAATGTGACGTAAGCAGTGACGCAGTTTTTGTTACAGATAAAAACCGGAAGCGAATCTCCATTATTAATAGATAGAATAGATAGATATTAATAGAAGATTATATCTATGTATATAAAAAAAATAATTAGATAAATAATATATAATAAAATACTTTATAATTTTGTTTAGCAATGTCTCAAGCAAATCACAAAATACTTTTGAGAAAATATTTTTTTCCTTACCAGAGACCCATTTGCCAAATAAGTTTAGAGAAAATTTCAAAATTTTGTTTTTCTCGATTATAATGCCAAGAATGGAAATGAAAAAAAAAACCAAAAAAAAAAAAAAAAACTTTTTTGTTTTGTTTTCTCAAAGAACAGAATCCTACTGCAATTTTATATAACAATTATCCAAGTACCAACACAGAACACAATTTCTGACCCACACATTAGTATTCTCTAAACAACGCCATGCAAAACACATTGGTGTAATAGTTCACCAGGGTTTGAATTCTTATCCTGTTTTTTTTTTAATCTTAAAAAAAAAATCTTTTTATCATCATAATTGCTAACAACAGTCTCTCTGAAAAACTTAAACAGAAAGATGAGTGAGAATTTCATTTTGATACAAAAATCTCGGTCGTCAACTGATAAAAAAAAAAAAAAAAAAATGAAGGTTAGAATTAAACTATGAGAAGTGTGAAACAGAAGATATATATATATATATATATATATATATATATATATATATATACACACATAAATATACATTTATATATACATACATACATAGATATACAAATATATACACACATAGATACATACACATAGATATATATATATATAAATACACACACACAAATATATATATAGATATATACACACATGTATATATACACCCATATATATATATATATATATATATATATATATGTGTATATATATATATATATATATATATATATATATATATATATACACACGCATATATATGCAGAAGAACATTGAAAGATAAAGGTTTGGAGACAAAAGATAAGAGAAAACAACTTTCAGGTCACAGAAACTAAGTCTCCAACCAGAATATCTTGACAACAACAACTGTGATTCTCTTTAGGCAAAAATGTTCAATTAGAAATTTCTTGCCCAGAAAGTCTCCTTTCGTGATTTTCCCTTGAGAAACTCCAGATCTGAACAAGCCATTCACTTAGAATATTTTAATCTGGGTAAAGAAACGCAACTTTCTTTTTCTCTCACATAATTAGTGACAGATTAATTTTTTCTTATTTTATTTTATAGTGACACAAGGTGACCCATGAACCTGCTGGGTTTCCCTCGCGACAAGTGGTCCATAATGATACTGCTGCTTCTATTGAGGAAGGAGTGAAGGATTTTAATTGGCATTTTAAACACAGATTTTTTCTCACATAATTAGTGACAGCTTAATTATTTTTTTATTTCATTTTAATGTGACAGTAGGTGACCCATGCTGCCCAAATATATATTGGGCAGCATTTTTTTGTTTATACATATAGAATTAAACAAAACAGATATCTCCTATTTAACAAGTTTATTTTCGACCTTTTCAAGCTTTCTGGCCAAACATACTGCACAAAGAAAAAAACAAAAACTCCAAATACTCCAAACTCTATGCATCAAACAATATAAACCATCCTTAAATAAGATTAATTTTGAATACAGCAGTTACATTTTAAAATGCCTATAACCCTTTTCCTGCCAATTCTCCTCCTTCCAGCCCCCACACACCTTAGTATAATTTCTACGAGTTCCCCTCCTACTTACTCTCACTACCAGTAACCTGGAAAAACTGGAACATATCACCCCTGAAGATGGCACTTCGAAATGCCGAAAGTACTTGGGACAAAAACTTTGGACTAATCCACAGATTCCATCCAAATATTTAAAAAAAAGTTGGCCAGACAGCTTGAAAAGATTGAAAATAAACTTGTTAAACAGAAGACATCTGTTTTGTTTATATATATATATATATATATATATATATATATATATATATATATATGTGTGTGTGTGTGTGTGTGTGTGTGTTGTGTGTGTGTGTGTGTGTGTGTGTGTGTAAGTTGAAAAATGGAAATGAATCTGACAATATGTTGAAAGGATAAATAAATAAAGGAAGATAATGTTGAATGGATAAAAATGGTTTAATGAAATGCCAACACGTGTTTCAGCCGAGTATTTGTCCATGTACACATTGTATTCTATTTATTATTATTTTAAATATGAAATAGAATAATAACAATAATAGAAAAATATAAAATAATTAAGTATACAAAGAAAACAGCTTTCTTCAGGGCAAAATGTTTGATATTTGAAGTTAAGACGGTCAAAATACAGAGAATTTAGAAGTGTTCAAAAAAATATTTTTTTAAAATCGAGCTTGGAAAAGAGGAAAAAATCATATGGAGCCAGGTCAGGCGAGTATGGAGGTTGCTCCAGCACAGTGATGTTCTTCTGGGCCAGGAATGCTTGGATACTCAGGTTAGTGTGGGCAGGTACGTTGTCATAGTGAAGCACCCACGAGTTGTCCTGCCACATCTCTCGCCTCTTCTCGCGCACTGAACGAAGCAAATGCCGCAGTATCTCTTTGTAGACATGCTGGTTGATTGTCTGGCCCTGTGGCAAAAACTCACAGTGGACAATGCCCCTCACATCGAAGAATGTGATCAACCTGGAACTTTTCTGACACACCTCGTATCTCTGAACTGGTACTACATTGAGAGGCTCGAATTTGGTTGCTGAGCAGACAAATTTTTGATGTTTGGAGTTTGGAACCGACCTGTGATGCTGCGGGATATCTTTGCCTTGTAGCATTCATTGTCTTTAGTAATAACACAAGTTGACATCTTTTTCTCATGATATTTTTATTTTCTCCCAACTCAAAACTTCCCTGAACAAGACCTACGTCTCACCCAGTCAGCGCATTGTACCAAACTCACCTCACATTCTCACTCTTACTTTTTCACATTTCGGCTGATGACGTCTCATCCATCGACCAATAAGAAAACGCCATGTTACGTTGTGCTGATTCATCCTTAAACTTTTCCATGCTTACCTACTGGCTCTTTCCATTCTCTCTCTCGCTCTCTCTCTCTCTCTCTCTCTCTCTCTCTCTCTCTCTCTCTCTCTCTGTATGTGTGTCACTGTCATTCTCTCTATTTCTATCACTCTTTCTCTCTCTCTCTATTTCCGCATCTCTCTCTATTTCTCCAATCACTCTCTCTCTCTCTCTCTCTCTCTCTCTCTCTCTCTCTCATGTTAAAGATGGTCACAATTCTTTATCTGATTTACAATTCATCCATTCTTTTTTCCAAACTGTTGGGGACCATTCCAAGGGCACCAACTACAATTGGTATTATTGTCACCTTCATATTCCACGGTTTCTTTTTAGTTCTCCGGCATGGTCTAAGTATATTGGTTTTCTTTCATTTTCAACCTGTGGTCTGCCTGAATAGCAAAATCTATTATATGACAAGTTCTTTTTTCTTTTTGTTAATTAGCACTAAGCCGGGATTAGGTGATCCATTTTTATATCAAAGTCCCAGTGAATGTTATGTGTCTCATCCTTTCATCGGATTCTGGTTTGTGCATATACCATTAGGTAATATGGTCAAATTTTACTTTCTTGCATAATTCCCAGTGGATCACCTTTCCTACCCAGTCGTGCCTTCTTGCTTATTATGTGATTAACCATTTCATCTATGTCTCCACACAACCTACACTTGCTATTTTGCAGTGCATTTTTAGTGTATTCTTTGAATTCCCAGTGGATCACCTTTCCCACCCAGTCGTGCCTTCTTGCTTATTATGTGATTAACCATATTGTCGCATCTGCGCAATCCTCATTGCTGGTGGGTCTACTTCCATCTTCTTTTCTTGCTGCGTATAGTTTGTCTAGTGTCATTTCTCAGGTGTAATACCTTGTGCATTATCATCAATATCCTTGTCTTTTGGCCCATATGTCTGCGTTATTCCATTGTCCATTTTAAGAATGGTCCAGAGTATTTTACAGTCCAGGTGTTTTTCCCTTGATGAGATCCCCGCTGCAGGGTTTGGTTTTGAGATGTTTTCTTGTTCTTCTATGGTATTATTTTCTTCACTCAATAATCTACTGGAACTGCAAAATCTACCAGTTGACAAGTTCTCTTATTATTATTGTTATGAGTTTTTCCACAAGAAAGAAAACTCTGAATTCATACTTTTCCAAGAAGGAAAACTCTGAATTCATACTTGTTAAGCTTGCAATAGCTCTTAAATAAACATATCAAACGTTGTAATAATTGAATTTTCATACTGTGGTATATCGACAGGTCCTGCTTCTTCTTATTATTTTCGCTCTTTTTGAGTCTTTCACATCAGCGTTAGCTGATGGTATTTCACTGGAGTCCGAGTGACAACAAGTCTCCTCATGTCCCCAGGACTCTGAGTTTTCTGGCCGATAGCAGCAATGCAGTGGTCTGCATGGTCCTAATCCTTCCTCTGATTTCCAGATCCTCCAGTCTCTTTTCCAAGCTTTTCGGGAGCGTTCTAAGTTCACCAATTACAATTCATATCACTTTCACCCTCATATTCCACAGTTTTTTCAATTCTCTAGCAAAGTCCAGGTATTTATCCATCTTTTCGTTTTCCTTCGTCTTCACCCTGTGATCTGCTGCAACTGCAAAGTCTATCAGTTGATAAGTTCTCTTTTTTTGTTATTAATCAATACTAGGTCTGGTCTCCTGGCTGGGATAAGATGATCCGTCTGTATCTCGAAGTCCTAGAGAATTTTATGCATTTCATTCTCAAGAACAGATTCTGGTTTATGCATATACCATTTTGTTGTAAGGTCAAAATTTAATTTTTTGCATAATTCCCAGTGGATCACCTTCACAACCTAGTCGTGCCTATTTTTGTATTCCCGTTGTGCTAGTTTGCTACATTCACTTAATACATGGTTTACAGTCTCGACTCTGACACAGCACAGTCTACATTTACTGTTTATTGTGTCTTATCTATTTTTGCTTTGATATAGTTTGTTATTATGACATTGTTTTGTACAGCAATTATTAGCGATTCAGCTTCTCTCTTGATGTGTCCTCTTCTTAACCATGTCCAAGTCTTTTAATGTGCAACCTCTCCGATTTGTCATTTGAAGTGTCCATATAATTGTATTATGATTATTATTATTATTATTATTATTGAGTTTTTCACATCAGCGTTAGCTGATGGTATTTCACTGGAGACTGAGTGACAACAAGTCTCCTCAGGTCTCCAGGATTCTTCTGAGTATTCTAGCCGATTGCAGCAGTGCAGTCGTCTGGATGGTCTCAATTCTTCCTCTGATTTCTAGATCCCCCAGTCTTTTTTCCAGGTTTATTGGTACCGTTCCAAGTGCACCAACTACAATTGGTATCACTTTCACACTCATATTCCACAGCTTTTTCAAATCTCTGGCAAGGTCCAGGTATTTATTCATCTTTTCATTTTCCTTCAGCTTCATCCTGTGATCTGCTAGAACCGCAGAGTCCACCAGTTTACAAGTTCTTCTTCTTCTTCTTCTTCTTCTTCTTCTTCTTCTTCTTCTTATTATTATTATTATTATTATTATTATTATTATTATTATTATTATTATTTGTAGTAGTAGTAATAGTAGTAGTACTCGTAGTAAAATTAATATTGACTTGTCTTTTCAGAGTAAATTTCATTAAATTTTTTTTCAAATTTTATAAGCAATAATTTTATTTTTATTGGCAATTTAATAATTTATTAAAAGTATAGAACCCATTATCGTAACTAATATGTTGAAAATTCTAAAAACTGTAAGCCACTCCTGATATGAGCTTTTTAAAAATACATTAAAAATATCCTAAATGTTATATTAAAGATAATCATCAAAGAATAATTTCTTTAGATACGGAGAAGAAATTTGATAACTTAATAAAAAAATCAAAAAAATCAACGAAAACAACAACAACAAAAAAAAAAAACAGAAAAATATGACATCATTTTGTGTTTCAAAACAATTTGAAATAAAATAAATAAATAAATTTAAAAAAAAAGGGAGTCATATATCAAATTTCAAGTGCTTTTAGCTAATAAAAATCAGATGTATTGCCCATGTGTAGCAAATTGTGTTAGATTCAAAGAGAAGAAAATATTATGGCCGTAAAATGGTGACTCCATAAATTGAGATGATTACATGTCAAAATGTGTAACATACCCCATTTCAAAAAGTGGTTGCTACTCAGTTACACTTGAAAGATAAAATTGTGCATAAAGTCATGGAATGACAATATACAAATGGTATCAGATGCTCGTGGAGGCGCTCGTGGCATAATGGTTAGAGTCATAGGGAAATGTGTGTCATGAAAGTATCGAGATTGAAGCTGTATTTACTAAGATTGAAATGAACAATAAATGGATCGTTAATTTTTTTCAGAATACAAGGTATGTCAAAAAGTACCGAAAATCTCGATACTATTTTTGACACACCTTATATATATATATATATATATATATATATATATATATATATATATATATTATAAAATAATAAAATTTGAAGGCAATACAATGCGTAAAAAAATAAAGACAAAAAGATGTTTTATATGTCTAATATAAAACATCTTTTTGTCTTTATTTTTTTACGCATTGTATTGCCTTCAAATTTTATTATTTTATAACATGCTTAACAATGCTTCAAGCAAATTACCAATTACTTTTATATATATATATATATATATATATATATATATATATATATATATATATATATACTAGCAGCGGCTACCCGGCAAAGCCCGGGTAGAGGAGATAAAAACATGGTTTAATAATCGTTTGCGGATCTATTAATACTGAATACCGAGTTTGTCCCTCACAGGATGACCCATAAAAACCAACACGTAAAAACGATCTTAATTTAATCCGGCCTGGTGGGAAGTCAGGGAATTTCCTTTTCGTCAGATTTGAGGGAATGACATCACATGGCTAAACTTGCAAATCGGTCGGAAAATTACAACATATTACAGGGTGACCCAGAAAAAACAGAACCCAAATTATTTATTTATTTTCCCATTAAACTAACCCTAAACTCCAACCCTAACCCTAAACCCTAACCCTAACCCTAACCCCAAATCTCCCTAGTTAAAATTAACAGTTTTATTACAAAATTTGTGGGTTCTGTTTTTTCTGGGTCACCCTGTATACACAAGCTAGAAGTAGTTGCTAAGTTTAGCCACACTGATGAGTCGTGAAACGTCGAAACATGGTGTCTGGGGATGACTATATATATATCTATTATTATACTAAAGTGATTCCTTTTGTTTATTAATCTTTGTTAATGGCTAAACACAAGCACTGACTAGAATTCGTGTCTCCCTTCTTTAGACTCGCCCTAGTATTTCTAAACAAAACATGATAAAATCAAGCTGAAACGGTTCAAATGTCGTAACATGACACACTTACAACAACCCTCTGTTACACACCTATAATTCTGTGACATACAATTCGTCACAATGCTGCTATTCTTTCTAAAGTGACGTAAACAAAACCAGAAATCCGCATTGCATAGTTGATTACTATATATATTACTATATATATTAAATTATATATATTAAAACTATTACTTTCTAGTCTTGTAGTCTCTAATTATTTTTGACTAATCAAGAAAAGATGTAGGAAAGTGTCATGTAGCTCTGTTGCCGCCCATAGGCATATATTACAAATTTGGGCAATTTGGGGTCTGACATGAAATCCAAAGCCATTCCACTTGAGACTATACGGGGGTGGTCCGAACGTCTTGTCAGGAAGACATATATCCTAATTATGTGGGCACCTCACGTGGTATAATGGGTAGCAAGCTCGCTTCGCAAGCCATTGTTAGTGAGTTCGATTCTCATTGGTAGCCCCATACCTCTGGCCTTGTGCCACATCTAAGCTGAGCTTAGTAAATAACTATATCCTAATTATGTATGGAAGCGCGTGGTGTAATGGTTAAAGTCATGGGAAATGGACTCGTCGCCCCGAGTTCAAATCCTGGATGTGGTAATTGCATTTCACTCAGCCCTAATACCCTTGGGAAAGGTATGGATCTTACTCTCTCTCTCTCTCTCCAGCTATGGGTAAATAGTAGAACTGGGTTAGACAACCAGTCTAGGAGAAGGAAAACTCTGAATTCAAACCTGTTAAACTCCGCTTAAGAAATTGACCTTGTGTCACATCCTGCTCGTGGGGAAGGGTTGGTAAATGAATATATATCCTAATTATGTAAAGTCGGTGTGTGGTGTATTGGTCAAAAGGAAATGGACACGGCGAGACGAGTTCAAATCCTTGACACAGCTTCGCATTAGGAAAAGTACGAATCCAACTATTGCCCCCCCCCATGTAGGGAAGACTGGGGGTCTTTAATCTTGGTATGACAACCGCTCTAGAAGAAGGAAAACTCTGAATTCTTACTTGTTAAACTTGCAATAGCTCTTAAGTAAACATATCAAACGTTGTAATAATTGAATTTTCATACTGTGGTATATTTACAGGCCCTGTTTCTTCTTATTATTATTTTCGCGCCTTTTGAGTCTTTCACATCAGCTGGTGGTATTTCACTGGAGGCTGAGTGACAACAAGAGTGACAACAAGTCTCCTCAGGTCTCCAGGACTCTTCTGAGTATTCTGGCAGATTGCAGCAGTGCAGTGTTCTGAATGGTTTCAATTCTTCCTCTGATTCCCAAACTTTCCAGACCCTTTTCCAATCCTTTTGGGACTGTTCCAAGTGCACCAACTACAATTGGTATTACTTTCACTTTCATATTCCATAATTTTTTCAGTTCTCTGGCGAGATTATTATTATTATTATTATTATTATTATTATTATTATTATTATTATTATTATTAAAACACAAAATAATGAAAGTTAAAACAATATGTAGCGGTGACAAGACTTTTGGACCACCTTTTAGAACATTTGGTAAATCTTTACTTTTACATCCGTCTCCCTTCTAAGGTGTAATATACCCTTTTCCTCTTTATTCTTATGTGTTTTGAACTAATATGACCCTCAAAATCGTCAGTGTGAGGGAGACTGATGGGAATTGGGAGTTTTTGGATGGAGTAACCACATAAAAATAGTAATTTACGACTGTTCTGAAGGTCAGATTCGTTCAAAACCCTAACCCTAACCCTTATTCCACAGAGATTTGATAAAAGATTAAAGGGGAAAATGAATATCTCCAAAACAGTTCATTTGTGACGATCTGTGTATATTCCGGTAGTCAAAGAGTTATGTACCGGTCAGCAACGCACGCACTAATACAGATTTCGACCGAGAGACGGCAACAGGAAGAACTAGTCTAGAAATGTGAAAAAAATTAACGAGAAAAATGAATATCTCCAAAACAGCTCATTTGTGAAGATTGGTGTATAGGAGAAAAACATCAGAATATCGGGATCTACTTAAAGGGCCGGTTTAGCTTAGTTTCCGGGTTCGATACCGGCCCTTGCCCACAGCATATGAGTAGCACAGCTTCTGTGAGGAGCTGACGGTAGGTGTAGCGCTCCATTTCAGAAGCATAGAATAATATCCCTGGTCTAGCGCTAGCGAAAAGAGGATAGACTCCCTCGCGGTCCGGCTGATACTGACAATAGGCAACTCCACCTACTTTACTTACTTTTTTTTTAACTTAAAGAGCACAAAATGATAGAAGGATAAGTATATTTCATTTTGATCGAAGCCCCCCCCCCCCCCGCGGGAGGCACATACCCACAGCTGAATTTTGCCTATTCAGAAATTTCGCAAATTCCAATAATATTAAGACATCGTCATGGTGGTTACCCCCTTTAAGAATGAATTTATTTCAAAACTTTGTCGGCATTAAATGTCCCACCGAGGTTGATATGCCGTAAAACAAAACAAAACAAACAAGAAAAATTATCTCTGTTGGGTTATCTTCCCTTACTGCAGTGTTCGCCGATAGGTGGCGTTAGTATTTGGCCACAAAGCGGGAATTCTGAATTCCTGCCTCTTACCTCTCAGGCAGGCAACGAGTAAACATGGTATAGGCGCCTGCCGTCTCTAACCCTATATCTGGGTGTGTGTGTGTGTGGGGGGGGGCTTTACCAGTAAGTGTCATTCCCTACGACACAAGTCGTACACCTATTTCCTCTTATAGAGCGTTATCTGTATCTGTTTTGTATATCTTTGTCTTGTATGTATTTCTCCATCACTTACGGAATAAATATTGTTATCGTTTTACACCCCTGTCGGAATTTTTTAATGTATACACCTGTACCCACGTTGGGAGGTTACTTTAAGGTTACTTTGCCCCCCCCCCAACTAGCTACCAGTAAGTGACATTCCCTGCGACGCAAGTCGGGCACCTATTTCCTTTTATAGGGCGTTATGTATCTGTTTTGTATATCTTTGTCTTGTATGTGTTTCTCCGTCACTTACGGAATAAATATTGTTATCGTTTTACACCTTTGTCGGAATTTTTTTGTATGTACACTCATGTGCCTCACTATCGGAAATTGGGTTATCTGCCCCTATTAGTTCCTGGAATCAGACGCCAGGGGCAGACCCCTAAAATCCCACAGAACAGATACGGCAGGCACGAGGGTAAGACCCAAGTCGGCACCCGGGAGAAACACGTCAACTACGACTAGCAGAACAACAGAAACACAGCGACTTTACCGGACACCATAGAGACATTGCAAAGACTAATATAATTAAGATAAGTGTATTTGAAACTCTTTGTATTACCAAAATATATCCCCGCCAGAGAAATCCTCTGGCAACTCTGAAAGACAATTACACTACTCTTAAAGACATTTGCATAATAATTGTATACTCTAACACATAACTACTAACCCAGAATAAACTGTTAACCCAAATATACACGCTATATTTGCCTTGTACCTTTCCTTCACAACAGTCATATTGTAACGTTACTATTTGTTTACTTTATTTCTGTTATCACGTTGGAAGGTTACTTTAAGTCTTCCAACTTGAAGAAAACTTCTTCACGCGTTATATCTCCATTAGATAATTTGCATAGAGAGTGAAATGAAAATAGACTCGTCCAGAATTTGAACTTGGCTAGTCGAGTCCATTTCCTACGATGGTAACCGATGGTAATTCATTTTTGTTGTTATTTAGTTGCGTATTTTATTAATCTTAAGTATTAGAATTCTGGGGTATGGGGTTATCGTCCTTTGTCTGCGAGCCTCTGTTTCAAACCAACCAATCATGAGCCAGCATACTTTGGCGGCAAACCCAAAGTGTGAAACCTATCCTCTTCTGACCCACCTAGCACCGGAGACAGACCTAAAAAAGGGTCTCTCCAGCCTACTATACTTCAACAGACAACCGAACGGAACAGAAGGCCGTAGCAAAGGGCTCCGATAATACCCTATCCCAGGATAAACCAGCTAAGTGACAATTATATACATATATATACATATTATATACTTGACCGCAAACGAAACTAAAGTTTGCAATTGTTCTTTATATGTAATACAGCCTTTTATTCACATTCTTGTCGTTCGTTTTACTTCTTTAACTCTCAACCTGTCTGCATTCGCGGTTAACTCCATTCAAACCTAGGAGTATTGCCGCTAGTGTTCTCTTTTCTTTATATCTCCATTAAATAATTTGCATAGAGAGTGAAATTAAAATAGACTCGTCCAGAATTTGAACTTGGCTAGTCGAGTCCATTTCCTACGATGGTAACCGATGGTAATTCATTTTTGTTGTTATTTAGTTGCGTATTTTATTAATCTTAAGTACTTATGTTAATTTAAAAAATCAAGAATATTTACAAACCTGTTTCAGTTGGATGGTAGATTGGCAGATCTGTTTGAATGAAGATATATCCGATATCCCTGTGTACTGGGATTTTGTACTCCGTTTTATTTTCAACGACAATATCGAGACATTCGTCAGACTGAGTCGTCTCAAGGAATTCGTTTTGAGCCCGGTATGTTGTGATATACAAATACACGTGGTCATTTAAGCAGTGCTCGTTAAATACTCCAAGTTTGAATAGCTTTTTATCTGAAAAACAAAAAACAAAAAAATCAATGAAAGAAAATTAGTGAATGTGTAAATGACTTGAATGACTTGTAAATATTTACATATATGGTGTTGTAGCGTTAGTTTCGTATTTGCCTGGGAGAGTTGTCTGCCCGGTTTAGTTTGCTGGTGCCCGCTAGGGGATATAGTATTTAAGCGGCTGGTTCAAAACGCTTCTGCCTCTTTTCCTGTTCCAGTAACCACGAAACACATGGGCTAGACACGGTCTATCCCTTCTCGTTGGGGCTTTTGTCCCCACTTACATTACTGTAAGTTCTTCACAGCATGGACTATCCCTAGTCTCATGTCTGTACTTTTTGTATATCTTGTACCATTCATGAATGTGTGTTTATCTTTCTACATGTAACTTTGTTTTACCCATGTACTTTGTATCTTGTCATACCCATGTGCTGTACTATATTAAATGTTTTGTCTGTTAACCTTCGTCGGAATCATGTATCCAATATATGTAACTTTGCACCTTTCTTACAGTGTAGCAAGAGGTTTTGTGTTTTAAGGTTTAAAGGTGGGCTGTAGTTATATGAAAAATATGGGTTATCCTCCCCTGACAGATCCCGGAAGTAGGACTAACTGGGGCCCAAATCCTCAAAACAGTAAAGGTGCTCGGAGAGGGCAGACGTCCCTCCTGGGAGAACAGAACCTAATTTAAATTTGCCGAAGTCGTAATGGTGATGAACCACACCGGACTGTGTGATACCGAGCTTGCCTGATACTCTTCGAGTGCTACTCATAGGATTTTCCTCTATAGCTTAAGCCTAGGAATCCATGGTTTCGGGGTCACCAATTATGGGGAGTTGCTGGTTGTATGTTCTATGTGGTTTAAGCTCGTTCGTATTAGTGTATAATCCCCAATATAGTTGTTCCTTTCTTTTTGTGGGCTGTTAACCTGAAAGGGAATTTAGGAAAGGGAGCAAAAGGAACAAAGATACATATAACTTAGGGTAAGACTTTTATTCGTTGATTCACACTACTTCTTTGTGCGGAAATATTTCCCGAGCAAATCAATAGGTGTTTCTCCTTTAAAAAGTGAGTAAAAAAAGGCAGAGGGTGCCAAGAATTCGGGTTTTTTCTGTACATGCTCAGAGGGCTCTTCCGGTCCAAGGCCTTCTAGGAGATTGTTACTTTTTGTGTCTTTTTGTTTTTTAAATTGTGATACTATGGTTGAAGACGAACATGGTCAGAATAAATAAATAAATAAATAAATAAGAAAGAGTAGGTTAAGGCCGGCATAAGTAAAAGGGTTGGGTGGCTGACCTTTTTACGAATCAAAAGATTAGGTCGTAAAGTTTAAAGAGACCTATATGCCACCATGAAATGGGACCACTTGGTGATAATATCTTAGGCACCCAGGTATTAAAAGCAAAAAGGATTTTTTTAGGAGAAATTCTCTTTTGAAAAAATTAATGATCAACATATTGTAGACGGAGTGTCTGGAAAATATTTGAGTGCTTTAATTTTAAGGGTTAATGGCGACTCGAAGTCTACGATTTATTGTAAGTTCTGGCCATTTGTGTGGTCCGGAGAAGATGGTTTGGGTAGGGGAATTTGACATAAATACAACTAAACTCGAGCCCTAAGTCAGTTAGAACCCGGGGACCGAAGGGTTAAGTTGGCCAGTAGTAGACAGTAGCAGCCAGCGAGTATCAACACACTCTTCTTCCATGTGTCTTGTTTACACTGTTTGTTGTTGTTGTTGTTTTGTTTTCAATCCTTGTGAAGCCTGTATTTCTGACTCGTGCTTAAATTCGGCCGGCACATAATTCACAACGTTGGGATCTAGACAAGTACATCTAAAGAGCAGAGTGCAGAGCAGGTCAGAGCAGGTCGTCTCACAAAATATTTAATTTGATTTTGTTTTACTTTTGTTTCATTTATTTTTATTTGGTTCAATTCTATTTCTATTAATCCCTACAGATTTTAAGCCCACCTGATCTTGTTTGATCGCCGAGGTTCTTGCAGCCCGAGCGAAATATCTTGAACCCTCTGGTTATGGCAATGTAATCAACTGTGCATTCCTCTTTCGCACAGCAAATGTTTTAATTGATAATCCTTTTTCATCCTCAACCCATTCCAACAAAGGAATGTCCTCATCCTTATAGT
Source organism: Doryteuthis pealeii (assembly GCA_023376005.1). Taxonomy (NCBI): domain Eukaryota; kingdom Metazoa; phylum Mollusca; class Cephalopoda; order Myopsida; family Loliginidae; genus Doryteuthis; species Doryteuthis pealeii. Next base: position 63,741,446 of record CM042165.1, read on the forward strand.
TATATACACAACAAAGTGGAGTGTTGCATGTCATAGACTGCTTAGCCACCTGGGTTCCATCCTTAAGCGTGAGTTGCCACCCATATCCAAAAGGTGGCCCCCATGGAGGGGAGAGAGAGAGGGAGAGAGAGAGAGAGAAAGAGAGAGAGAGAGAGAAAGAAAGAGAGAGAGATAGAGATAGATAGATAGATAGATAGAGAGATAGAGAGATAGATAGATAGAGAGAGAGAAGAGAGAGAGAGAGAGAGAGATAGAGATAGATAGAGATAGATAGATAGAGAGAGAGAGAGAAGAGATAGATAGATAGATAGATAGATAGATAGAGAGATAGAGATAGAGAGATAGATAGAGAGAGAGATAGATAGATAGATAGATAGATAGAGAGAGAGAGAGAGAGAGAGAGAGAGAGAGAGAGATAGAGAGAGAGAGAGAGAGATAGATAGATAGATAGAGAGAGAGAGAAAGAAGAGAGAGAGATAGAGATAGATAGATAGATAGAGAGAGAGAGAGAGAGAGAGAGAGAGAGAGAGAGAGAGAGAGAGAGAGAGAGAGAGAGAGAGAGATTTACCTCTCTGCAGAGGTGCAGTCAGTGTATTCTAAAGCCCCAGCCAACAGGGCTGTTTGTTTTTGTTAGTTAACTTAATGAACACTGAATGTGACCTTTAAGCAAATCCTAATGAAAATTAAACACTTCATACACACTGTAATTTTTTCTTTCTCTTAGATAATAAGAACTTCCAATCCAATTCACAACTGTGTGTGTATGACTGGGTAATTTATGAGGAAGTGAGTCCCGGTCTCCTGCCTCAGAAATTGCTATCCTAGATTGAACTTATAAAGCATAAGAAAAGAAAGAAAAGAAAGAAAGAAAGAAAGAATCAGAGAAAAGAGAAAAAGAATGAGGAATAGGGTAGAAAGAAAATAAAAAAATCAAGAAAAGAAGGGAAAAAAACAGAAAAAAAGAAAAAAGAAAAAAAGAACCAGAGAATAGAGGAAGGTACGAAGGGGAAAGAGGATAGAAATAAAAGAAAAAGTAACACATGCAGGAAAAGAAAGAGAGAAAAACAGAAAGAAGAAGAGAAGAAAAAAGGAAGAAAAAAAAAGAAGCAAAGAAGAGAAGAAGGTACGAATGGGAAAGAGGATGGAAAGAAAATAAAAAAGAAACATACGTAGGAAATGAGTTAAAGAAAGAAACAGAGAAGAGAAAAAGTACGGACTAGGAAGAGGATAGAAAAAAAATAGCAGAAACACACATAGGAAAAGGGGGGAAAAAAGAAGAAATTAAAAAAAAGAAAGAATGCTGCTAAAAAAAAAAACACCCCAGAAATAACCCCCTCCCAGAAAACTGAACAAAATTAAGAAAAAGGAGAAATAGATCAAAAACCAAAAACAGACCCTATTAAAAAAAAAAAAAAAAAAAAAACCAAAAAAAACAAAAAAAAATTCTTCAATATTGTCTATATTAATTAAACACGTGAATATTCACACAAAGGCAAATCTGTCAGATCAAAAAACAGCTTTGAGCTTGCCTAGAAATGAATTGCAAACTTCCGGAAATATGCCAAAATACATATCGCTAAAAGCACAAGGCATTTGAGATTTGACAGTCAAATACTAAGAAAAACATTCAACCCCACGAAATATTCGCACAGACCATTCATAGATAAGTTCCCAAATTAAACTATATTTCACGTTCATCTGTGCGACTTTCAATCAGAGTGGACCTGGTGATGAAGGGGTACTCCACAATCCCCACAGCTCCCGAATTGGAATTTCACCATCAGATAGAGTTTAACCTACCCAGGACATTAAGATCCCCAGCCATCGCCTTCTAGCACACATATGATAAAAAGGGTTAGTGCTTGCCATAAGGGCAATAGGGTTAGGACAATCATATAGGTGCTAGGACTTGATGTGACCAGCCGATTGATCGGAGACTGCTCGACTAGCCTAAGTAAGGACCAAAGTGCGGTGTTGCATGAAATGGACTGCTCAGCCACCAAGATTCGGTACTTAAGCATCACAGGTCACCCCTCCCGGCCAACAGGTGGCCACTTTGGGTGGGGGTGGTGTCTTACTCCTCTTCAGGAGCCCCAGCCGACAGGCCAAGAAATCTTGGGTATCTTGGATTTTAATGTTCATATATGCTAATGTTATATATATATATTAATACTCGTTTTCCTTAATTGTACGACCGTTATCTTCTTACAACAAATTCTGGTTCAAAATCCTGATTATCTCGTGTTGCTTATCCATCGAATTATTATTTCTTATGAGTGTCGTCACCTCAGCTAAATAATGGACCATTCCTTTTTTATTATAAAAAAGGGAAGAAAAAGGAAATGCTACACAGAAAAATATAAAAAGAAAGAAAGAGAGTAGGGGAAATAGAAAATTTCAATCAAACATAATGAAAAGATGAAAAGAGAGAACCAATGCACAACGTATTAGCGCACCAACTACCACAATAATCCCAACCACAGTGGCTACTTGTTATAATTTTCTAACCATTTTTCGGGGCCAAACGTAAAAACAAGGTTTTATTGTGAATTTTAGCAGACGATCTTTGATGCTATTTCCTAAGTAAAGGATCTAATTTTTGGTATTATTTTTAAGTATAATAACTCAGTATTCAGTATACTAACACACAACTTTCACATAGATGGTCAATTTGATATTTTTTAAAAGTGCTTAATAGCATTGGTATGTATATTATGTATATATAATATATTTACCAACCCCTCCGCACGAGCAGGATGCGATACAAGGTCAATTTCTTAAGCGGAGTTTAACAGGTTTTTTTCCTTTTCCTAGACTGGTTACCTAGCCATGGTTAAAGAGTCCAGTCTGCCCTGCTATTTACCCATAGCTGGAGGGAGAGTAGGATTCATACCTTTCCCAGGGGTATTAGCACTAAGGGAAATGTAATTAACACTTCCAGGATTTGAACTCGGGGCGACGAGTCCATTTCCCATGACTTTAACCATTGCACCACGCTCTTCCATAAACTTCAGTCATGTGATATACGTACCAAATTAGTACGTACCAAAATATTGTAAAACGTTTGATTCGCCCTAGTAAGTATTGTAGGTTGGTTGGAGGTCATTTTTAAGTGAACTGTAACATCAAAGAAACAAGCAAAAACAATACAAGTAATAAACAAAGAGGTTAGAGTCGTAACAAAATTGGGTAATCTGAATATTTACTACATAAATGAGAGTAACCTCCCCTTGTTTCTTTCACTTTGAGGAAGCTTTATGTTTGGTCAGCCATTTTCATTTCACCATAAATCTACACTGAAAATACGAATTTGTTCGAATCAATATAACTGCATGTTTTAACACGAAAATATCATAAAATGTATTCTTAATTGTGCTTGCGCATTATATGAAATGAACCTAATTGTTATTAAGAATACATTTCATGATATTTTCATATTAAAACATGCAGTTGTGAAGATTTAAGGGGAAATGAAAATGGCCGACCAAAACATAAAGCTCCCTCTAAGTGAAATAGACAAGGGGAGGTTACTCTCAGATTACCCAAAATTATCCTTTATGTGTGAATTATAAATTCTATCAAATGAACAACAAGTTACAAAGTGGTGGTTTGGTTTATGAATTTTCCTTTTTACAAAGTCTTATTAGTGTTTAAATCTTACTTTTCTTTTTTAGTTCACCCGGTTCTAAAAGGATCGTACTCAGCGACTGATCCCTTCGCTTGCTAATGCCTTTCTGCTTGTCCCTATCAAACCTTTCTCTCCCTTGTTCTCAGAATGTCTGTTACTGACCGGTGTTTTGAATTTGGCGTCGGTCAGTCTGGTTTTGTCTATTTTTAGAATACGATTCTTTTCTGTGTTTCTCAAACAAAATATACATTATAACCATTACATAAGTGTTACATAAGTGTTAATCTCTCTGAATGTTTGAGATGAGGCTTGAAGATTAGTATTATTAGCGTTTTCGGACTATTGTCCCCATCTTCATTGTTATTTGTACAACTCCTACCCCAGCTATGGTTAGCGGAATGGGAACAGGATACCCCCGTGGAATACATAAAGGGTTAGGTTCAAAGTTCCGTGATGGCTCCCGAATACGACAAGAAAATTCCCGAGTTCGAAAAGAAGGTTCCCGAGTCTGAGAAGGTTCCCGAGTCCGACAAGAAATACCTGAAGAAGGCCGGAGGGTATATCGGCCGAAACGTTGTACAAATAACAATGAAGATGGGGACAATAGTCCGAACAACGCTAATAATACTAAGTGTTAATCTTTTCTTTCTTTTTTTTTTTTTTTTTTTTTACATAAATAGGAATGGAATAAGATAATAAAAGTACACAATAAAACTATGCGGAAATGTTTGTAGTCTGCTCTAATTTCACAGTCAACATTTTTTGACTCATCCTAGTATAATATTTAGATGGCCACTAAACTGAAGTTAAATGGAATTAGTCTTTAAAAAAAGCAACAAAGACGAACGACTTTTCAGGATTAATGGTATTTTAATGAGACTTTAAAAGTGTGGAATATTTAGATAAAAGTTGATTTTGCACAATTCTATGCTTGCTTTTAAAATGGTTAGGAGTGGTGGCTGATGATTGGTCTCTCGTGCCGGGTAATATGAGCAATGTGTTTTTTAGTTATAAAAAAAAAAGTACTAAATAATTCGGTTTTTGCGCGCCAATTTTAGTGGTGCCTACAGACTGGTCGCGTTGTAATTTACTACGTATTTCTGGAGACGCGGCTTACAGGCATGCCCAATGGACTATCATCAGTTGGTACAATCAACACAGTCATCTGTAGGGATGTGTCAATAAACTGCACTTTTCCCTTTACTGCCAATATCCACATCACAACGGCATAATGGGAATGTCAGTGTGTCACATTTTTTCAACTTCACTCCTAGAGGCTGTAGCTCGACATATCATACCCTTTTGGAATCAGGTGGACTCTGTGAGCAAATTAAAAACATTTGAGGCCAAAACCGACCCTGCTATCCTGAAATTTTTGTTCGAAAATTTGAATTACTGTGATTGTTTTTGGTGATTTTTTACGTGACTTTGTGATTAATTTAATTGATATTTTATTTAATTGATGATATTTTACTGTGATTATTGTGACTTTGTGATTAATTTAAAATAGATAACTTAATTGCCGACTGGTGGGCGGCTTTTAAGCTAGTTATTCTTTGGTGAATGTAGAATTATGCGTAAGTAAATTATGCTGTCAGAAGTTATGAAAATCTATCAGAGTTCATTTTATTGATTGAATTAATTTGTTTGAAATTTAATTTTATTTAAAAAATATAATGAAGAATTACCTAAAATAGATAAATAAAGTTAAATAAATAAGAATGAATAAATTTTGCAGCCGCCATATTTAGGATGGGTCGATTTATTTTGAATGGGCCGAGACTTCTCATGGGTTCAAATTGAAAATTGGCGGTAGTTGGCTGAAACAACTGACGAAAGACAGACGACTCTTGAATAGGAAAAAGATTGCTAATTTTCTCCGCTAAAGGGGAGACGCTGTTAACAAAATCAATAATGTCTATGTTTTGAAAAAACCTGTTCCAGAATTGAACTGACAAGAAAAATTGGAAAGAAATCTTCTGTTCGCGTTATTATATTTTTCAGAAAATATTTTAAATAGAAAAATAAGAAGAAAGAATTGAAGATAACCTTTCAGGTAAATATCGGAGAATTTTTCGAAAGAAGTAAAAATTGATAAAAGAAAAGTTTTTAACAATTAATGAATATTGGAAAAATTGGGGATTTTTCTTGTCAGTTCAATTCTGGAACAGATTTTTTCAAAACATAGACATTATTGATTTTGTTAACAGCGTCTCCCCTTTAGCGGAGAAAATTAGCAATCTTTTTCCTATTCAAGAGTCGTCTGTCTTTCGTCAGTTGTTTCAGCCAACTACCGCCAATTTTCAATTTGAACCCATGAGAAGTCTCGGCCCATTCAAAATAAATCGACCCATCCTAAATATGGTGGCTTCAAAATTTATACCCTTTTACTATTTAATTAGCCAGCTGTGATTTCGGGTGTATTAAAAAGAAATTCAACGCCAACCGGAATTAGCTTGGGAGGAGCTAATTTGAAGAAGTCTGTTAGCCAGACACTCGGTCTGAAATTTCAAAGGATCTTTTACTTGTCTAATTAGCTGACTGTAATTAGAGACACAATAAGAATCCAACACTGCAGAGTTGGATTTGGGGTGCTCCAGTTTGGACGAGTCAAGTGAGTGAGAGATGCGAGACCTTAATGGTCGGAGACTCAGCCAGTCAAAATGGGCTTGGGTGGTGAAACTGACTCCGTGAAGAGAGTTGAGAATTTGACGCACGCCCAGGAGATAAATAAGAACGCAGAAGGGTCGCAGCAACGAAGAAAGGGGACAGTCGACACAAGGGCGTAACGTGAGAGACCACCGCTACACGAAGGAAAGACCCAGTTATTAAAAGAAGAAGAAAAGTAAGAACGATAACCCCAACCACAGCCAACCGCTTCCTCTGATAATTTTGACAAGCAGAATAAAATATTTCAAAACCAAGTCAACTAGGTTTTGTGTTGATTCGTGACAGCTATAACCAATAGGCGATGGATACATGGCGTAGTGGATATATATATCTACCAACCCCTCCGCACGAGCAGGATACGACACAAGGTCAATTTCTTAAGCGGAGTTCAGCAGGTTTGAATTCAGAGTTTTCCTTCTCCTAGACCGGTTGCCTAATCAAGGTTAAAGAGCCCAGTCTGCCCTACTATTTACCCATAGCTGGAGGGAGAGTAGGATTCATACCTTTCCCAAGGATATTAGCGCTAAATGAAATGCAATTACCACGTCCAGGATTTGAACTCGGGGCGACGAGTCCATTTCCCATGACTTTAACCATTACAGCACGCGCTTCCTACAAGTAGTGGATATAGGTGCTGAGTTAGTACAGTTCTAAGTGACAGATATCTCTAGGCTGCAGGTTCAATCCTGGTCAAAGGCGACAGTAACATAGAATAATCAATACAGTTTAACACTTGTACCCAGTTATGGTTAACGGAATGAGATTGAATAAACGGTTAAGTTTGAAGTTCCGTGAACGCTCCCGATTTCCAAGTTCGAAGAGAAGGTTTCTAAGTTCGAGGCGGGGGTTCCCGATTTCTAGAAGGTTACCGAGTCCGACAAGAAATACCCAAAGAAGGCCGGGGTGCGCATCGACCGAAACGTTGCACAGATAACAATAAAGTTGAGGACGATAGTCCGAAGAATCAAAGTAATACAAATTACCAAGCCTAATCTAAAAAAACAAAAAAACCCAAACAAACAAACAAACAAAAAAACAGCAAAAAACAAAACAAAAACAACAACAACAAAAAAACAACAACATAGTTCATCTGAAGCAGTAGCACAGCGATACTGTTACAGTCGTTGCTCAGACTTACGACTATCCGACACCAGATCACGTGATCTCCATACCAGGAACATTCTGAACATCCCAAGACCCATACCAAAGTATCAGTTCCAAGAAGCGGTGATAAGTAAAGTAAAGTCCTCGG
>CM042165.1:63753995-63823995 GCA_023376005.1 Doryteuthis pealeii
GTCCAATACAAGCCTTCACCACTATAAACAAAACACTGTGTAGGTTGTTCACTGGATTAACCCCTATTCGTCGAAATCGGCGAGAGAGTCTATTTCCCATTTTAATGCCTATATTACATATTTGTGGGTGGGACGTGACTAGCACCAACGTCATCAATAATATTTTCTACTTACAGAATCGTTGACTCTCACTCTAAGGCAAGTGTCGAGAGAATGACAGTGTGGTCACCAGGTGGCTCATGAGGCCAATCTCTGTGTGGAACCCTCCGGAAGGTGTGGGATATTAATGGAATGTTTTGTCTAAAACAAACTTGTGGTTGCAGAGGAGGAAAAATAAACTAGATTTTATTTCGCAACCGGAAGTCTTTACACTTTTTTTTTAAATGGGGGCTTACCAGGAAATATCATTACATTTCTACAACACACATGTGCAAAATTTCCAGTGTTGGATAAAAAAAAAGTATCTATTAAATAAAATAAACACAAAAATCCAGAAATATTTTCTATTAATTTTTTTTTCTCATCAGGAAGTTGTGGTATATTTTTCCGTTTTGATACTTTCAAAATAAATTCTGTCTTCTAGCAAAAATTAAGATGATAATCGCTTTGCGATTTTTCTTATCAATTGCTCCAATAAATTGATTGATTGATTGTGTAGAATAATCATACTAAGTTCCAATTACCGTCGAATTGGTAAGACAGGGCAACAAGGCGACGTAACTCAATACGGATCTAACCTTGTTGCCATTCTACTGCAGAATGCCAGTATATTTATGATGCCTCATAACATCATAGAAACCAAGCAGTCAATCAGGACTCAAGGAATGGAATCACCCAAATACATGAATGGACTATTCTTGAGTTCCATAAGTACCAGCTGTTTTGTACTCTAGTTCAGTGGTGCTTAGTCAGTTGCTGACTGACTGACTTTAACAGATTGATTGATTTTAAACAATAAAAATATGCCATCTTTGATTTAGAGCAGTGACCCATAAACTTTTTTTTTAGGCTAGCACCCCCCTCTCAGCTTCCCAGTGGATTCTTAGTGCCCCCTCATACAGTCACGGGAACACACTATTTTTGGTGTGCTTCAAATTGAAAACAATGATAAGTGGTAAGGGATGCACCACTGTACTTGTTCCTTTTAACTTTGTGTTGGGTTAGTAAAATGATAATTCCTGTGTGTGGAATTGAGTGAGAGGGAGAGGCTTTCTGTGATTGGATATACCAGTCACGTGATGAGCCCAGAAGTTTTGGCGCAAAATACCAAAATACCCACAGAGAGTCCCTGGACCAGATCCGATGAGGCAGCAACTTGAAATCCTCTCCAAGAAAAGAAACCACCCTAAGATACCAGATATCTTCTCCAGCACACCGGTAAGTTCCTTAAACTCAACTTTATACACAGGAAGGACTTTATATTGTTACTCATTGTTTTATTTGTCTTTAATGAATTGTTAGAATTAAAGTAAGTTTTAATTCATTTATTTGTTGCTGTTAGCCTTGGAATTCAATGCTATACTAACACAATATTAGTATTTATGACATATTTTGTCATTTAGATTTTGTAAAAAAACAGTTATTTATTAACTGCCCCTAACACCATTCTCATAAAATTGTCTCATAAAATACTATGAAAATGAAAAAAAAAAATGAATTTCTCAAAAGTGAAAATGGAAAAAAATTATTTTACCAAAAGTTGAAATGGAATCAAGGTGAATTTTAAAGAACAACAAGATTGAAATTAACGTGTAGTGTTTACAAATCTGAGCTAAACTTTGACCCATGCAGTTGTCTACTGACTCTGATCTTTAGCCTGGCTGAGTGGTATGTGGTAACTGGTGTGCCACTGTACGTGTTGTGTACAGTCCTTAAGTAAACATATATACATATACATATGTATATATATATACACACACACACACACACACACACACACACACACATATATATATATATATATATATATTATATATTGAAAATCCGATAGGCGAGAAACTGCTAGTAACCTCAGTTGGTTACTGACAGTTTCTCGTCAATGCGATTTTCAAGCCAAACACTTTATTGTCAACATTTTTCAAATTCCTCACTCTTCTAGAAAAGAGAAAACCGGAACCTTCCTAGATTTATCGCAAGCCACGTCCATTTTCTATAACGACGGCTATTACACAAGACATGTGTCCTCCTCAGGCAAAAAAATAACCAATCCAAAAGACTGGGAAGTAATATATCAGTGTAAATATCAACATGTTAGACAAAACCACAGTGTATTAAGTTTATCAGCCAAACTGATGAAGAACACAGTCGCTTAAAATCATTGATAAACTTAAAGTAAATAATCTAATTATATCTCTAGGATTATTTTTGGTGATAAAAAGTAATTTGTTCTCCAAGTCGTTCGAGAAATAAAAAGAAGGGAAAAACAAGACGTTTTTATTAATGCCATTCTATGTAACCCTGTGTAGGAACCGACAAATTTGTCCTTACTTCCCCCAGCCCAACACTCTATATAATCTAAAAAGAATGTCTTTTCTCTTGATATACATGGACGCACTTTTACTAGCGTCCTTGTTATACATGGACGCACTTTTACTAGCGTCCTCGTGTTGTTTGTTGATTATATAATCAGAATGTTTTGGATGTTATCTTGTCCTGGGAGTTATCTTGAATATCATTTTCAAGAGTTGGAGGCCGTGGTGTAATGGTTAGAGTCGTAGGAAATGGACTCGTCGACCTGAGTTCAAATTCTAGACGAAGCTACAGTTCACATACCCTTGGGAAAGGTATGAATGCAACTATTCTCCCTCTAGCTATGGGTAAATAGTAGGGCAGACTGGGCTCTTTAACCTTGGTTAGGCAACCAGTCTAGGAGAAGGAAAACTCTGAATTCAAATCTGTTAAACTCCGCTTGGGGTGGTCACAACTAGAATAGGCTCAGTCCTAATTAGGGATCTATTTCACTAACTAATTTGATTTAATCGTATAATCAGGTTTAAAAGCTGGTTTTGCTCAAACGCCTCCTTGGTTTAATGCTAGTGAAAAGGAGATAGACTCCCTCGCTGCCTGGCTGATACCAACTTTAGGCCACCCTGACGACTTTACTTTACTTCCAGTTGAAAACTTTCCGTATGAGTGGGATTTTCAGTTATTAAGTGCCAAACTGTATTTTTGTGAGTATCTATGAGTTAATAAATATCACTGAGAGGTTAATGTGCACACAAAAGCATGATTCTTTTTAAGTCTTGATTTTGTCGTGACCAGAAAAAAAGTCATGGATAAAGGTCATAGCTTTGGTTTTTGGCAAGGAAACTTTCAGCTAGATGTCTACTTTATATGATTAAACAAAAAGATGAAGATTTGGTTTAGTTAACTTGTTCTTCTACAAGGATGACTTTGGCATTGAATAAACCCATTACAGTCAAGTTACACTGAAAGCACCGGTTCCTCCTAGATCATTGTAGTTAAGCAGCAATGAACCTGTTCAATACTTAATTGGGTGACCACTTAAGTAACAGCGGGCACTGAAAGTAAACAGTCCTTTTTTCATTAAAAAATGACTTGATTTGGCATCAAATGACCCAAACAGAATTGATATGCCGTAAAATGAAACAACCAACTAACTAAATCACTGGATGAACCATTAAATAATCCTTGATTATTTATTGTTTTCTGTTATTATTTTCCTTGATAATTGTTTTCAAAGTTCCCTTATTACAGTCAAGTCATGCTGAAAGCACTGGTTCCCGATAGATCACCGAAGTTAAGCAGTGATGAGACTGTTCAATACTTAGAAGGGTGACTACTTAAGCAATATTAAGTAGAATAAGAAACCAGATGCCTGTGTGCCATATCTAAGTAAAGCTTAGTAAATAACAATATAATTCAGAGACTTACGGTCAAGTAACGTTGAAAGCACTGGTATCCGCTGGAACACCGAAGTTAAGCTGTGATTAGACTGTTCAATACATAGATGGGTGACCACTTAAGCAATATTAAGTAGAATAAGGCCTGTGTACCATATTTAAGCAAAGCTTAGTAAATAACAATATAATTCAGAGACTTACGATCAAGTCCCATTGAAAGCGCCGGTTTTCGCTAGATCTCCAAAGTTAAGCATTGACGAGACTGTTCAATATTAAATGGGTGACCACTTAAGGAATATTAAGTAGAATAAGGAAACCAGAGGCCTGTGTGTTGTATCTAAACAAAACTTAGTAAATAAAAATATAATTCAGAGACTTATGGTCAAGTAATGTTGAAAGCACTGGTATCCGCTGGAACACCGAAGTTAAACAGCGATGAGCCTGTTCAATACTTAGATGGGTGACCATTTAAGCACCAGTTGATACTGTAAGCAACATAATAGCATGACCTGCTGATTTATCAGAGAAGGAGTTTCTGAACGTGCGTCTAGCCAAAATAAGGAGCAAAGTGGAGTGTTGAATGTCATGGACAGATCAGCCACTAGAATTCCGTCCTTAAGCATCACAGGGCACCATCCATGGCCAACAGGTGGTCTCATTGGGTGGGTGGGGTGTCTTACCCCTCTACAGAGGTACAGTTGGCATATTCAACAGCTCCAGCCGACAGGACATTTTCATCTTTCAAGTATCAGTTATTCAAAAGTTTCACAAAATTAATAAAATTTTTTTTTCACTTACATTCAATAAGCAATTCTTTTTTCGTCTCATTAATGACTTTTCCATCAATTTCCCTCCTCAGCTCGAGTCTCATACAAGTTCCGGACGGATTGTCGGAGTGAACCAAAATTATTTCTGTTTCGTTACATCGGAAAACATTGGGTGTGAAGATCCAACTTTTATCACTGCAATCAAGAAAACAATAATACAAATAATCACTCGGTCAAAAAATTCATTTATTTAAAAACACTAACAATATTTTTTATCTATCTAGTGTGATCATATTTCAAAGTAAATGATTGCCAATGTATGTAATTACCCAATAGGGTAGGTTGATTTTTCACTTTTTAAAATACTAAATTACATGAAACGTAGTGTATAGTACAAATATAAAAAATTAGATGTTGAACTTTTACCAATTTTTTCTGAAATGGCATCAAAGACCGTAGACAAAAATGCACAGAAAAATCTTCGATTTTTCAATAATGGGGAGTGGGGCATATTTTTGATTTGAACTTAAGTTATAATTCCATCATTTAATTTCATTTTGATAAAATAAAAATGACAACATTCCCTGGTTTAAATACTGAAATTGTTATATTTTCTGATATTTTTGCCCCAAATATGGTAAAACCGATGATTTTCAGTGCATTGGGCAGCAACCAAAATCTCCTTATTTTGATGGCCGGTGCAGATCATCACGATACAAGTTATTCTCTTCCATGATTCAGGTGGATTTTGGTCATCCATTCTATCTGTTATCACGTATATGAATAAAGAAGTGTCCAAGCTTTTAAATGATGCGTAGTGTGCATCAATACCTTCAGCCTAATTTTTGTTTAGAATCTTTCGTGTCATTTCCTTAAAAAATGGTACGATTTCAAGATCTAATTTTAGGTATTAGTACTTAATAGACCAATACACAACTTTATATTTTTCATATAATTTGAAATTTTCAAAAGTGAAAATGTAATGTAAGTGAAAATGCAATATAAGTATAGTACTAAACTGGACTCTTTGTGTGTACCAAGTTATGTAAACTGAATCTTTATCTTTTTCTTTAACCATATAAAGTAGACATCTAGTTACTTTGAATGTGAAATTCATAAGCAAATGCATGTATAATGGGAAAAATGTAGTATCAGAAATTTTAAATGTATCTGTGGAGTTCTTAAAGATTACTGTGTTAAAGTCTTTTGTTGTTGACAATATAAGTATAGTACTAAACTGGACTCTTTGTGTGTACCAAGTTATGTAAACTGAATCTTTATCTTTTTCTTTAACCATATAAAGTAGACATCTAGTTACTTTGAATGTGAAATTCATAAGCAAATGCATATACAATGGGAAAAATGTAGTATCAGAAATTTTAAAGGTATCTGTGGAGTTCTTAAAGATTACTGTGTTAAAGTCTTTTGTTGTTGACAACATTGTGAAACTTTGTTGTAATTACAAAAATCCTCAACAGTAATCAGCAGTTTGTAATTAACCAACTAACTGGTAATTAGCACTTTACAAATGACACTTGCTCATTACTTAACCCTGAATAACATTGATCAATTATTTATTTAGTAAGCAACAGTAGAAAGTGAAATTTGTTCATTAACAGCCTTGATAAAATCACCATCATCATCATCATCATCATCATCATCATCATGTCATACTGACAGCATGGATCTTCATGACTCTTCCTCACCACCCATCCCTATCGGCCATTGCTCCTGGAAGGTCCTCTGCACAGCATCCAGTATCTGAGCAAATCTGAACGCTGTAGTTTTTTTTTGTTTTTTTTTCTCCAGCCAACCCACACTGGTTGGTGTCCATGAGTAGATGCCCATAGGAGAATGTTCATTATGAGCTCTTACTTTCAGTGTCCAGCATGTCTTGTTTATCTTACTTGAATGGCTTGTGTGATAGGAGGTCAGTGGTCATACAGCTGCTCTTTTGTGAGGTGCTGCTTCCAATATTTATTCAAGACAGCACGTAGCATCCTTGTGTAATTCCCATCTAGCTTTTTTTGTTTCTTTAGAGTCCAAGTAGTGCAGCCATATAGTAGCACTGACACTGCTATAGCTTGAAAGAATTTTTGCTTTATCTTATCAAAAATAAACCTTGGAAATTACTCAATCTACTTTCCAATTCAAAACTGATGAAAAAAAAGAAAGAAAAAAAAACCTTACATTAATCAGCTCTGTGGAGATTCTTAATGGTTTGGTTTGGTTTGTTTTGTTTTACGGCATATCAACCTCAGTGGGTCATTTAATGGCGATAAAGTTTTGAAATAAATCAATTCTTAATGGATAATACAATTTTTTATAAATACATTTTTCCTATTTAACCCATAGATGGGACCCTATCAGGTACTACCACTCCGGGTCAGAGTGGACCAGGGAGCAATGGCGATGAAGGGGTGCTCCACATTCCCCAAACCTCCAAAACTGGAACCACACCATCAGATAGAGTTTAACGTCATTCCCAGGACATGTAGACCCGCAGCCACCGCCTTTTAGCACCCATATGATAAAAAGGGGTTGGGACTTGCCATAAGGGCAATAGGGTTGGGAAAATCATATAAGTGCTAGGGCTTGACGTGACCAGCTGATTGATCGGAGGGGGCCCTCCGACCGCCCGTCTAGCCCAAGATAGGGCCAAAGTGGAGTATTGCATGTCATGAACTGCTCATCACCTGGCTCTATCCTTAAGGATCACGGGTCGCCACCTACAGCCAACAGTTGGCCCATGGGGGAGTCTTACCCCTCTGCCGAGGTGCAGTCGATGCATTCTAACGCCCCAGCCGACAGGGCGGAATTGAAATGTTATAAACTCATTGTTTATTTTAAAACTGTGTAAGTTCATTTGGTAAAAGCTAATTTGAAAAAGATTTTTTTAAAATTGTGGACTGCTGGAAATACGCAGCAGTTGAATAGTTTTTTTTTTTTTTTTTTTTTTTAGTTAGGGGAAAATGTTTTGGGGAAAATATTGTAACTGGATGTTATTTCCTTCTTTCTAGCTTGTTTCAATTGAAGAATTGTTTTGGATTTTTTACTTTCTTTTCTTATCAACTAATTGATAACTAAATTCTACCTCTGTCTATAAAAATGTTACATTTTGAGTTGAATTTATATGGAAATGTAACAATGATTATGGGAGTCCTATAAAAATGTTACATTTTGAGAATTTATATGGAAATGTAACAATGATTATGGGACAGAGAGGATAAAAATTCTATCTCTGTCCCATGAAAATGTTTAAAATTCTATCTCTGTCCTATAAAAATGTTACATTTTGAGTAAGAATTTATATGGAAATGTAACATTTTTATGGACAGAGAGAATAGAGATAAAAATTCTATCTCTGTCCATAAAAATGTTACATTTTGAGTGGAATTTATATGGAAATGTAACAATGATTATGGGACAGAGAGAATAATTTTTCTACCTCTGTCCATAAAAATGTTACATTTTGAGGTGGAATTTATATGGAAATGTAACAATGATTATGGGACAGAGAGAATAAAAATTCTACCTCTGTCCCATAAAAATGTTACATTTTGAGGTGGAATTTATATGGAAATGTAACAATGATTATGGGACAGAGAGAATAAAAATTCTATCTCTGTCCCATAAAAATGTTACATTTTGAGGGTGAATTTATATGGAAATGTAACAAGGATTATGGGACAGAAGAATAAAAATTCTACCTCTGTCCTATAAAAATGTTACATTTTGAGGTTGGAATTTATATGGAAATTTAACAATGATTATGGGACAGAGAGAATAAAAATTCCCCTTCTGTCCAATAAATTTAATGACATTTTGAGTATGAAATTTATATGCAAAAATAACAATGATTATGAGACACAGTGGATAAAAATACCATCTCTGTCCCATAAAAGTTGTTACATTTTGTATAGGAAATTTATATGCAAATGTAGGAATTATTATGGGACAGAAAGGATAAAAATTCTATCTGTGTCTCATAAAAGTTATCATACTTTGTCATTAAAATTTACATGCAAATATCTATTAATAATGGAGATTCGCTTCCGGTTTTTGTCTGTTACAAAAACTGCATCACTGCTTACGTCACATTACCCAACACATAATCCAACATCATAACATAGAATAAATATACTCAAAATGTGAGCATGCAACGTTAGACAATCCTCATTGTTTCAAAAAATAGATGCCCGGCGTTATATATTTATATATAGATTGTTTTATTCTAATATGATATTTAAAGTTATCGGAACTGTTTCCATTTCAAATTGTCTTTCTTTCTTTCTTTCTTTCTTTTTACCCCTTTAATAAATTTGATGATTTTACATACTTATGGTACACACTCTATGACATTGAATTTTCAGCTCCCATCCCCTCAGGCAATATCTTACAAAAAATTATTTTTTTTATTTTGCTAGTAAGTATAATGGGAAAAATATAGTATCATAAATTCCTTGGGAATATCTAGAGTATTAAAAGATTCCAGTGTTAATGTCACTAAAGGGCATATCCGTAATCTGTAATACTAAATACTAATACTATTGTAGACCAGTGTAAAGATTAGATTTTGAAATATGAGAGGTTTAAGTGATACTCTGGAGTTCTTAAAGATTCTTGTTTTAAACTCACTGAAGCACGTATGATCGACTACAAAATACATAATCTGTAATACTACATACTAATATCATTGTAGTCACATGTAAAGATTAGGTTTTGAAATACGAGAGGCTCAAGTGATACTCTCAAACTTTTCAATTCATATTTACATAAATATCTTTTAAAAAAAAAGATCTCTAAAATGAAATCACTTTGAGAATATTTTGTTTTTACTTGTAATTATTATTCATAAATCAATTAAATCAAGGTCTTCCTGACCAGGGGTGCTTGCACACACTGTGGGTGCCAGCATCATTCCAGGGGGTGCGAGAAGCATCCGTTCAAATTAAGATTAAATTTTTTTTCTTTTGTAATGAATATTATTTATATTTTCGTTTCTTTATTTCAGATTATTATCATTACCCTTCATCAAAGTTTTTGAAGTCAGCCTTCTTTTTTATCATATTGTACATATTTTAAGCAAATAACTATTTTTTGTAAATTTTATTCAAATATTAATTGTGTCAGGAATTTGTGTTCCATATTAAATTTGAGTCAGGATTTAGCAAGTTATTCAAATATTAATGTCTGATTTTTGTTTACATATTATATTAGATTTAGAGAGTGAAATATATATAATCTTTTGATAAAACTGTAGTATGGATTCACATTCTATAATTTTGGGTAATTTTCACCTTTAGTTGTTAAAATTCCTAGCAAATAAGGCAATTAGAGTAACCTCCCTTGACTTTTGATAAAACTGTAGTATGGATTCACAATCTATATTTTTGAAGAAAATTATAAATTGTAGGGGTGCAAGGTCAGAGCAAAACTCTTTTAAGGGGTGAGAGGTCAGACCAAAATTCTTTTGAGGGGTGCGAGGTCAGAGCAAAACTATTTTAAGGGTGCCGGAATAGAAAAAGGTTGGAAACCCCTGAATTAAATCATTTTAGCTTAAAAGCTGCAATATCAGGCGGCAATTAAGTTAGTTCTTACAGTGGGCTCTTTTTTTTCCAAATTTATTTCCAAATTATAAATTTTTTTATCAATTTGACACATAGCATAGTGGATAAAGATGTTGGTTTAAGACAGTTCTAAGTAACAGTTATCTCTAGGTAGTAGGTTCAATCCT
Source organism: Doryteuthis pealeii (assembly GCA_023376005.1). Classification (NCBI taxonomy): domain Eukaryota; kingdom Metazoa; phylum Mollusca; class Cephalopoda; order Myopsida; family Loliginidae; genus Doryteuthis; species Doryteuthis pealeii. Next base: position 63,764,363 of record CM042165.1, read on the forward strand.
GGTCAAGGGTGACAGTAACATAGAATGATAATTGTTGTAACCTCATAAATAAAGGATTCATTTCCGGACATGTGCACACATACATAGACCGACGGGTGCCTAATCTTTGAAATAAAATTCAGTTCCTATCCTGTTATCAGAGTGTGTTGACTTGTTTTTATTCTCACTTAAAGAACTCACAGTTACCCTTTTTATACCTGTACCCCAGCTATGGTCAGCGGAATGAGAACAGATACACTTGTGACAACACAATTGTGACTTTAGTAGTGATATATAGACTTTATAGGGACTCTCTCCAATTGCCTGTTAAGCCAAAATAAGGACTGCTCAGCAACTAGGATTGTATACTTAAGCATCATGAACTGTCACCCATGGCCAACAGGTGACCCTATTGGGGGGTGTCTTACCCCTCTACAGAGGTACAGTTGATATATTCTACTGCCCCAGCTGACAGGGCTAAATAGGAAAGGAATACCCCCCATATTTTCAGCTAGTTTTCCTAATTATATAGAAAATTACATTGGAAATTGTGTTTGTTTTTTTTAATATCCTGTAGCAAGATCAAGATAATTATTTATGTCATCCAATTGCTTCAAAAATTATTGTTTGTATTTCCATATCCTTATATCTATTAGCATTCTTCTTTTCGTTTTTTGTTTTTTTTTATGTGTGGGGTAGGGAATTTTTTAACCACCATTTCAATAATATAACGAGTGAAAAATCACCAAAAAATGTTGATGATGTGAAAACAGGATGTTCATGTAATGGGGGCACATGGTGAAATGGCTAGAGTCGTAGGAAATCAACCTGAGTTCAAATCCTAGACGAGGCTGTCTACATTTCACATAACACTAACACCCTTGTGGAAGGTATGCATCCACCCGCTCTCCCTCCAGCTATGGGTAAATAGCAGCGCAGACTGGGATCTTTAACCTTGGTTAGGCAATCAGTCTAGGAGAAGGAAAACTCTGAATTCAAACCTGTTAAACTCTGCCTAAAAAATTGACCTTGTGTCACATAGCTGCTCATGCGGAGCAGTTGGTAAAAATGTATATTCTTAAAGATTATTAGTGAACACACACACTCACATACACACACACACATGCACACACACACACACACACACATTCACACATATATCTATACATATTTACCAACCCCTCTGTATGAGTAGGATGTGATACAAGGTGAGTTTTCCTTCTCCTAGACTGGTTGCCTTACCAAGGTTAAATCACCCAGTCCACCCTACTATTTATCCATTGCTGGTTTTGTTTATAGGGGTCAAGGCTTGTGTTGGACCATCCACACTTTTTGGCACTGTCGATAGGAAAGAATTGGTGCACAAGGAATGCCACAAACCCAATCAATGACTGACCTCAGGTTTTTTTCAAATTCAGATTTTTCCTTCTCCTAGACCGGTTACCTATCCAAGGTTAAAGAGCCCAGTTTGCCCTACTATTTTACCCACAGCTGGAGGGAGAATATATGGATTCATACCTTTCCCAAGGGTATTAGCGTTATGTGAAATGCAAACAGCCTTGTCTAGCATTTGAACTTGGCTCGACGTGTCCATTTCCTACGACTCTAACCATTATGCCACGTGCCTCCATTATGTGTATATATATATATATATATATATATATATATACTACATTAATGTACAGTAAACTCCCTGTTGGAGTTTTGGCAGGTGTTATAATTCATGTTGTCATGAACTGTTGACAGACCAGTTAGCTAAATATGGGGGCCATTGGCTTGAGATTAAGGAGTGGAAAACTACCAGAACGGTTATACCTCCCTGATCCCTGGAGAACACATCATGAGAAACATGTGACTAGATTTAGATTTTAGATACAACCTGTCTTTTAAGCAGAGGGGGTGTGCCTCTCTCTGCTGGGGTTGATATCTCCCCGTGTGGAAGAACATGGGCTAAATAAAATCTTGATCAAGAAAAAAATGTCTTGTGAATTTAATTAATCTCAATGACTAAAATTCATGAAAAGAAGCCCTTAGTCAAAAAGAAGAAGCAGTTAGTAGAACATAGCAACTAGACGAGAGGACAGCCAGACAAGATAGCAAGAAGCAAGTAAGATCTTCTAAACAAGAAGGTCTCTCAAAGCTCTGTCTCTCTCTAATATATATCTCTCTCTATCACCGAAGAACTCTCTGAAGTCACTCTCTCATGTATATACCCAATGAGGATATATAACATAGGAACACTTCCGGTCCAGAAGAGGGGACAAAGAAAACCTTAGTACAAAGGTAACATGTGTTCCTGTTATCACTTATCCGTGCATGGAAATTGTTTCTCTCCCTCTTACAGGTCCGAGTCCCAACTCAACTCCGATAAGCCTTATCTCACCTTCATCTTTGATTATGAAAGAGCTGTTGTACATATATTTTTTTCTGTGTAGTATGTCGTTTTTTTTCCCTTTCTTTCTTTACAATAAAAACAGAATGATCCATTATTTAGTTTGACTGGAGTTCACACTCATTCATTAAGGTGTCACAGTCCAGCATATTAGCCATAAACCGTAGCAGTTATGGCAGTAAGAGTTATGCCTCTGTAGTTCTTAGTGGTTGTTGCCTTTTTGAGAAATGGGAGGATGTAGCCTTTCGTCCATTTCTCTATTGTCTTTTGTTTATACACTGCATTGTATAATCAAAGAAGTACGAGGTATGTCAGAAAAGTTCCAGTATGTCAGAAAACTTTGATGTGAGGGGCATCGTCCACTATGAGTTCTTGCCAGACGATCAGCCAGCATGTCTACAAAGAGATACTACGGCGTTAGCTTCGTTCAGGGCATGAGAAAAGGAAAGATGTGGCTGGGCAACTCGTGGGTGCTTCACCATGACAACACACATGCCCTGTATGTACTACCTCTGGAGGTAGTGATTATAGGTTGCCTTTTTTTGAGAAATGCGAGGATGTAGCCTTTCATCCATTTCTCTAATGTATTATGTTTATACACTGCATTGCATTATCAAAGACGTACATTATCAAATTTTCTTGTCTTTCATACTTCATCGGCCGAATCGTTGTGTATAAAACAATAAAGATGAGGATAATAGTCCGAATAATGCATATAATACAGACAAAAGATTTGTTTCTTTTTAAGCAGAGAGGGTGTGCTAATAATACACTGAGTTGGCAAGGGTGGGTATCGAACCAGGAACCTTGTGGTTCCCATGCAGACACTCTACTAACTGAGCTAATGTGTGCATGCGTGTGAGTATATATGTATATAATGTGTGTGCATATATATATATATATATATATATATATATATATATATAATATAATAAAATAAATATATAAAGGTATTACATATCTATTTATTTGATAGCAATATATCGAGCACTCTCCTAATACTACTGCAATTTGGCGCACCATTCCAGTGAAAGCTGACTATCCCAGGCTATAGTTATATATATATATATATATATATATATATGTTGATCTTAGACTTAAAGAATTTGAGATCATATGTTGTTGAATAACATTCCAAAGGAAGTTTGTTCCATATTTCTACATGGAATTCGGTAGATCATCCACCTATGAACCACAAAGTTCCGGGTTTTGGTACTGGCCCTCACCAACTCAGCATAGGAGTAGCACAACTAGGATTGGTGTGCTAGTGAAAAGGGGGTAGACTCCCTTGCTGTCTGGCTGATACTGACAAAAGGCCACTCCATCAACTTTACTTTTTACATGAAAGAAAAACAATAGGGTGCTCATTGTGCTTGTTGGGATTTGTTAGGGAGAGTTATCTCCCCCTAATGATACTCTCGGAAAAAAGGAGGAGGTGAAAAATACTGACAGCCAGACACAGACTGGAACCGAGTATGGTACGTGACACAAGCGTATCCTATCATCAGCCGGACTGAATCCAAAACCATCCCACTGTATTCCCTGTCAGTGAGAATAAATAAAACAAATATTGTTATTGTTAACATATTTCCTTTTTTATCATCTATTCTGTATATCCTACATCTCGGAATGCAACAGGATTACATCTCCCAACTAATATGGGGCACATTGCAGTCAAGTCATGGTGAAAGCACCAGTTCCTGCTAGATCACTAAAGTTAAGCAGCAATGAGCCTGTTCAGTACTTAATTGGGTGACCACTTAAGTAGTAGCAGGTTCTGTAAGCAAACAGAATCCTTTCTTTATCAAAATGACTTATTAATCTCTATCTCTGTCTCTCTATATATGTCTGTCTCAAGCTCTATCTATCTTTATTTCTCTGTCTTTATCTCTATTTATGTCTCTCTATATATATCTTTCTCAAGCTCTATCTCTCTCTCTCTGTCTTTATCTCTCTATCTATGTCTCTCTATATATGTCTGTCTCAAACTCTATCTCTCTCTCACTCTCTCTCTGTCTTTATCTCTCTATCTATGTCTCTATATATGTCTGTCTCAAGCTCTCTCTCTCTCTATCTCTCTATTTATGTCCCTCTATATATGTCTGTCTCAAGCTCTATTTATCTCTATTTCCCTGTCTTTATCTTTCTATTTATGTCTCTCTATATATGTCTGTCTCAAGCCCTATCTCTCTCTCTGTCTTTATCTCACTATCTATGTCTCTCTATATATGTCTGTCACAAGCTCTATCTCTCTCTCTCTCTGTCTTTATCTCTCTATTTATGTCTGTCTCAAGCTCTATCTCTCTCTCTCTCTCTATCTATGTCTCTATATATGTCTGTCTCAAGCTCTATCTCTCTCTCTCTGTCTTTATCTCTCTATTCATGTCTGTCTCAAGCTATCTCTCTCTCTCTCTGTCTTTATCTCTATATATGTCTGTCTCAAGCTCTATCTCTCTCTCTCTGTCTTTATCTCTCTATTTATGTCTCTCTATAAATGCCTGTCTCTTTCTATATGTCTATCTCTACATCTATCTATCTATAGGTTGAGTAAAACCTACAGTCAGGGTGGGAAGATTACTTTTTTAGATTTTAGATTTTTTTCCGAGAATCATATAGAATTTCTTTTGTGGTCAGACGTCAATTAGATAAATAAACATATGTCGATATACTTAAGGAGGGAGTGGCTTGCATGAGACTAGGATTGATGCCTTTCCACACCTTTTCACGGTGAAAGAACCGAGGAAGTCCTCATCTCAGTCTACTTGAATGTATATATTTATGTATGTCTCCAATTTATCTTGGTTAAGAAGATAAGTATATTTATTACTTATCAAGGTGTGGCGTAAATAAAATAAAAAAATATGTTACCATCTATATATATAAAAGGAAGTTTGGTATGTACGTGTCGACGTATAACTCCGAAACGGGAGGTCACTCAGATTCGAACTCTTGCATACACCTTAAAACCCTTCTAAGAAACACGCAAAAATTTGATTATTGATTTTTACTGATTAATGGATATAATTAATTAATTAAACCAAAACCAACCGATTTGCAGAACTGTCCGTATACCATATAATAAATGCTGATAATAAAATATTGTTCACTGCCTTATTATAGTTATACCAGCAGTTTAGTTTAATCTAGTGAACAAAATCGCAGTCTAGGCTGTTCAGCTCGGAATCTCTCACCTATTTATGGTCCAATCTTTATATATAGTCCGATCATGGACCGGGTACTTTTGCTAGTTGTTTATATCAGTGGTTCCCAACCTTTTTAGGTTAGTACCCCCTTGGCTTCCCAGTAGACTTCTAGTCCCCCACCTCATGCACACTATTTGTTGTTTTTTTTTTCATTATTTGGTATGCTTCAAGTTGAAAACAACTAGATTAAACACAAAGATGTATTTCACAAATAAAATATTTTCAAAATATATTTTATTTGATAAATATTTTTTTATTTAAATTTTTAAATTTTTAAAATTTTTATCATGTCATAAAATCTATGGTATTTTTATCATGTTTAAAATTTTCATGTTTATTTTCATGTTTTCATGTTTATTTTCATGTTTATTTTCATGTTTAAAATTTTTAAAATTTTTATCATGTCATAAAATTATGGTATTTTTATCATGTTTAAAATTTTCATGTTTATTTTCATGTTTTCATGTTTATTTTCATGTTTAAAATTTTTTAAATTTTTATCATGTCATAAATTTTAAAATATCATTTTATCATGTGACATTTTTAAATTTTTAAATTTTTGATAAATTATTTTTTGAATATTTGATAAATATTTTTTGTTTTTTTGGTGTGCTTCAAGTTGAAAACAACTAGATTAAACACAAAGATGTATTTCACAAATAAAACCAAATTTAACAAACCAATTTATTTATTTTTCCAGTCATAGATCAATTTGTATATTTTCTCTGGTTCTACGACAACTGCCCAACTGATAAGAGCCCGACTAACAAGTGCCCCGATGAAGAACTGCCTGATGTTAATATTTATAGGGAAGCGTGGTGGCGTACTGGTTAGAGTCGCAGGAAATGGACTCATTGGCCCGAGTTCAATTCCTGGACAACGCCACAGTTCACAGTTAGTGTTAATACCCTTGAGAAAGGTATGAATCCAACTATTTAGAGGGTACATCAGCCAAAACATTGTGTATGTATATTTCACAATAAAGAGGAGGACAACAGTCTGAAAAATCAAAATAATACATATCAAGCCTCATCTCAAAAACTGGGGAAATCATTTTGAATAAGTGAGAGTAGTCTACTCCAATGGATTATAAGGATTATTTGAAGAAGTCCAAAGAGTACAACGGCCGAAACAAAGGGTCTGTAACCGAAACTATATTACTATTCATATCACAATTCCCTTTAATTATTTATGTCACATTCTCCATGATTTTATCTTTATTTAAACCTCAATTATTAATAAAATTGTTTTACATTATTAATACTGTTGGCTTTATCTACATACCCATAACATGCAATTATATTCATATATACAATAAAATAACTCATGAGGTTACTACAGCCTAATATATGAGTTGCTTCTTTGAGGTGTATTCTTACTGTAAATGGACAAGGTACACATGAAGAACGCCAAATGAATGGCCAAAACATTGTTTTTTTTATACATCACAATAAACATGAGAACAACAGTCCAAAAAATCAAAATAATACATATTAAGCCTCAGCTCAAAAACTGGGGAAATCATTTTGAACAAGTGAGAGTAGTCTACTCCAATGGATTACATGGAACAAAATAAAGATAAGCACAACAGAATAAAATATATCAAGCCTCATCTAAAAAATTTAGACAAATAAAATCTAGATTTGTTTTTATTGTAGCCCAGAATTGCTGATAAATGTATTTGTCAAGTTGGAACTATTATTGAAGTTCAAGGAATTTTGGTTAATGGTGAAACAGTTAATTGCCATTAATTGAGCCAATTTAAATCTTAAAATAACCTTTGCACAATCAAGTTTCAAATAAAAGTTGAAAGATATTCAATCTGGAGCAGCGACATTGCTCATTAGCTGTTAATTAAATGAATAGAAACAAACAAACGAGATAGTCAGTAATTAAAGTAAAACCCAAACAAAGGAAAGACAACCTGTTTAAAAACTGGGGAAGAATCGAGTGTTTATTTTTTGCTACAAATTCTTTAGTCTCAGTGCACTCAGCTGAACAAAAATGAAAACATAAACAAACATACTATTTCTCTGAATTTTTGAGATGAGGCTTGATGATTAGTATTATCAAATAGACACATGGCCTAGTGGATAAAGGAGTTAGGTTAAGACAGTTCTAAGTGACAGTTATCTCTGGACTGCAGGTTCAATCCTGGCCAAGGGCAGCAGTAACATAGAATAATAATTAACACAGATTAACGCCTCTACCCAAGCTATGGTTCCGACGATGGTTTCCATTAAGTATAAATTCCTCCTTTTTTCTCTTTTCTTTAAATCCGTTTCCAAAAACAATCACTTTTCATTTTCTTTCCTTTTCAAATTAATTCAGTTTTCTTCAACAAACCTCTTTTCCCATTCTACAAACTTCAGCTCAGTCCTACCAATTAACTCTTCTTAATTTTCTTCGATAATCCACTTTCAATAAACTTTTCTTCTTTCCATCCAATTTTCTTCTTATCTCTTACATTCTCAACTGTCGAATCCAAAAACTATTCTCTACAAAAACAATTATCAACTAAGTTAAAGAGGAGGACAATAGTCCGAATAATCCAAATAATGCAAATTATCAAGCCTCATCTAAAAAATATTCAGAGAAATGACTTTTATTTTATTTTTATATATTTTTTTTTGTTTTTGTTTTTTTGTTGAGATTAGTGAATAAAACATCCCATTAGTGAGTTCAGGGAGTCCTAATCAAGGAAGTGGCCAACAAAGTCTCTCATTGTAAAGGATTTTGCAACCGAAAAAGAGATGTAGTCATTTATCATTTATTTATTATTTATTTATTTTGATGTTATGAGCTAGTCTTACAAATTAATTACATTTGGATGGTGAGTTTGAGCCTTACTAGATGTCTTATACTTGGGTCTTGTGCTCAGCTGAAATTAAACAACCTAAGGGTGGTTGTTGGCTTGCTGTAAATCCAAACAGCCAAACGATACCTCGCAAGTATTTATTTATGAACTGGTTACGGCATGGATGATATCTCAGACCTGGAACAGACATAAAAAAAAGGGTAACATGAATCCTTGTTCATGGGTAGGATGTGACACAAGTTTGCAAGTATGGGTCATCCAGCCAAGGATCAAACTCGCTATTCAGTAGTAATGGATCTGTGAGACTAGCTTGCTAACCATTACACCATGATGGGTCATTGTTAGTAAATCAAAGTAAGAAATTGATTGTATGCATGATCATAATACAAGTTTTGTGTTGGGCATTCGATTAGGGTCCTCCTTACTAAAATGTAGGATATTAAAATACCCCAGCAGGAATTCTATGGAGAGTTTACAACAGGGTTGTCTCTAATCGTTGTCATCGAAGATATAAACCTAAGAAAATGTTTTAAGGGTTTTGTCAAAAATAACCTTAGTTACTCTCTCTAATTCTGTCATCTGTCTTGTTACCGACTCAACTCCATTCTCTAACCGTCTACCCCTTCTCATGTCCCATTCGTCTCTGGTGAATGAGCAGTCCATGATATGTAACATTCCACTTTTACCCTTACTAAGGCTAGATGGGTAATTGGATTGGTTTGGTTTGTTTTGTTTTACGGCATATCAACCTCAGTGGGTCATTTAATGCCGATAAAGTTTTGAAATAAATCAATTCTTAATGGATAATACAATTTTTTTATAAATACATTTTTCTATTTAACCCATAGATGGGACCCTAACAGGTACTACCACTCCGGGTCAGAGTGGACCAGGGAGCAATGGTGATGAAGGGGTGCTCCACATTCCCCAAAACTCCAAAACTGGAACCTCACCATCAGATAGAGTTTAACGTCATTCCCAGGACATGTAGACCCGCAGCCTCCGCCTTCTAGAACCCATATGATAAAAAGGGATTGGGGCTTGCCATAAGGGCAATAGGGTTGGGAAAATCATATAGGTGCTAGGGCTTGACGTGACCAGCCGATTGATCGGAGGGGGCCTCTCTGACCGCCCGTCTAGCCCAAGATAGGGCCAAAGTGGAGTATTGCATGTCATGAACTGCTCCTCCACCTGGGCTCTATCCTTAAGCATCACAGGTCACCACCCACGGCAACCAGGTGGCCCCATTGGGGGAGTCTTACCCCTCTGCAGAGGTGCAGTCGGTGCATTCTAACGCCCCAGCCGACAGGGCGGATATATGATTGTTCCAACTATATTGCTCTTATATCATAGAAGGTGATAGTTGAAGGTCTTAGTCTCCTGTATATGACGATAAACTGCATCTAGTGGTGAGGTTCCAATTCTGCAGCTCTGGGGAGTGTGGAGTACCCCTTCATTGCCATTACTCCCAGGTTCACTCTGACCCAGAAAGGTAGTACCTATTAAGATCCCCTCTATGGGTTAAACAGGAAAAAATGAGTGTAAGATATGTTGTTTTTTTTTAATTGAGTTTAAAATTTTTTTTAATATCCATCAACATTTTTGGCATGAAATAACCCAACAAGAGTTGACATGCCATAAAACCAACCAACCAACCATACATAAACAATCCACTTATTTACAACTAGAAATATTCTAGTTATATTAAATAGAAATAGTTATTTGAAATCATATAACTGAAAAGACTGACTTTAGCATTAAATAACCCAACAAGGGTTGACATGCCATAAAACCAACCAACCAGCCAACCAAACATGAATGCCTGGAATTATTTTTAGTTTTTAATGAAAATCAGTCCATATTCTTTCTGCATCACATAGAACAGCACGTCTCTTAGGTGACTTTCTTTTTTTTTCTTACAAAAGGACAAGTGTCTAAGTGTCCCAAACATTTATTTACAATGTTTATTTGTATGAAGAATGAAATTTAATCCAAAGTTACTTTCAATATAGTTGAACATTGATTTTGAAAAAGACAGAACTCTTCTTTGTGTTAGTCATTTTTTGGCTAATTATAAATACTAGCAAATATATGCACCCTCCGGGTGCAAGTATTTAAGTTTTAATAAGATGAAATATCATTTTAAATTAGAAAGGCTAATGAAACTGAATAAGAATGCAGATAAAAAGATTTGGAACAGAGGGGGTATGATTGAAAAATAGAACAACTTTGAAACTAACTCTTCTATCAATTTCCATTACTCCCGTCTTTCATTGGTAAATTTTCCTAATTTAACTATTTAGTTAAAATAGGAAGTAAAGAATAATATTACAGTTATTTTCTTCTTGTTAATGGATTTCATTTAAGATTTATTGAAGAGATGTTTGCTTATATTCATTAAAATAAAACCAAACAATTATAAATCAATAGTACTAAACACATATTTATTAAAATCAAATTTTTAATATCAATATGCAAATTAGCCTTCCCATTCACACTGTAAACCGCTATTTTGTTGTATATATAAATACAATTGCATGTTATTAGTATGTAGATATGGTCAACAGTGGCTTCGGCCTCTGACCATTGCTATAATTAATAGCGTTGATCCCAGGGGGCCATCCCCCCAGGCAACACCTGCCCCCTTGATTTAAAGGGGCAGGGCTGGGTTTATTGCCCAGTGCCTGAGGCGCCCCCCTTGAGGGGGAATGCCAACGGGATCGACGTAATTTTTCACCTGCCACTCCATGAGCTTCGGCTTGTGGGTGGTCCCACGTTAATAGGGACTTTGTGCCTGACCCGTACAAGTGGGGTACGCGGTAAATATCATGTAGATATGGTCAACAGTGTTAATAATGTAAAACAATTTTATAAATAATTGAGATTTAAATAAAATCATTGATATTGTGATGTCAATAACAAAGGGAATTGTGACTTAAGTAGTAATATAGTTTTGGTTACAGACAGAAAAACACACAATCTCCATTATAATAAGATAATGATATTCATTACTACTGTATGGCTGCACCACTTGGACTTTTGTAACGTGGCGGTATATTCACGGTACCAAAACGGATATACATAACGTTCTTAATATCGATATAAGTCGTATAGCGGGTCTTGTCAACGTGCCTCCTAGTTCACAACACTAAAAAGGAGTTCGGCAAAAAGTACAACGCGTCATAAGCTGCTTAGCTTTTATTTCCAGGGCTAGTCTCGTGGACTGTGTCGGAGAGGAGGAAAGGCAGAGAGAAAGAGAGAGAGAGGACACTGATAAATTACGGTGATCCCACAACTGGGACCAGAGGTCTGGTCCGTACCCTACGCGTCCAAAAGCAAAAAGGGCCGGTATTTTTCTTTGTCGTTCCACGTCACCATGTGACTTCCGGTTCCGGTCAACACCTGAAACTCGCGGTTGACATTCAATTCTCCATGAGGGGGGAGGGGGGTCACGTCCCGGTCAAGTTCACGACAGGCATTTTTATGTTCATACTTTTTAAAAAAAAAAACCTTTACTCCCTCTTATTTCTTCTTCCTTTCTTTTCTAATAGTAGTCCTTCGCAAAACTCCATCTCGCTACACTTTAGCAAAATGCCTGGAGAAAAAAGCTTGATGGAAGGGTACAAGTTAGGGTAGGCAATTCATGAAGACAGACGGATATGAACAGATATATAGATAAGAACAGACAATATTGGATAGTTGTTAGCTCAGTCGGTAGAGCGTTCGGCTAAAAACCAAAAGGTTCCTTGTTCGATACCGGTCCTCGCCAACTCAGCGTATGAGTAGCACAGGGATCTGTGCGTAAAGTAAGGAGCTGATGGTAGGTGTGGCGCTCCACCTCAGACGCCAAAACAATCTCCTTGGTCTAGCGCTATTGAAAAGGGGATAGACTCCCTTGCTGATTGGCTGATACCGACATTAGGCCGCCCCGATGACTTTACTTACTTATATATAGTGAAATATATGAAAAGATTAAGATAGATAGATAAATAGACACATATATAGCAAAGTATATTATCAATACAAGTACAAAATAAAAAACACCCTCCGGGTGATGTAAAAATAAATTTTTGAAACCTATTGCCTGAGGGGTGGTAGTAAAAAATTCAATGTCAGCGAGTTTGTACCCTAAGTAAGTAAAATCATCAAATTCATTAAAGGATTAAAAAATAAAACAATTTGAAATGTAAACTTTAATATGTTTATTTGTTTGTTTGTTTGTTTTGTTTTATGGCATATCAACCTCAGTGGGTCATTTAATGCTGATAAAGTTTTGAAATAAATCAATTCTTAATGGATAATTACATTTTTCTATTTAACCCATAGATGGGACCATAACAGGTACTACCACTCCGGGTCAGAGTGGACCTGGGAGCAATGGTGATGAAGGGGTGCTCCACTTTAAATATGTAATTAAATAAAATGAACTATATATAGATATATAATACCAGTCATGTATTTATTAAAACTTGTTTTAAAAAACAATGAGGACTGTCTAATGTTGCATGTGACGTAATTTTTGTTACAGTCAAAAAAACGGAAGCGAACCTCCATTATTGATAGATAATTGATAGATAGATTAGTAGATAGGTAAATAGATAGACTGAGAGAGAGAGAGAGAGGCGGGTAGAAGGTTTGCTATAAACTACAACAGTTTGTGCTGTCTTGAACAAATCCTGGAAGAAGTACCTCACAAAACAGCAGCTGTACAGCCACTTACTTCCCATCTCACAAACCCTCCAAGTAAGAGGAACAAAAAACAAGACATGCTTGGAGAAGCAGGGAATTCATAAGAGATATTCTCCTGTGGACACCTACACATGGGAACACCAGTGTTGGCTGACCAACAAAGATTTACATTCATCAGCTCTGTACAGACACTGGATGCTGCCTAGAGGACTTGCCAAGAGCAATGACTGATAGATGGATGGCTGTTAGAGAGTCAAGGGAATCCGCTGTTTTGTTGGTGTCTAAATAGTTTGTAAGTAAATAATTTTTATGTTAGATTTTTCATTAACTTCACTAGCAAAAATATGCATCCTCTGGGGACAATGATTTAAGTTTTAATGTAACTAAATATATCAAATTAGAAAGATTAATGAGACTAAATAAGAATGCAGTAAAATGATTTAAAACAGAGGAAGTATAATAAAAAAAAATAGAACAACTTTGAAACTAACTATTCCATCATTTTCCATCACTCCTCTTTCATTGCTAAATTTTCCTAATTTAACTATTTAGTTGAATTAAGGAGTGAAGAATAAAATTACAGTCATTTCTTCTTGTTAATGGATTTCTATGAGATTTTTGCTCATGTTAATTAAGATAAAACCAATCAATTAGAAATCAATAATACCAAACACATATCTATTAAAATCAAACTTTTAAGATCAATATGCAAATTAGACTTCCCATTCACACTGTAAACTACTATTTTTGTTGTATATATAAATACAATTGCATGTTATTAGTATGTAGATATGGTCGACAGTCTTAATGATGTAAAACAATTTTATTAATCATTGAGGTTTAAATAAAAATAAAATCATGGAGAATGTGATGTAAATAACAAAGGGAATTGTGACTTGAATAGTAATATAGTTTCGGTTACAGACAGATACACAATCTCCATTATAATAAGATTGGATCATATTACCTTAAATTTTATTTATATTTTATTTATATATATAAATTTTATTTATATATAAAATTATATAAAATTTTTAATATCATTATGAAAATTAGCCTTTCTGTTCACACTGTAAACCGCTATTTTGTTGTATATATAAATACAATTGCATATAATTAGTATATAGATATAGTCAATATTATTAATAATGTAAAACAATTTTAATAATAATCAACCTTTCTTTATAAAAATGAATACCTGGTTTGGTTTGGTTTGGTTTGTTTTACGGCATATCAACCTCAGTGGGTCATTTAATGCTGATAAATTTTTGAAATAAATTCATTTTTAATGGATACTCATTTTTTTTTATAAACACATTTTTCTATTTAACCCATAGATGGGACCCTAACAGGTACTACCATCACCCCAGGTCAGAGTGGACCAGGGACCAATGGTGATGAAGGCGTGCTCCACATTCCTGGAACCTCACCATCAGATAGAGTTTAACGTCATTCCCAGGACATGAAGACACTCAGCCGCCGCCTTCTAGTACATATATAAGGGCAATAGGGTTGGGGCAATCATATAGGTCCTAGGGCTTGACATGAACACCCAATTGATCGGGGTGGGGGGCCTCTCTGACCGCCCGTCTAGCCTAAGTAAGGGTCTAAGTGGAGTGTTGCATGTCATGGACTGCTCATCCACATCATGGGTTGCCATCCACGGCCAAGAGGTGGCCTCATTGGGGGAGTCTTACTCCTCTGCAGAGGTGCAGTCGGTGTATTCTAGCACCCCAACCGATAGAGTGGGTGAATATCTGGGAGCATGTGGATGTTTAGAAAAAATCTAATGGGAATAAAAAATAAATAAAAAATTAATTTTTAATTAAATGCTCAAGAGATTTTGAAAATTGGTTAAGTAGACTGGCTGGTTGGTTGGTTTGTTTTATGGCATGTCAATATCTGTAGGGTTATTTAATGCTGAAGTCTATATTTTTTCAAGCAATTAAGTAATTGAAGGGGCCGGGTTAGCTCAGTCGGTAGAGCGTTCGGCTAGAAACCACAAGGTTCCTAGTTCGATACCAGTCCCCGCCAACTCAGCGTATGAGTAGCACAGGGATCTGTGTGGTAAAGTAAGGAGCTGATGGTAGGTGTGGCGCTCCACCTCAGATGCTAAAAACAATCTCCTTGGTCTATCGCTATTGAAAAGGGGATAGACTCCCTCGCTGACGGGCTGATACCGACTTTAGGCCGCCCCGTCGACTTTACTTACTTATAGCTTTAACTATTCTTAATACAAATAATTTGTATACAGTTATCTATCTATCTATATATAAAGGGCAGTTGTGTGTATGTATGTCCGGAGGAAACTAAGAAAATAAAACAATTGATAACAAAGTAAATCTATATACACATTCACTATCACTAGAGCTTGCTTTTTGTGCAAAAATGATGAAGATTTTATTTATATTTGTGAAGATAATTAAAAATTAAAATTTGAATAGTAAGAGAAAGGAAAGTCATTGGTTGCGTTCGTGATTAAAACATAAACAAATCAATTATGGAAGACCCCCCCCAAAAAATCAATGCATCTGCAAGACTAACTTTTTTATCGTGCCCCCCCCCCTCTACTCAGGCAATGCCGGGTAGCCACTTCTAGTACATATATAAATGGCAGTTGTGTGTATGTATGTATGTATGTCTGGAGTAAACTACGAAAATATAACAATTTATGAGAAAGTAAATATATACACATTCACTATCACCAGATCTTGCTTTTTAAGCAAAAATAATGAAGATTTGATTTATATTCGTGAACCGAGGAATAATTTTAACAAAGGAGTAGGAGGAGTGTTGGGTTAGAGGTGCATGGTCAAATGGTTATAGTCATAGGAAATGGACTCGTTGACCCGAGTTCAAATCCTGGACGAAGCTACAGTTCACTAATATCCTTGGGAAAGGTATGAATCCAACTACTCTCCCTCCAGCTATGGTTGAATAGTATGGCTGACTGGGCTCTTTAACCTTGGTTAGGCAACGATCTTGGAGAAAGAAAACTCTGAATTCAAACCTGTTAAACTCTACTTGGGGTGGTCACTACTACAATAGGCTCAGTCCTTAATTAGTGATCTATTTTCTCTAATCTAATCTAAGGAGTGGTCCTCCCTTTTATAACTCCACAACTGGAGCTTTGCAAATGGATACAATTTAATGTCAAAAACAGGACATCTCTTTTGGATAGGGGGAGGTTTCATGCAGTCGGCATATTCTAAGCGCCACCTGCAGAGTGAGTAAGTAGTCTGCAGCCTACTTGAAACCCATGGGCTGTGTGTTTGTGACCCTGATTTGAGGTATCAAATAAACTTGCTATTTTGATTGAAATTATATCTCGGAACCTCATCAGAGGCTGGAGCAATTTGTTTTGTATGAGTGAATTTAGATCATGGATGGGTGGGGTGGGGGGGCTGATTTGTGTTTTTCTGATATAAATTCTGCTGAACTAGTTTTAATAATATTTTCATTGACATTCTGGTTTGAATTTTAAAAAAAAGTAAAGTAAAGTCGTCGGGGTGGCCTAAAGTCAGTATCAGTCTGAAAGGGAGGGAGTCTATCCTCTTTTCACTAACAATGAACCAAGGAGATTGTTTTTAGTGTCTCAGGTGGAGCGCCTAAAGTCATTATCAGCCAGACAGTGAAGGAGTCTATCCTCTTTTCACTAGCGCTAAACCAAGGAGATTGTTTTTAGTGTCTGAAGTGAAGCACCTAAAGTCAGTATCAGCCAGACAGGGAGGGAGTCTATCCTCTTTTCACTAGCGCTAAACCAAGGAGATTGTTTTTAATGTCTGAGGTGGAGCACCACACCTACCATCAGCTTCTCACTTTACCGCACAAATCCCTGTACTACTCATATGTTGAGTTGGCAAGCCAAGAACCTTGTGGTTCCCACGCAGACACTCTACCGACTGAGCTAAACCGGCCTAGATTTGAATAATAAAGTAAATATATAAACAACTAGTCTTATCATAGATATCTATTGATTGACATAAGGCCACAATTATAGAGCTCTTAATAAGAAAAAAAACACTGCTAATAATTGCAAACACGGCTAGTTTAGCTCAATCAGTAGAGCATCAAACTTGGAACCATGTGGTTCTGTATTTAATACCGGCCTTCACCAAATCAGCACATGAGTAGCACAGTTTAGATCTGCGTGCTACTAAAATAGGGAGCAGATAATATGTGTGGCGCTCCACCTCAGATGCTAAAAACAATCTCCTTGGTTTAGTGCTAGTGAAAAGAGGATAGACTTCCTCCCTGTCAGGCTGATACCGACTTTAGGCCACTTTTAACATTCAAACCAGAATGTCAGACGGGTCTCTTTAATCTTGGTTATATATATATATATATATATATATATATATATATATATAAAGTAAAGTGGCCTGAAGTCGGCATCAGCCGGACAGGGAGGGAGTCTATCCTCTTTTCATTAGCATTAATTTAGATTGTTTTAGTATCTGAGATGGAGCATCCCACATATGATCTGCTCTCTACTTTAGTAGCACGCAGATCTAAACTGAGCTACTCGTATGTATATATATATATATATATATATATATATATATATATATATTGTACATCCACCGAGGAAGCATAAGGTTCTGTATTCAATATCGGCCTTCACCAACTCAGCACATGAGTAGCACAGTTTGGATCTGTGTGCTACTAAAGTAGGGAGCAGATAATAGGTTTGGCGGTTCACCTCAGATGCAAAAATAATCTTCCTGGACTAGTGCTAGTGAAAAGGGGATAGATTCCCTCACTCTTCGGCTGATACCAATAATAGGCCACTCTACTAACTTTGTAGGGGCCAGTTTGATTCAGTCGGTAGAGCATCCACCTTGGAACCACAAGGTTCCAGGTTCGATACCAGCCCTTGCCAACTCAGCTCATAATGTAAGGAAAAGGATTCAAAGTTATATTTACTTGAATACAAGACTCCGACAAGGGTTGATAGACGAAAACATTTAATATGATACAGCACATGGATATAACAAGATACATAATACATAGGTATAACAAAGTTAAATGTAGAAAGATAAATACACATTCATGAATGGTACAAGATATACATAAAGGTACAGACATGAGACTAAGAATAGTCCATGCTGTATAATTCACTTACAGTATTGTAAGGAGGGGGGCGAAAAAGAATGGGTAGACCAAAATCTACCCCATGTGTCTCGTAGGTCGAGAAACCAGGAAAAGAGAGAGAAGCGTTTGAACCAGCCGCTTAAATATAAAACGGCCCCCTAGCGGGCACCAGCAAACTAAACGGGTAGACAACTCTCCCAAGCAAATACAAAACTAACGCTATAATAAGTAGTACAGCTTGGATCTATGAGCTGATGGTAGATGTAGCACTCCACCTCAGATGCAAAAATAATCTCCCTTGACTAGCACTAGTAAAAAAGGGATAGACTCCCTCACCAACCTTATTTACATGCTTGATGGTTCTTGTATAATAACAAACTCTTCTATATTTTAAGATGTTTTGGGGGTCAGGTTTATTTGATCAAATTTTGTTAATATTTTTGGATATAGTTTCCCTCCCCTTTTAAATAAAGAATTTGCTTTATATGAATTGTGTTCGAAAGGTATTGAGACTGAAGCTGTATTTACTAAGACAGAAATGAACAATGAATAAAAACGTTAATTTTATCATAAATATGAGTTGTGTTCGAAAAGTATCAAGACTAAAGCTGTATTTAGCAAGAAATCAACCAGTTCCTGTAAGATTATCAAAGTTAAGCTGCAATGAGCTTGTGCAGTTCTAAAGTGGGTGACCATTTAGTAACAGCAGGTACTGTAATTAACCTGAGGCCTGTGGGCCAGACCATGTAAAGCTTAGTAAATGATAAGTTAAGGCAGGGTTGTGCCTGGACTCTATTTGGATGGGTGACCACTTAAGTTAATAGCAGGTATTGTAGTTAACCTGAGGCCTGTGGGCCAGACCATGTAAAGCTTAGTAAATGATAAGTTAAGGCAGTGATGAGCCTGGCCACTATTTGGATGGATGACCACTTAAGTTAATAGCCGGTACAGTAAGTAACCTGAGACCTGTGTATCAGATCCCGCAAAGCTTTGTAAATAACAAGTTAAGGCTCGGATGAACCTGGTTACTATTTAGATGGGTGACCTCTTAAGCTAATAACAAGTACTATAATTAACCTGAGGCCTGTGTGCTAGACCCCACAAAGCTTTGTAAATAACAAGTTAAGGCAATGATGAGCTTGGTCACTATTTAGATGGGTGACCACTTAAGAAAATAGCAGTTACTGTAATTAACCTGAGGCCTGTGTGCCAGACCCTGCAAAAGTCTGTAAATAACAAGTTAAGGCTGTGATGAGCCTGGCCACAATTTAGATAGGTGACTACTTAGGTACTGAAAGAAATCTGAGGCCTGTGTGTGAGACCCCACAAAGCTTAGTAAATAACATTTTGGGAAATACTAAGTGTAACATATACTATAATTACTATCTTTGTTCTTTACGTAATAGATGAATATTTTCTATATATACATTTACCAACCCCTCTGCACAAGCAGGATGTGACACAAGCTCAATTTCTTAAACAACAGGTTTGAATTCAGTTTTCCTTCTCCTAGACCTGGTTGCCTAACCAACGTTAAAGAGCCCAGTCTGCCCTACTATTTATCCATAGCTGGAGGGAGAGTAGAATTCATCCCTTTCCCAAGGGTATTAGCGCTAAGTGAAATGCAATTACCACATCTGGGATTTGAACTCGGGGTGACAAGTCCATTTCCCATGATTTTAACCATTATACCACGCTTCCATATTTTTGAATGTTTTCTATATACTAATCAAATTGATTTCCAAGGTCAATTTAACCTATCAAGCCATATCACCTATCAGGTCATATGACCTATGTTGTCATATAAGTTGTATTTTCCTTAATAGTATCTATTAAGTCAATGGGGATTATTTAGCTGTATCCATATTCTACCCCCCTCTCTCTCTCTTTCTTTCTTTCTTTCTCTTTCCAAGTGACACACAAGAGATTGTACTGGGTTATGGGATATCAGCAGCTAGGAACAGCCCAAGACCACCCCTATTTTTATGTACTAATATATCAAAAAAAAAAAAAAAAAAAAAGAAAATATGTTACTGTTCGTTTTGGAGCATTTGACAAAAATAATTGTAATGTAATACTTACGATATTTACAGAGTGAATGTCATTTGAAGTATTAGGTTAATGTAAAAGATTCTAGTGCCATCATGTTAGGGAAATCTTAGGAGTGTCTCCTTGAATTTTTCTAAGCTCTTTATTTATTACACTGGGGAACACAATTTTGTTAAATTGGATCTGACACATGTTTTTGACTAATTTTTTGACCTCTGAATCCAAAAATGTCCCCCGTTTTTTATATCACCTGGGGAAAATAATAATATAACACTTGGCCAAAAGAAAAATAGATAAATATATATATATATATATATATTATATATATATATATATAAACCACTAGAATTATCTAAAGCTAAAATGTAAAAAGTGTTTAATATCTAAATAGAGCAAATAATAAGTTAAGTATAAACTTTATATATATATATGTGTGTGCGTATGTGTATGTAATATCGTAAAAAATTGAAAAAACACAAGTTTATAAACGAATAATGTTTATTTCGCCTACGCTGCAGTGTTTTCGATCTGTTTTGATAGATCTTCATCAGGGCATTCAAACTTTTAAATTGTGTTGTTTCAATTTTTTACAATATTACACACACACACACACACACACACACACACACACACACACACACATATATATATATATATATATATAAAAGTTCATAACTTAACTTATTATTGCTCTATTTAGGTATTAAGCACTTTTTACCATTTTAGCTTTAGATAATTCTAGTGGTTATATATTATATATATATATTATATATATATATATATATTATATATTTTATCTATTTTTCTTTTGCCAAGTGTTATATTATTATTTTCCCCAGGTGAAGTTGGTAGTACATTTTTACTATCAAATTATTTGCCATTTTTTTTCTTACCCAATAAGTTTAGTATATTATATATATATATATATATTATTATATATATTATATATATATTATATATGATGTATATATATGTGTGTTGTGTATGTGTGTGTGTGTATGTATCCTATATAATGGAGATTTGTGTGTCTGTCTGTAACCGAAACTATATTACTATTCAAGTCGCAATTCCCTTAATGTATATTTAATATTGGGAAAATAGAAATAAATCCGACAGTATATAAGTATAAAAATATGAAACAACAAATATTCCGAGAATGTATTATTTATGAATGAATAAATACTTATACGTACTTAAAAAAACAACAAAAAAAAAATATCTCAACGCTAGTCATAACTATTCATTCATTCATGAATAAATACAACCTCTGAATATTTTTGTGTTTTCAATACTTTTCTTTCTTTCTTTCTTTCTTTCTTTCTTTTCTTTCTTCTGTGGCAAGGCCATTCTTGTAGAACAATAGTAAGAATGATGAGGGTATCCAAATGTTTCCCAAGGGCATTTTTCATATTTATATACACACACCACACAACACATCACACTAACATATATATATATATATATATATATATAATATATAATATATATAATATACCAAACGCGTTGGTAAATCCTCGCCGGTGAGAAAAAACCAGCAAATTAGTTTGATTGTAAAAATATACTACCAAACATCAACCGGGGAAAAACAAATTTTTGGGGAAAAAAAGAAAGACCAAGATGTCGTACCAACAAAAAGTAATCTATTGTACAGTATTTTGGCCAAAGAAAAAACAATTTATTATGTATATTATGTATATAAGAATATAATATATATTTCATACAACCGCTAGGAAAAAAAGCCTAATAAGTAAAAAGTACTCAATACCTAAGTAGAGCAAATAATAAAAAATACTAATGAAGTCAGACGAACCTACAATTAGTTTCGCTAATGCTCTTCAGGGCTAAGATCTGACTCCTGAAGAGCATTAAGCGAAACTCATAGTAGGTTTCGTCTAACTCATTAGATTTTCATCTTATATTATATATATATATATATATATATTATATATATATATATATAAAAGTCATCAGGGTGATCTAAAGTTGTATCAGCTAGGACAGTGAGGGAATCCCTTATCCCTTCACCTAGCGCTAGACTAAGAGATTGTTTTTTCAGTGTCTGAGGTGGAGTGCCACACCTACCATCACTCCTCACTTTACTGCACAGATCCTCTGTTGCAACTCATACGCTGAGTTGGTGAGGCTATTGTGCATGTGTAGACCATTTCCTGTTCTTTAAAAAAAATTTCTTTGACTATATATATATATATATATATATATATATTATATATATTAAATATTATATATATTAAAATGGATATATACCTTGTTACGGATATAAATTTATTTCAACATATTTGTTTCATCTGTCCAAAAAAAGAAATCAGGAAAATCCTACCAGTAAGACCAGGTGTGAGGTATTCAACAACAAAAAACAACAAAGACTTGACTGATGATACTATTCAGTACGTTGAAATAAATTATATCCGGAACAAGGTATAATCCATTTATTTATAATACTGTAATATGTATGGTTAGCAATATCCAATCAGGATCTCATAACCTGTTTTAAGAAAACAAAACATTTGAAATATGAGAAATGATTGTGGTAATTTAAATGAACAAACTCTCAAATAAGGCATTGAATACTGCTATATTATATACAGTTTTAAATTTCATGATTTGTGCCGAATTAGGAATCATGCTGAAAGTAAATGAAAATTTTAGAGTATTTTCTATTGTCCATTGGCTTGCAGTCCCAGAAGACTATATTGTTTCTGCTGCTTTCATCTGGACATTCTTTATTTTCTAACATAAATTCATTATAACAAATTATCCAGTGATGCACTTGGAATTGGTCATCGTCCAGGTTGGGGTGGGGCTTCAGCTTCTGGACCTGTAAGATATATAATAAATAGCATGTCCGAAGGGGCCCTCCTCCCAAGCAGCACTTTGCCCATTTGTCTAAAAGGAGCAGGTCAGGTTTATTTCCCACGTGCCTGAAAAACCCCAAAAATGGAATGCTGAAGGGATTAATTCATATACTTTTTTGCATTGGCCACTGCATCAGCTTTGATTTGTGAATGTTTTAAAAAAAAACCTTAAGTCAGGAAATAATTACTTTGACTTGGTGTTATTGTAGTCATAGGGTTTCATCAGAATTGGAACGTGCATGCCTATGGCTTCTATGAAATGTTTAGTTTGGGTTAAATCGACTAACGACCTAAATTCCACCATCGTATGTCACCTCACCGAAAGTTTTATATGGCACAATCTTTTATTGTACATTTGAGTTCTCAATTTTCGTTGAATCCTATCATATATAGTCATCCAGCAGACCAAGGGTTTGAATCCTATCAAGGAAACACCTTGATATTATCCACCTATTATATATATATATATATATATATATAATATATAAGTAAAGTCGCGGGGCGGCCTAAAGTCCGTGGATCAGCCAGTCAGCGAGGGAGTCTATCCCTTTGCAAATGCGCTTAGACTAAAGAGATTGTTTTAGCATCTGAGGTGGAGCGCCACACCTACCATCAGGTCCTTACTTTACCCGCACAGATCCTGAGCTACTCATACGCTATATGACTAATATATATATTATATATATTATATATATTATATTATAATATCATCCATAGACACAGTGTTTCGACATTATTTCTCATCAGTATGGCTAGATTTAACTGCTACTTCTAGCGGGAGCAAAACCCAAATGAATTTTCGTCAGTCTGGCTCCTTACCATTTAGGCCATAAACTCTCAGTAAGAGGCGAACATTTAACGAAACATACTTCCGTTGATGTATTGTTTTACAATCACCATAGAACTCAGAACGAGTATACCTACATATATATATATTATTTGGGAGAATATGTGCTTAATTGAGTCATTACCTAATTTGAAAATTAATTTAGTTGATAATTAATGAATTAGTGCGAATATATCTGTTCAAATGGTAAAGCATAAACAAATCGAAAAAAAGTCATTCTCTGTATGTACATTTCGGCCTATTATGCCTCATCAGCAGAGTTATAGACTGGAACCGCTTTGTGTGTGATTCGAACCTAACTGCATAGCTGACAGGCGGGGATTCTAACCGTTACACTAGCTGGTCTTCTCATGATTTCTCGTTGTGTATAAACTGATATATCCTACCATTTTTGGAGACTTGGCTGCACGACAGTATATAGTAACTATATATATATATATATTATAGATATAGATATAATAGATAGATAGATAGATAGTTAGTTCTCAGAATGGGCGATATTTACATAGGTTAATCAAAAAAATAGATAATAGTGAAATTACAACGTTGGAAAGGGGAACCACTCTTGACTGATAAATTATTTATTATTTATTGTCTACTAGGAAAAAAGAAGACGGGTTTAGGGTTAAGGTTAGGGTTAGGGTTTAGGTTAGAGTTAGGTTTAGGGTTACTTTAATGGGAAATAAATAAATAATTTATCAGTCAAGAGTGTGGTCCCCTTTGTTTATGTTAGACTTATTGGAAATAACCAAACAAATATAGACACAGAATCAAATTTATGGTTTGGTTTGTTTTGTTTTACGGCATATCAACCTCGGTGGGTTCATTTAATGCCGATTAAAGTTTTGAAAATAAATCAATTCTTAATGGATAATACAATGTTTTTTAAATACTTTTTCTATTATACACATAGATGGGACCCTAACAGGTACTACCACTCCGGGTCAGAGTGGACCAGGGAGCAATGGTGATGAAGGGGTGCTCCACATTCCCAAAACTCCAAAACTGGAACCTCACCATCAGATAGTTAACGTCATTCCCAGGACATGTAGACCCGCAGCCACCGCTTCTAGCACCCATATGATAAAAAGGGATTGGGGCTTGCCATAAGGGCAATAGGGTTGGGAAAATCACATAGGTGCTAGGGCTTGACGTGACAGCCTAGCACCAGCCGATTGATTGGAGGGGCTTCTCCGACCCCTGTCTAGCCCAAGATAGGGCCAAAGTGGAGTATTGCATGCATGAACTGCTCATCCACTGGGCTCTATCTTAAGCATCACGGGTCACACCCACGGCCAACAGGTGGCCCCATTGGGGGAGTCTTACCCCTCTGCAGAGGTGCAGTCGGTTGCATTCTAACGCCCCCAGGCCGACAGGGCGGTCAAATTTATGCATCACAACAAATTAATACTTATAGAACAACATTCCAGCTTAACTACTTCTAACAAGAAGGATTGAAAAAAAGATATAACATGAAACAATAATTGAAAAAAAGAAAGAAAGAAGACAAATGGATAAAATGTCTCAAACACATGTGCCATTTTGATTTGATATGAACTTAATTACCCTGCCTTGTAACACAATTGGAAGTCACAAACATCTATATAAACAAATAAATCAGCCTGTGGCCTCCAAGGCCTAATTGAAATTGCACACCCCAAACCTAATGGAAAACTCATTAGCCCAGGTGCCCTTCAAAGCCAGATGCAATTATATATATATATATATATATATATATATATATATAAAAGTAAAGGTCGTCGGGGCGGCCTATAAGTCCGGTACAGCCAGTCAGCGAGGGGTCTATCCCCTTTTCATAGCGCTAGACAAGGAGATTGTTTTAGCATCTGAGGTGGGACGCCACACCTATCATTAGCTCCTTACTTACGCACAGATCCCTGTGCTACTCATGCTGAGTTGGCGAGGGCGGGTATTGACTAGGAACCTTGTGGTTCTAGGTGAACGCTCTACCGACTGAGCTAAGCCGGTCTCTTATATATTATCATATAGATATAATATATATATATATATATATATAATTATATATATTAATATACTATGATATATATATATATATATATATATGTATATTATATATATATATTATAGTATGTATTATACTATTATATATATATTAATAATATTATATATATATTAGTATATATACTATTATATATATATTATATATATATATTATATGTATATATATAATTATATATATATATATATATTTATGGCGGTAGTATATATAATTATTATCTATATATTATATTATATATTATAATATTATATTCAATTAAATCAATTTATCCATTCAAAATTATCTTTTCTTTATTATTTATCCTTTCAACATATCGTCAGATTCATTTCCATTTTCAACTTATATGTATATGTATATATATATACATATACATATATTATATATATATATATTTATATATATATATATATATATTATTAATATATATATTACTATTATTATATTATTATATATATTATATATATATATATATATATATATATTATATATATATATTATATTATAAAAGATCAATTTGGTGATATTTGAACCAGGAAATGGTTTTCATTCAAAAAATGACAGAAGATTTATTGTCACTTCTTTTGTAAATGTTTCAAAATTTTCTAAAAAACATTTTTCCCAAAACTTTTCTCCTGACCATGACCTTAGGTCAGACTAGTTGGAACAATAAAAAAAGATAAATAACATAAAGAAATATTCCATTTATCTTACACTTTTGTTTATGTATAGTATATATACTCATATAGAATATATAATTACTATACTATATCACCAGTTACCATTTAAATCCACCAAGCAAATAAGTTTACAATCTTATTTACTTCTGGATGTTTCATTAAAATCGATTAAAAAGTGCTCAATATAAAGAAACTAAATATACAATTAAAATCGAATGGTTAAATCACGACTTAAGTTTCTCGAGTAGTGGAATCTTCGGGGTATACCCAAAGATTTGGCAGGAACTTAAGTAGATAGATTTAAAACCTATCGATTTTAATGTATATATATATTATATATATTAATATATATATATAAGCTGGGATAGCATTACATATAATCAATGGAGCGTGGTGACATTCAGCTTGTCACACTAAAATGTGAGCCTCAGATGCTAAAAACAACTATCCGTGTCTAGTGCTAGTTGAAAAGGGATAGACTCCTCACTGTATTCAGCTGTCCCTATGTGATATCAGACAAAAACATTCGATTCAAGACATTGTGTTTGTTATGGGTTAAAATATATATATATATATTATATATATATATATATAATATGTATATATGTTGAAAAAAAAATAAAGGAAAGAAAGTATAGAATGGATAAAATAGGATATTTAATTAATTTTACTTACACTGTTTCGTGTTGTTATGGGTCAAATGAGACAAAATTAAATATTTATAAAAAAAAAGGTCCGTAAAATGATTTTAAATTTTCAAAAACTTTTTTATTTTACTTAAACAGCACGTGTTTTTGGAACTTCTAGTATTGTTCTTTCAGGCTTCATGCTTCGTTAATCACTTCACTGATTACAGGAATCAGAAAATGGTTAATCAAGCCTGATCAAAACATACTAGAAAAATCTGAAGCATGTGTAGCTGAGTAAATAAAAACGTTTTTGAAAAACAAAATCTCATTTTGTGGAAGCTTTCTTTTATTATATAAATAATGAGTTACTATTAATTAGCTAGAAGTACGACAGGTGCAGCCTAAGGTCGGATATCAGCCCAGTCCAGCGAGGGAGTTATCCCGGTTTCAATAGCACCTCAGAGCACCAAGGAGCATGTATTAAAACGGCATACATGGAGAGTGGGGCGCTCACAGCCTACACAAGCTCCCTTACTTTACCGACACAGAATCACACTGTCGCTACTAACATGACGTGCAGAGTTTGGCGGGGACCTGGTATCTTACTCGGGCAACGCTTAAAAGAACACGGTGACTCAGTTTGCATAGCCCGTACACGCCTCTACTGACTGAGCTAACCCGGTCCCCTATATATACTATATTATAATATATATATCTATATACTATATATATAATATTATACTATAGTTATGATGGGTATCAGGGACATATTTATGATATGATGGTGGTATTTATATGGTTATATCAACCATGTATACTTCATGGGTAAAATCTATAACTCTAGCAGAATAAACACCTTATGGTTTGTTATATGATTAATTACGGTGTTCCATGTGATATGTGTGTGTAGTAATGTGATTGTGTGTTGATGTTAGTGTGTGTGTATAACACTCTACTGAAAAGATAAGGAAGAGGAGCAATTAATTTCCTGACAAATCTCGATACCTGTTTGACTCTATCATAGAATACCTAATAATTAGTAGACGTACTGAAAATCTATTTGCGTGTAACAGAGGTGGGATTCCCTATTATATATTGATCCTTATACTATCTATCTATCATTCTTCATATACATTCATAACTAGCATATAAATCATATGTATGTATTAATGCATCATTAAAGTTTACGGTATGACACCAACGTTCAGTAAAACTACCAAGAGCACCACACACGTACAATGCACACTGATCAAACACTGAGCATCACCAACACGACACCACACACGGAACACTCCGGGAGTCTAACGTACCACACTCACAGGACAAATCAATATTCTCCAGTCCTCCTCACTAATATATATTATTATCATACATACATTGTACATGCACATATTTAGACTTAAATATCTAATTATACACATATTCATCAAAACATTAAAACTTAGTTATTCTTAAAAAAAATGTTTTTTTTTAAATTCTTCTATATTTAATTTTAGTATCCTCAATGTTTTAATTAGGCAAAAAAAATTAGCAAAATTTATTGTATGTCCAGCATTTTAAGTTTTTAATGAAAATATTATACCTTAATAATTTATTGAAACTGATAGTGAATTAAAAAAAGTATTATACATACAATCATAGAATAAAATATAATTGACAGAGAAATCTATAATTCGGAAGTATAATTTTTAAGAAGATACATAAAACAAGACATAAAAAATAAAGAAATTAAACTTGCAAATACAGAATATTATTTATCTAAAATAACAGAAAGTAGACTTATATTTTGTTTGTTGGATTTTTTCTCAGATGAATACATAATTAGTTTGTTAATTCAATATACACCATATGTGTATTTTTTTTATATAATATAATATCAATAATAATATATATAATTATATATATTATGTGGTGTGTGGTGTGTGTGTGTGTGTGTGTGTGTGTGTGCTGTATACTTATATGCATTTATATACACATATATTATTATACAAGTGGTACTAGGTTAATATACTGTGTATTACTATTACTATATAGCATATATATATGTAATATAATATATATATATATATACACTATATAATACTAATTTATTAATTATATAGCCATTTTGTGTTACTAACGCTATATGGACTATTAAATATAAATGTGTGTGTGTGTATATATATCATATATATATACAATATATGCTATACTCTACTATTATATATACTAGTTTCATAATAAAATGTAATATATATTTATATATATATAATTATTATTATTTATTTATTTATTTATTTATTATTTTAAAAATCAAAGAAGTACACTTATATTTTGTTAGTAGATTTATTTTCAGATAAACTAACAAGAAAAAAAAAAAGTTGTTTATTAAAACACCACATGTGCTAATTTTGTTTATAAGTATAGTATATTTTCTGGAGTATAATTACATTTATATACATATATATGTGTGGTGTATGCTGTATATCTAGATAAAAAGAAATTGGTTTACTAAATAGATATAAATCTAATAAATTTGATGTATTTCTTTTTTTTTTTTTATAATGGTTGAGAAAAAATTTGCTTTAACGCCCAAAATAAACAATATTCTCCATTTTCTATAGAAAAAAAAGAAAAAGACAAAAAAGTAAAGAGGTCTTCTTTACCTTAAACCTGGCTAAAGCCAAGGATAATACTTAACAGAGCAGCCAAGCAATCATTTCTGTGAGTATTCTCTCTCTGCTCGTGTTTTTTCAGACCTAAATGCTACACAGCGTTTAGGTCTGCTTTTTACTTGGCTACTGGCTGTCACGCCCACTCCGAATGGAGCAAAACACTCACATCTGTGAAAAACCGCAGCATTTCTGACACTCCTCCTGATATTCGATAATAAAAAGCAGAATTCTTATTGTAACATCATTTTTCGTACCGAAAACCATCCTCATGAAGAAATCAATCATAATTAGCCCGCGCCCGGCAATCCGAGTCCATCCCTCGACCGCCTTACGGCATCGGAATCAAGATCTATGACACAAGAAGTTATATTTCAGAGGAGAGAAAAAATAAATTTATTTTTGGGTATTCCTAATGCTATGGTCAAAATGAAAGCTAGCATGTTCTAGGTGCATTTAACCTTTTTGCCATACAGACAAATATTTTATTTTTTAAGTGTGCTACTAGTAGTTATATAGTAGTAATAGATATATACCTTGTATATACTACACCTATATTACTTAATTCAGATCAACAAATATTGCTCTGTCAAACTAGGTTTTATTAATCGCCGACTTCGGAACATCCTTCGCTAAACTCGACTTCGTATCTATCTATCGTATCTATTCCTGGACTGCTCTACAATATCTCTAGATGATAGGTCCACGCCTACCTATAGTACAAATACTTAATCCCCAACTTAACGTACACGTACTATATCTCGACAAGTACATCACTCATATACTTATACTTACGATGTGAAGTCACTACATAGTAAACATTTAGAAACGTATAAATCAATGGAACCGTTAAACTACGTCAATACAATATAAAGGTGATCCTCGGCGACTGCTACCTTTCATCACTAGTATATCCCCCACCTACGCAGGCTTCTACTCTACTCGCCTACAACCGCATCGATCTGGTATAATCTACTTACTTAACTACGCTATATGGCACCCGCCTCACTCATATACCGGTCCTCCCTACTACTATGACACTCTGGGACCTGAATTCTACACGTAAATCAGAAAAGAGGTAATCCTGGCCCTGCTAGGCCGGATGTAGTCGCTATGCTTCACAAACATTACTAAGCACTTGACTTGGCCTCTCAATTTGGTAATCTCATAACTAGTGGTATTACCTATGATTGGTAGCTATATATTATTATACTCACTACTATATATATATAAAAATTTTGCTTCTGTTGCCAAAAAGGGCTAAATGCACGCAGAACATCGGGGGTCTGAAAATATGTAGATTATCTATCAAAAAACATTCTTATCTATCGTATCCTCGTATAGTATACATATTATAAATATATACAGTAGTATAAATATAATATATAATATAATATAATATAAGTATATATAATATACATAAGGTGTATATATATAATTATATACTTATATACTATAGTATATATATACTATACGTATAATATAGTATATATATACACTATAAATTTCAAACATATTCCGGCTGTAGGCTAGCTTACTCAAAATCTCTAATAGTTTTATAATATAATATAATATATATATATATATATATAATATACTATATAGATCAAAAGTATTGCGCTGTTGCAAAAGTTAAATGCACTGCAGACATGCTAATGATCTATCTATCTTCTATCTATCGTATCTATTCTCTCTTTCTTACTTTTATAATAATATATTATATATATATATTATATATATATAATATAAATATTATATATAAGCGTATATATAGTTATATATATATTACTCTATAAATATACTATATATATATATAAAAACTATTTCCGGCGTAGGTTAGCTTCACAAATTCTAATTGTATATATATAATATATTAATATATATATATATAGATCAAAATATTTGTCTGTTGCAAAAAGGTTAAATGCACTGGAACATGCTAATGATCTATCTATCTATCTATCTATCTATCTATCTCTATATATATATATATATATATATATATATATATATATATATTATATATATATATAATATAATATAATATAATATATAAATATATATATATATATATATATATATATATATTTATATTATATATACACTTATAAATCAAAATATTCCGGCTGTAGGTAGCTTACAAAATTCCGGCTGTAGGTAGCTTACAAAATGTCTAGCCACACTGAAAAGACTTGATAAGTCGAAACATGTGTCTGTGGATGACCCTATATATATATATATATATATATATATATATTTATAGATCAAAATATTTGTCTGTTGCAAAAAGGTTAAATGCACTGCAACATGCTAATGATCTATCTATCTCTCTATCTCTCTCTCTTTCTCTCTCTCTCTCTCTCTCTCTCTATATATATATATATATATATATATATATATATATATATATATATATTATATTATTATATATATATATATATATATATATATATTATATTAAAGTAGGGTAGGGGTCCTGAAGAAATCATTTCAATTTGATTGAAACCATGGTAGACCTTTTGTTTTTCCTCTAATAATAGTATATTAGTATATATTATATATATATATATATATATATATATATATATATATATATATATATTATATTAATAAAGAACAGCATTGTGTGGTGTTTTCATTCCATCTTGTTCATTCTCATACTGTCGGATTCATTTCCTCTCTTTTAACTTATATATATATATATACAAGTGTGTATTTTTATTTTTATTTCTCCAACAGTATAAAAAAACTTCAGGCTTTATAGTTTGTAATTACACAATACCAACTTTTTCCTGGAGAAAAAATATATATATATAAAAATATTATATATATTATATATATATTATAATATATTATATATATATAAAAAAAGAAAAGACCAAATCATCTGCGTCTCCTGAAAATAATCAGTTGTTACTATAAAAATGGCCAAAATAAAAAAAATACTGTTGCCTAAGTTGAAGATACTAAAATGCATCAGAATTATCCTGATGATCCATTAGGAAAAACCTAGGTAGATATTCTCTAACTCATTAGGCTTACTTTATTATATATACTAGCAAATATATGCACCCTCCGGGTGCAAGTATTAATGTTATAATATATTATATTAAATTAGAAAGTCTAAAGAAACTAAATAAGAATGCAGATAAAATGATTTGAAACAGAGAGGGGTATAATCGAAAAATATAACAGCTGTAGCTTCCTCTCCTATCACCCCCGTCTTTCATTACTATTTTTTTCTAATTTAACTATTTAGTTAAATTAGGAAGTAAAGAATAAAATTATAGTTATTTCTTTTTGTTAATTAATTTCTTTTAAGATTTATCTCCGAGATTTTTACTCATATATCATTAAGATAAAACCAAATAATTAGAAATCAACAATACCAAGCACATATTTATTAAAATCAAATTTTAAATATCAATATGCAAATTAAGCTTGCCGTTCACACTGTAAACCGCTATTTGTTGTATATATAAATACAATTGCATGTTATTAGTACGTAGATATGGCCAGCAGTATTAATAATGAAAAACAATTTTATTAATAATTAAGGCTTAAATAAAAATGATTCATCGAGAATGTGATGTATGATAACTAAATGGATAGTGACTTGAGTAGTGATATAGTTTCGGTTACAGACAAACAAACACATAATCTCCATTATAATAAGATACATATGTTATGTACTTGGCAAGACAGGATGGGAGAAATAAGGGGAGATTAATCCGACAGTATGTGGAGAAAGGTAGACAAACACAGGATGTTGTACAAAATATATATATATAAACACACACACACACACATATATATATATATATATAGTCTATCCCTTTTGCACTGGTGCTAGACCAAGGAAAAAAAAACATTTCTTTTTCTTTTTTGGGTGTTCCTAATTCTATATCTCAAAATGAAACTAGCATGTTCCAAGTGAATTTAACCTTTTATTACACTTAAATTTATATATCATTCTAAGTTTAATTTGTTATGTCAGTAAAGAAAGATATATATCTGTACATACATGTATGGAAGCACGTGGTGTAATAGTTAAAGTCATGGGAAATGGACTCGTCGCCTTGAGTTCAAATCCTGGATGTGATAATTGCATTTCACTTATCGCTAATACCCTTGGGAAAGGTACGAATTCTACTCTCCCGCCAGCTATGGATAAATAGTAGGGCAGACTGGGCTCTTTAACATTGGTTAGGCAACCAGTCTAGGAGAAGGAAAACTCTGAATTCAAACCTGTTGAATTCCGCTTAAGAAATTGAGCTTGTGTCACATCCTGCTTGTGCAGAGGGCTTGGTAAATGTATATATAGAAAATATTCATCTATTACGTAAAGAACAAAGATAGTAATTATAGTATATGTTACACTTAGTATTTCCCAAAATGTTATTTACTAAACTTTGTGGGGTCTCGCACACAGGCCTCAGATTTCTTTCAGTACCTAAGTAGTCACCTATCTAAATAGTGATCAGGCTCATCACAGCCTTAACTTGTTATTTACAGACTTTTGCAGGGTCTGGCACACAGGCCTCAGGTTAATTACAGTACCTGCTGTAAAAGACTGGGCTCTTTAACATTGGTTAGGCAACCGGTCTAGGAGAAGGAAAACTCTGAATTCAATTGAATTGTTAAACTCCGCCTAAAAAATGACCTTGTGTCACATCCTATTCATGCGGAGGGGTTGGTAAATATATATATATCTGTACATTTCTAAAATTCTCACTGTGTATGTATGTAGGTAGGTATGTTGGTAGGTAGGTATGGATGTACCCAACCCGTTCACCAGGGGTAGGATGTAACACAAGTTCAAGTATGGGGTATCTAACTTGCTAACTATTACACCATGATATAATGCTGTATGTATGTGTGTATTATTAAGAATTCTGGGGTATGGGGTTATCATTTCAAACCAACCAATCATGAGCCAGCATACTTTGGCGGTAAACCCAAAGTGTGAAACTCATGCTCTTCTGAATCCACAAAAAGTGGCTCCTACTATTCTTCAACAGAACTGGAGTCGTACGCAAACAGAAGTCCATCTCTATCCGAACTATATCAGAAGGCCGTAGCAAGGGGCTCTGTAAATACCCCATATCCCAGGATAAACAGCTGACAATTATATACATATTATATATATTTGCGCAAACGAAACTATAGTTGCAAGTTCTTTATGTAATACAGTCTTTTATTCACATCTTGTCGTTCGTTTTACTTCTTTAACTCTTAACCTGACTGCCACATTTGCGGTTAACTCCATTCAAACCTCGGAGTATTACCGCTGGTGTTCTTCTCTTTATAGTATGTATGTATGTATTAACTCAACTCATTTACCGCCTTGTTGGCTGGGGCGTTAGAATGCACAGACTGCACCTCTGCAGAGGGGTAAGACTCCTCCAATGGGGCCACCTGTGGCAACCCGTGATGCTTAAGGTGGTTGAGCAGTCCATGACTTGCAATACTCCACTTTGGCCTTTTCTTGGGCTAGACGGGCGGTCAGAGAGCCACCCTCTGATCAGTCGGTTGGTCACGTCAAGCCCTAGCACCTATATGATTGCCCCAACCCTATTGCCCTTATGGCAAGTCCCAACCCTTTTTATCATATGGGTGCTAGAAGGCAGTGGCTGAGGGTCTACATGTCCTGGGAATGACGTTAAACTATCTGATGGGGAGGTTCCAGTTTTGGAGGTTTGGGGAATGTGGAGCACACCTTTATCCCCATTGCTCCCTGGTCCACTCTGACCCGGAGTGGTAGTACATGTTAGGGTCCCATCTATGGGTTAAATAGAAAACATGAGTTTATAAACAAAATTGATTATCCATTAAGAATGAATTTATTTGCTGTCTTGCTGCCCTGGGAATGGATTCGTTGAATCTTCGGTGTCTGGCAACTGACCTGGTAAACGCTCATAAGGTAATTAATCATCTTAACAACAGCAATCTTGAGCACCTTTTTGATCTCCATGTTTCTAACACACGTGGGCATGCCTACAAAGTCAGAAAACAGCATTGTTTACATGACTTTCGGAAACATTTTTTCATGCTCAGAATTGTCAAGGCATGGAATAAGCTGCCCGCGTCCATTGTAGGCTGCCGAAACACAGCATCTTTCAAGGCCTCCATGCTTCCTGTAGTCTGCCAACAACATATCTGGTGCCCCTCTTCACACACATAAGCACACACACGCACACATACATGCATATTATTACTGTAAACTGTTCATGTTCCTGACACTAATACATTATTCTGTGTACTAGACATGAGACTTTGTTGAGTTGTGGTGCACCTGAGCACTGTGCACGATAAATTTCATTATTATTTCAAAACTTTATTGGCATTAAATGACCCACTGAGGTTGATATGCCAAACCAAATCAATAAGGATCAACCTCACTGTTCAGTAGTAATTGATTTGCAAGATCAACTTGCTAACCCTTACACCATGATGGGACACTGTATTTATGTATGTATGTATGTAGGTATTTATCTGACCTGTTCATCGGGGGTAGGATGTGACAAGTTCACAAATATGGGGTATCTAGTGAGGATTGAACTCACAGTTCAATAGTAATGAATATGCAAGACTAGCTTGCTAACCCTTACCCCATGATGGGACACTATATTTATGCATGCCTGTATGTATGTATTTATCTGGCCCGTTAAATTTATTATGTCAGTACAGAAAGATATATATCTGTGTATTACTAAAATTCTCACTATGTATGTATGTATGTATGTATATGTTCACTTGGGGTGAAAAAAAATGTGACATCGATGTGAAGACCTGGGAGAGTAAGTCTTTGGACCGTGGACAGTGGAGAAGAGCTGTGCGGGAGGGCACGGAAAGGTTTGAGACCGGCCGTATACAGCATGAGCAGTTGAAGAGAGATATTCGCAAAAATAAAGTAGACAATCAAGGGCTTCAAATCGGTCTACTATATGACCAGTGTGGAAGGCTATGTATGAGCAAAGCTGGCCTGATCAGTCACCAATCTGTGCATCGGCGAGATGGACTAATAAAATACCCTGTGCTCCCTGGAAATACCTGTAATTGTGGGAAGGTGTGCAAGACTTTGGCAGGACTAAAGAGCCACTTTCGTGCAGCTCATTGTTGAACTTTTTTGAAGCTCACCATTATATTGTTTGAACTATTGAGCTTTTTTTTTTCTTTTTTTTTTTCGTTACTATATCAAGCAATGGCAATACTTGAATACGAGTTTGCTGCCATCATATGTTCACTTGGGGTAGGATCTGACACACATTCAAGCATGGCGTAACCAGTGAGGATCGAACTCACTATTCTGTATGTTAATAAAAGTCTACCACCCTTAATACTGAATATATTGAATAAAAAAAAGAATTAAAAAGAATTTATTTATATACGATTGAAATCAATTTACTCGTATTGTTCTAACAATTCCCCAGAGAAAATAGTCTCTCCAAAATCTTTCAACTCATTTGGTGATTAAAATAGCGAGAAACTATAGTTCATAACCATTAAAACAATGTTTAGAATAAATATTGTAGGATTACAGAGAGTTTCAGTTTCATTAATTGGTTCTGGTATATATAATATATATATATATATATATATATATATTATAAAAAATGGATATAAAAGAAACCTACTCGAGTTTCACCATAAGGATCTTCAGAGTTAAATCCACTGAATTAATCGGGGTACTGATTAATTGCAGCTGATTGCACGTGTGTTCACTGAATAAGATGTTCCTGAAT
Source organism: Doryteuthis pealeii (assembly GCA_023376005.1). Classification (NCBI taxonomy): domain Eukaryota; kingdom Metazoa; phylum Mollusca; class Cephalopoda; order Myopsida; family Loliginidae; genus Doryteuthis; species Doryteuthis pealeii. The sequence goes on from CM042165.1 coordinate 63,802,050, forward strand.
AATAATCTTATTCAGTGAACACATGTGCAATCGGCTGCAATTAATCGGTACCTCGATTAATTCAGTGGATTTAACCCTGAAGATCCTTATAGTGAAACTCGAGTATGTTTCTTTTATATCCAATTTTTATAATAAATTTGCTCTACTCCGTATTGAGCACTTTGTATTTGTTATATCGCTGACTTAACCCGTGAATTTTACACCTTCAATGATCGTATCCATTATATATATATATATATATATATATATATACCAACCCCTCCACACAAGCAGGATGTGTCACAAGATCAATTTCTTGTGAAGTTTAAGAGGTTTGAATTCAGAGTTTTTCTTATACTCAACTGATTACCTATCCAAGGTTAAAGAGCCCAGTCTGCCCTACTATTTACCCATAGCTGGAGGGGAATATATGGTCTATCCCTTTTCATTAGTGCTAGACTAGGTATACATATTTACCAACCCCTCCACACAAGCAGGGTGTGACACAATATCAATTTCTTAAGCGGAGTTTAACTGACATGTTAGAGTTTTCCTTCTCCTAGACTGGTTACCTATCCAAGTTTAAAGAACCCAGTCTGTCCTACTATTTATTCATATCTGGAGAGGAATATATGATCTATCCCCTTTTCATTAGTGCTAGACTAGGTATACATATTTACCAACCCCTCCACACGAGCATGATGTGAGACAAGATCAATTTATTAAGCAGAGTTTAACAGGTTTGAATTCAGTTTTCCTTCTCCTAAACTGGTTAACTAACCAAGGTTAAAGAGCCCAGCCTGCCCTACAATTAAACTATAGCTGGAGAGAGAATATATGGATTTATACCTTTCCAAAGGGTATTCGTGTTATGTGAAATACAAACAACCTAATCTAGGATTTGAACCCGGATTGATGAGTCCATTTCTTATGACTCTAATCATTACACCATTCACCTCAATTCTCAAAAAAGAGGGTTATTTCCCAATAGCTTATGTTGAAAGATTAATTAAACAAATCTATTTTTTCTATTCATAAAAATTTTTGTGGTTGGGTAAGAAAATTTTCAAATTTTCCAGAACATTCCAAATAGAGTATTTACTGAATAGCTGATAAAGAATTTTCTAGAACTTACCAAACTTTTTGGTTCATTTTTTTTATAACTTTAGTATAAATCTTATTATAATAACTAGTAAATATATGCACCCTCCGTAGGGTGCAAGTATTTAAGTTTTAATGTAATAAAATATTGTATCAAATTAGAATGGCTAATGAAACTAAATAAGAATGCAGATAAAAAGTTTTGAAACAGAGGGAGTATAATCGAAAATAGAACAATTAAAACTTTCTCTTCCATCAATCTCGTCTTTCATTATTATTTTTTTCTAATTTAAGTATTTAGTTAAAAGAGGAAGTAAAAAATAAAATGACAGTTATTTGTTTTTGTTAATGGATTTCATTTAAGATTCATTGAAGAGATTTTTGCATATATTCATTAAAATAAAACCAAACAGTTAGAAATCAATAATACTAATCACATATTTATTAAAATCACATTTTAAATATCAATATGCAAATTAGCCTTCCCATTCACATTGTAAGCCGCTATTTTGTTGTATATATAAATATAATTGCATGTTGTTAGTACGTAGATATGGTTAACAGTCTTAATGATGTAAAACAATTTTATTAATAATTGAGGTTTAAATAAAAATAAAATCATTGAGAATGTGACGTTAATAACTAACGGAATTGTGACTTAAGTAATAATATAGTTTCGGTTACAGACAGAAAAACACACAATCTCCATTATAATAAGATATATAATGAACCAAAATGTTTGGAGATTCGAAGTCTATCTGTCTATAACCGAAACTACATCACTGCTTATGTCACAATAGCTTCAAGAATTGCATAAGTTTATTAATGAGTATTTGATTTATAGTCAAAATCATTAGTATAAGAATAGATCTTATTTAATGATGTTTCAATGAAAATCCAAGTTAGACTTGCCTCAAAACAGCCCATGTTACTAGTAGGTTAAAATCCTGCAATGTGTTTTATATATCACTAAGAAATAGAGATTTACATGGTTAATGTATGTATGTATGTAAGTTGGTAGGTATTTACCAAATCCCAAATTCACCAGGGGTAGGATGTGACACAAGTTCATAAGAATAGGGTGTCCAGTGAGGATTGAACTTACTATTCAGTAGTAATGGACCAGCGAGACTACCCTGCTAACCCTTGTGCCACGATGGAATGCAGTATGTATACATGTAAGTATTTACCCAACCCATTTACCAGGGGTAGGTGTGATACAAGTTCATAAGTATGGGGTATCCAGTAAGGACTGAACTCACTATCAAGTAATAATGGAACTAGTGATGACATATGTAAGTAGGAATGTATGTATGTATGTATGTATGTATATAATTAGGGGTATGTTGGCAAATGTATGTCAGTGACATTGAGGTTCTGGAATGAGCCAAATGTCAAAGTATAGAATCTCTCATAACCAAGCAAAGATTGAGGTGGAGTGGGCATTTGGTAAGGATGAACGATGGGCGACTTCCTAAAGAACTGTTCTATAGGGAACTTGTAAATGGAAAGCGTTTGGCTCAAGGGCCTAAGATGAGATGCAAGGATTGCCTGAGGTCGACCTTGAAAAGGTGTAACATTGATAAGAAGACCTGGGAGAGTAAGGCTTTGGACCATGGGCAGTGGAGAAGAGTTTTGCAGGAGGGCACAAAAAAGTTTGAGACCAACCGTATGCAGCATGAGTGGTTGAAACGAGATGTTTACAAGAATAAAGAAGTAGACAACCAAGGGCTTCAAATTGGTCTACTGTGTGACCAGTGTGGAAGGCAATGTATGAGCAAGGCTGGCCTGATCAGTCACCAAACTGTGCATTGGTGGGATGGACCAATAAAATACCCTGTGCTCCCTGGAATAACTTGTAACTGTAGGAAGATGTGCAAGATTTTAGCTGGACTAAAAAGCCACATTCGCACAGCTCACCGTTGAACTTGTTGAACTTTTTGAAGCTCACCATCGTATTCTTTGAACTTTTGAACTTATTTATTTTTTTATATTTTTTTTATCAAGCAATGGCAATACTTGAACACGAGTTTGCTGCCATCATGTATGTATTAATCCAACCCATTTACCAGGGGTAGGATGTGACACAAGTTTACAAATATGGGGTATCCAGTAATGATCAAAAACACTGTTCAGTCGTAATGTATCTGCGAGACTAACTTGCTAACCCTTACCCCATGATGGTACACTGTATTTATGTATGCATGTATGTAGGTATTTATCTGACCTGTTCATCAGGGGTAGGATGTGACACAAGTTCACAAGTATTTGGTGTCCAGTGAGGATCAAACTCACAGTTCAGTAGTAATGGATCTGCGAGACTAGCTTGCTAGCCATTACACCACAATAGGATGCTGTATGTATGTATATATGTATTCAGACCTGGCTGGAGAGCCACCATCTACCTGTCTGTGGAAGAATTTGAGTCCAACCAAATTAAACACCAAAAATTGAAGCAGGCTATTAGAAAGGGTAATTTTCAGCCCAGCAACATTAAAATTGGAGAAGTTCCAACATGTAGTTTATGTGGAAGAGTATGTCTCTCCAGGGCTGGCCTGGTGAGTCATCTGAGAAAACACAAGGATAGAGTGTCAAATGTTACTGGCACCCAACTATGATGATAAAAAAAACAGGAAATAGTCTTACTCGAACACGAGTTGACAGCCATATGGGTATCCAGTATAGGGATTGGCCCCTATATTTTTACGGCATGTGGAATTGACCAAATTAAAATAATTAAGTTTTCTTAAATAACTAGTTTTACAATGGTATGTCATGAGTTTAGAATTAGGTAAACAAAAGAAATCAAATAAATATTAGTTTAGAAATATTTTAACAACAATAGAAACTATGGTTTAAATTCCATGGGAAAATATGTACGCCATCGGAATGTACCAAAATCATTCGATATTGCATCATTGCAAATCACCTGATATTTGATGAATATTTTAGCTTAATGATCACGTAGACAATTACAAAAGAGAATTATAAAAAGACACTTTTAGCTGAAAGACAAAAGAGAGACAGTGGGAGCTTATGCTCTTCCCGACTCGACAGAGTTGGAGCTGATGCTCCCAACTCGACACAATAGGGAGAATACGCTGTCCGAAAACATAAAATATGACTCAACAGGTCCGTCTATTTTTTCGTTTTTTATTTTCTCTCTCTCTCGCTCAACAATAACAAATTTCAATCACAAGTTTCAATCACAGACAAAACTGCTACAATGTACAGACAAATATAAACAATACATGTCGCACTTGTCACACACAACTATGTACTGACACATACAGTCTGCAACACCGCTGAAAGAACAATTGAATATAACAATTGTAAATTAATGTATATAAAGTTTGTTTCCTTTATCAATTTTGTCTTCTTCTTTTGTTACCTATGGAAACTACATTTCCGTAGTCTTCTACATATAAATTGTGGGGACCCATAACTCGGTTTTGTGGTTGGTTTGTTTTGTTTTACGGCATATCAATCTCAGTGGATCATTTAATGCCAATAAAGTTTTGAAATAAATCAATTCTTAATGGATAATACAATTTTTTTTTGAAATCCAATATTGTCTGTTTGTCATCCGGTGAATATTGCAACAATGTAGCCATGTCAAATTCAAAATAAAAACCATCAATAGAAAAATTTATATACTTAGCTTTTGTTTTGTTTTTTCTTTTCTTTTTCTGTTCTATTTTTGTAGTTTTTTTTCCTTTGTTCTCTAATTTAATTTTTTTCTTCTTTTTTTTCTCTTTTTTTTTCAGTTGTAAAAAATAAAATCTATTAAATTAAAAAGATGGACCAGTAAATAAGTAAATAAAAGATTATCTTAAATTATGTATTAAGATTGATGGGAAAATTTAAGAAAATATCTTTTATGAGTACTTTTTAAAAATTTTTTTTAAATAGATTAAATATTATATATTAATTATACTAGCAAATATATGCACCCTCCGAGTGCAAGTATTTAAGTTTTGATATAATAAAATATCATATTAAATTAGAAAGGCTAATGAAACTGACTAAGAATGCAGATAAAAAGATTTGGAACAGAGGGGGTATAATCGAAAAATAGAACAACTTTGAAACTAACTATTCCATCATTTTCCATTACTCCCCTCTTTCATTGGTAAATTTTCCTAATTTAACTATTTAGTTAAAATAGGAAGTAAAGGATAATATTACAGTTATTTCTTCTTGTAAATAAATTTCTTTTAAGATTTATCCATGAGATTTTTGTTTATATTTCTTAAGATAGAACCAAACAATTAGAAATAATACCAAGCACATATTTATTAGAATAAAATTTTAAATATCAATATGCAAATTAGCCTTCTCGTTCAAACTGTAAACCGCTATTTTTTGTATATATAAATACAATTGCATGTTATTAGTACGTAGATATGGTCAACAGTATTAATAATGTAAAACAATTTTTATTAATAACTGAAGGTTTAAAAGAATGAAATCATGGAGAATTTGACGTAATTAATTAAGGGAATTGTGACTTGAGTAGTAATATAGTTTCGGTTACAGACAGAAAAACACACAATCTCCATTATAATAAGATATTAAAACTGGAAATATCTTTATATATATTGCTCTAATAAAAAAAAAGAAAAAAGAAAAGAAATTTGCTATGTGTGCATTTTTGTTGGGCTTCTGTTACATACACACACGCCTGCGCGCGGAACATTACATGGTATAATTCTTAGACAGCCAGGCGAGTGAGATTGATTCTCACTGAGCGCACCCATACTTCTATCATAAATATGACAGGAAAAAAAATCACTCAATTTACAAACTAGAATAAATATTACCTGAGGAAACAAGAAGATTAATTAGAATAGCAGTAACCCAAACCTACCAACCTACCTACTGACAAATATGTAGTAGAGACATTATTTTTTCTACAATTATATATACATATATGTATGTAAGTATATATATATATAATGGGCCAGGTTAGCTCAGTCGGTAGAGCGTTCGGCTAGAAACCACAAGGTTCCTAGTTCGATACCGGTCCTCGCCAACTCAGCGTATGAGTAGCACAGGGATCTGTGCGGTAAAGTAAGGAGCTGATGGTAGGTGTGGCGCTCCACCTCAGATGCTGAAACAATCTCCATAGTTTAGCGCAAGTGAAAAGGGGATAGACTCCCTCGCTGACTGGCTGATACCGACTTTAGGCTGCCCCGTCGACTTTACTTTACTTTTATATATATATATATATATATATATATATATATAACTTTCAAAGAAAGAAAAACTTAATGAACTGTCATTAGACTATGATAAATTTATTTTGACCAGAAACTCAAAATGAGTCTAGTCTCTTCCGATGGATTTCTCAAAAACTTTTTTTTTTTGTAAAATCTATCTGAAGAGTCTTGACTCATTTTGAGTTTCTGGTCGAGATAAATTTATCATAGTCTAATGATGGTTTGTTAAGTTTTTCTTTCTTTGAAAGTTATATATATATATATATATATATATATATATATCTGTATATAATTAGTTTTTTGGCTATTATACATTGAGCTCTCTTAGGGATTTATAAAAATCCTTGTATGAATCTATATGTTTGCACCTACAAGAGCATAAGGTATGTTATACAGTAAGATTTTGGTGATCCCAAATAGAATCATCCCTTACTTACTAGTCATTTGGATTATCTTATATATATATATATATATATATATATATATATATATATATATAAGTGTATATAAATAAGTGTTTTTATAAAAATGAAAAATACAAGTTTCATTGACAAGTGATGTTTAATAAGCCAATGCTGCAGTGTATCGGTTTGTTTAACAAACCTTCTTCAGGGCCTTCATTGATTTCTTCACTACAGATTTCACTTCCTTGTCACTGGAATAATGTTTGCCTCTCAAAACCTCTTTCATGGGTTCGAAGAGATGATAGTCTGAGGCAAACATTATTCCAGTGACAAGGAAGTGAAATCTGTACTGTAGAAGTGGCTCAAAGAACAGTCAACAGAATTTTATGGGGCAGGGATACATGCTCTCATTCGAAGGCGGAACATTGCTATTGAGAGAAACCGTGACTATGCGGAGAAGTAGGGATGTGATCCACAGAGAACCAGCTTCATTTTGATGTATGATACATATTTCCTGTTTTGGTAATTATACCTGTCTAAACAAAATGGCATTACTTTTTGACTCACCCTCATAGTTTGAGGGCTGGTTTAGCTGGTTTAGTGTGGCACTCTACCTCAGATGCCAAAACAATCTCCTTGGTGTAGCACTAAGGAAAAGGAAACAGACTGCCTCATTGTCTGGCTGATACCAACTTTAGGCCACCCCAACGTTTTATTTACTTATTTTTAAATATAGAGTGCTCAATATCAATAGTAGAGCAATATATCTATACATATATAAAGGGCAGTTGTGTGTATGTGTATGTCCGGAGGAAACTTAGAAAATAAAACAATTAACGACAAAGTAAATATATAAACTCATTAAATATCACCAGGGCTTGGTTTTTGAGCAAAAATAATGAAGGTTTGATTTATATTAGTGTAGATACTTAAAAAAATAAAATTTAAATGATAATAGCATAGATTTTTTTTTTGCCATTTAATATTTTAAATAGTAGATATTAATTTCTGTTTCCAGGATCAACACAACGTCTTCTGTTTTTACATAGAGATTTTAATAGGGAATACTACAAGGATCCAACTTGTAATTCAATAATAATGGATTTGTGAGACTAATTTCTCCACTACCCAGGCAACGCCGGGTAGCCACTTCTAGTATATAATAAATGGTAATACAGAGAATAAACTTGTTGATTCACAAATTATTGGTATCAGTGATTGGTATAAACAATAACAATTTCTTAATCCAATTCAGCATTAAATTCAGATGTAGTGGTGAAATCACTAAGTAGGACTAGACCTATTTTAGTAGTGACCACCCCAAGCAGTGATTTAAGAGGTTTGAATTAAGAGTTTTCCTTCTCCTAGACTGGTTGCCTGACCAAGGTTAAATAGCCCAGTCTGCCATACTATTTACCTATAGTTGGAGGGAGAATAGTTGGAGGCATACCTTTCCCAAGAGTATTAGCGCTATGTGAAATGCAAATAGACCTGTCCAGGATTTGAACTCATTTTGTGTCCCTTTAGTGAAATAGATCACTAATTAAGGTTGAGACTATTCTAGTAGTGACTACCCCAAGTGGATTTAACAGGTTTTCTTTCTCCTAGACCGATTGCCTAAGTCTGCCATACTATTTACCCATAGCTGTAGGGAGAGTAGTTGGATTCATACCTTTCCCAAGGGTATTAGCACTATGTGAACTGTAGCTTCATCCAGGATTTGAACTCAGGTCGACAAGTCCATTACCTATGACTCTATCCATTACACTATGCACCTCCAACTTGGTGTCAAATTAAATAACCTCCTTGAATCAGAATTAGGACGAGCTGGGGTTGTTATTTTGATAGTCATCGGGTAGCGGTTTTTGAGGCAGGAGAACGGGACGCACTTCCTCATAAATTACCCTGAAGTTGATATACCGTAAACCAAACCAAAAAAAAACAAACTTATGCACCTTAATATTTTCATAGCTTTACCAAATCCTTTGGAACTTGTTTTAATGTCTGACTTTCATTCCATATGCCTTAACCCTCCCTCCCTTTCCCAAACTAGCATCCATCTCCACACTGACATTATTTCTTGTCCCATTTTAGTGATTATTTGTAACTTTACAGAGCACTTGTCAAACAACCTTGTTTCAAAATGTTTCTCTTCCGCGCGTGCGTATTCTATAGTGCTTTCACTAAAATGCAGCTTTCTGCAATTTTCATACGGAATTATCTTAAAAGAACCTTTTCCTAATCTCCGCTTCTTATAAATTGGATATGTCTCTTCCAAGTTAAACTACTCAATTTTGACTGCAGAAAAGAATCTTTTAATCTTAACTAATTTCATCTTCTAATTTCATAAGATAACAGAAATATAGTAATTAAAAGATTCATTTTTATTCAGAATGCAATGTTGATGGCTATTGATTTCAGACAGGAAGTTGTTTATGGCCTATACCAAGTTAATAATCCCACAGGGAGTTTGAAACTTTGACTGTTCTGGATACATTTAATATCATCATGCCTAATAAATATCTTTTGATCTTGGGTTCTTGTTTTCTTTGTAACACTCATGACCCAGAATAGAAAGAAAAGGGAATTCCAGAAGAGACAGTTCCCCACCCCTGCATTCTGTGTGAAAACAAGTAGAATCTTGACTGGATTTGGTTTGTTTCGTTTGTTTTGTTTTACGGCATATCAACCTCAGTGGTCATTTAATGCCGATAAAGTTTTGAAATAAATCAATTCTTAATGGATAATACAATTTTTTTATAAATACATTTTTCTATTTAACCCATAAATGGGACTCTAACAGGTACTACCACTCCGGGTCAGAGTGGACCAGGGAGCAATGGTGATGAAGGGGGTGCTCCACATTCCCCAAACCTCCAAAACTGGAACCTCACCATCAGATAGAGGTTTAACGTCATTCCCAGGACATGTAGACCCGCAGCCACCGCCTTCTAGCACCCATATGATAAAAAGGGGTTGGGGCTTGCCATAAGGGCAATAGGGTTGGGAAAATCATATAGGCGCTAGGGCTTGACGTGACTAGCTGATTGATCGGAGGGGGCCTCTCCGACCGCCCGTCTAGCCCAAGATAGGGCCAAAGTGGAGTATTGCAAGTCATGAACTGCTCATCCGCCTGGGCTCTATCCTTAAGCATCACGGGTTGCCACCCACGGCCAACAGGTGGCCCCATTGGGGGAGTCTTACCCCTCTGCAGAGGTGCAGTCGGTGTATTCTAACGCCCCAGCCGACAGGGCGGATCTTGACTGGAAGAAGGGAGCTTCCAAGATAAGTTTTAATGTTGATGGCTATTTAGTTCTGACATAAAGTTGTTTATGGCCTATACCAAGTTAATAATCCAACAGGGAGTTTGAAACTTTGATTGTTCTGGATACATTTAATATCATCATGCCTAATAAATATCTTTTGATCTTGGATTCTTGTTTTCTTTGTAACACTCATGACCCAGAATAGAAAGAAAAGGGAATTCCAGAAGAGACAGTTCCCCACCCCTGCATTCTGTGTGAAAACAAGTAGAATCTTGACTGGTTGAGGGGAGCTTTCAAGATAAGTTCTAATGTTGATGGCTATTTAGTTCTGACATAAAGTTGTTTATGGCCTATACCAAGTTAATAATCCAACAGGGAGTTTGAAACTTTGATTTTTTCCATACCCCACACAGCAAACACAGATATTCTATTTTTTAAATTTTATTTATTAGTTATCAGTTAAATTGAAAGGGTGATAAAAAAAAAGTGCTTAAGAAAAAGGCCCTTTTTCTTTATTGTCATGACTTGTTGATAAATGCTTAGGCAGATACACTTAATATCAACATGTCTAATAAATATTTCCTAATCTAGGTTTTTTTGTTTTCTATGACCCAGAATCAATTCCTTGCAGGAAATATCAAATTAAATGGTCCTCATGAGTCAGGCTTTTATATAGCAAATAGAAGATTCATTTTACTCAGAATTTATTTCAGGAAGTTGTTTGTGGCTTATACCAAAAATTATCCATCATCTCTCTCCCATATTGGTAAAAGTAAAATTGTCTTGTTTTCCTTTAACTTTTTAGACCCTTAAACAAATATTAGAAATGAACCCTGAATGCATATACGCCTTTATGTACAGTATGTGTACAAAATGTACAGTATGCATATCTAAAAAAACTAGAGGTGATGAGTAAAAACGGATTTCAAATCTGAATTCAGCACCCCCAAATTAGGTTAAAACAGCTACTTTTGTGCTTGCCTCAATTTCTTTGTAAACCAGTGTTATTAATCAGCTTATTAATCAACTGGTGCAGTCCTTAATCGTAGACTATTTAAGGTTATGAGCCAAGCCATCTGAAGTGCTGAAGGGGTGCTAACTACTGTACAACAGAAAGATATTGCCCGATATGAGTGAAAGTTAAAAATTCAATGTTAAAGAGTGAATATCATAGGTGGGTAAAATCATCAAACTTATTAAAGAAATAAAAATCAAACAATTTGAAATGGAAATTTAATTCTGCCCTCCCCCCTCTAAGAAAATGTCGCGTTCATGTATCAATTATTAATTAAATAACTATTTTGAATATTTTACACATGATTTTACACAAAATCAAAGGTATTTATATATTTGCAAATGTTTTAGTCAAAGGTTAAACAAAAGAAATAATAAGCTATCAACTACATTCATTGAGAGTATAAAAACTTATGAAGCCAGTCTTAATAGTTTTTGAACAGGATTGTGCATGTAAAGTATTCACCATACTTAGCTCCAAGCGACTTTATGTTTGTTACCTAAACTAAAATCCCATTTCATTTGAAGACGTAAACGATTTTTTTAAAAATACAATGGAATCTTAATCTAATATTCACTGGAATGTGTTTTATGTCAACATATGATTTGAATAAATGTAACATTTTATTCATTGTTCAATCCTTTCATAGTAATTACTGCATCTGTCTTGATACATACTGAACACATCTCGGACATAGTTCTATATAACAGGAATTAAAAATAAAACATAAATAGATAAATTTGAGATTATTTGAACAAGAATTGGTCAAGTTATTAGATTATAAAATGAAATATCCAGAATGCAATGTTAGGCTATTTATTTTAATCAGGAATTTGTTTATGGCCTATACCAATATAATAATCCCACAAGAGGTTTTGAAAGATATTCTGATTTTGTTTTTTCAGTAAACATCAAATTAAATGGTCCGCATGAGTCAGGCTTTTATATAGTAATTAGAAGATTCATTTTACTCAGAATGCAATCTCGATGGCTATTTATTTCCAATAAGTTGTTTACGGTCATCAGTATTGCAGTTTTGGAAGACTATATAGTCCTTGTGCCCCTGAAGTTACAGCGCCTCCTGTGACTATGAAGTCAAATAGTAAAAAAATGTTCTCGACAACAGATGTCGCATGTGAAGGCTGTCCCTGAAGATGTTCATGTGCCGGTGCTTTGTTGCTGCCACTTTCTTCTGGACCTCTTGGCTTCATGGTGTTGCACCAGGGTGACTTCAGACATGAACAATCAGCTACAGAGAGCCTGCCGCCACTGAGGGCAGTTCTGAGCCAAATTTTCCCAGCTGGAAGGGGTAATGCCAAAACACCTTACAGACATCCTTAAAACGCAGCTGGGGACGACCAATCTGTTTCTTACCTGATGAAAGCTCTGCATAGAGGATGTCCTGTTTACAGTCTATACCAAGATAATAATCCCACAGAAGATTTTGAAAGATATTCTGATTTTCTTTTATCTTTTTTTTCTTTATTAGTTATCAGTTCAATTGAAAGGGTAATAAAAACAAGGGCTTAAGGAAAATGTCCTTTTTCTTTGTCATGGCTTGTTGATAAATTCTGAAGCAGATACACTTGATATCATTATGCCTAATAAATATCCTTTGATTTTGGGTTTTATGTTTTCTTTGTTATGCTCATGACCCAGAATAGAAAGAAAAGAGAATTCCAGAAGAGACGCCCACCCCACCCCTGCATTCTGTGTGAAAACAAGTAGAGTCTTGACTGGAAGAGGGGAGCTTCCAAGATAAGTTTTTATATATAGGAAGGTGCAGTTGATCACAATACAGTAACCAAATGGTTCAAGAAATTTTGCTAACATTGCAAGTCCCTTGAGAATCAGGCAAGATCAGATAGGCTTAAAACTGTAGATTCTGAAGTCATGCTCCGAGCCATAGAGGTAAATCCAGTGAGTAGTACTTAAAGAGTATCATGCGAGCTCAGCATCTTACAGTCCAGTGTGATTAGTCACCTTCATGACCTCAGAAAATGCATCAAGAGTTTCTGAACTGTGCCTCACATCACCAAAATATTGCAAAACTTTTGACTCACCCTAGTTGTGTTTCACGTTACCAAATATATTGCAAAACTTTTGACTCCCCTAGTTGTGCCACATTACTAAAATATTGCAAAACTTTTAACTCCCCTAGTTGTGCCTCACATTACTAAATATTGCAAAACTTTTGACTCCCCCTAGTTGTGCCTCACATTACTAAAATATTTGCAAAACTTTTGACTCCCCTAGTTGTGCCCTCACATTACTAAATATTGCAAAACTTTTGACTAGTTTGTACCTCACATTGACCAAATATTGCAAAACTTTTGACTCCCCCTAGTTGTGCCTCACATTACTAAAATATTGCAAAACTTTTAACTCCACCTAGTTGTGTCTCACATTACTGAAATATTGCAAAACTTTTGACTCCCACTAGTTGTGCCTCACATTACTAAAATATTGCAAAACTTTTGACTCACCCTAGTTGTACCTCACATTGACCAAATATTGCAAAACTTTTGACTCCCCCTAGTTGTGCCTCACATTACTAAAATATTGCAAAACTTTTAACTCCCCTTAGTTGTGCCTTACATTGACAAAATATTGCAAAACTTTTGACCCCCCCTACTTGTGCCTCACATTACTAAAATATTGCAAAACTTTTGACTCACCCTAGTTGTGCCTCACATTACCAAACTATTGCAAAACTTTTGACTCCCCTAGTTGTGCCTCACATTACTGAAATATTGCAAAACTTTTGACTCACCCTAGTTGTGCCTCACATTACTAAAATATTGCAAATCTTTTGACTCACCTTAGTTGTTCCTCACATTACTGAAATATTGCAAAATTTTTTGACTCACCCTAGTTGTGCCTCACATTACTAACACATTGCAAAACTTTTACTCCCCTAGTTGTTCCTCACATTACTGAAATATTGCAAAACTTTTGACTCCCCTAGTTGTGCCTCACATTACTGAAATAGTGGAAAACTTTTGACTCCCCCTAGTTGTGCCTCACATTACTAAAGTATTGCAAAACTTTTGACTCACATGTGTTGTGCCTCACATTGCTAAAATATTGCAAAACTTTTGACTCCCCCTAGTTGTGCCTCACATTACTAAAATATTGCAAAACTTTTGACTCACATGTGTTGTGCCTCACATTGCAAAACTTTTGACTCCCCTAGTTGTGCCTCACATTACTAAAATATTGCAAAACTTTTGACTCCCCTAGTTGTTCCTCACATTACTGAAATAGTGGAAAACTTTTAACTCCCCCTAGTTGTGCCTCACATTACTAAAATATTGCAAAACTTTTGACTCCCCTAGTTGTGCCTCACATTACTAAAATATTGCAAAACTTTTGACTCCCCCTAGTTGTGCCTCACATTACTAAAATATTGCAAAACGTTTTAACTGCCTCACATTATTGAATATTGATTTTGTCTCACCCTAGTTGTGCCTCACATTACTGAAATATTGCAAAACTTTTGACTCATTTTGTTGGTCTTGCTTTCTTAACTGCAAATGCACTTAAGAATTCTCTTGTTGAGAGACTTGAAGAATTTCCATCTGGAATAAATGAATTTCTTATAACTATGAGAATTCTGTTATTGAAAGTAAAATATTTGATGTAAATTAATGTGTATGCTTCAACTGTATACTTTCCATTTACCATAATCTGAAAAGAGTTTCGTGGAAATGCACTCAAGGCAGAGCATTATATTTTAATCAAATAGGATACATGATATATGATATGTTAATTAGAATCATGCACTCCTTCCTAAATAGAAGCATCAATGTCATCATGGACAGCTGTTAACACTGAAATGCTAATTAAATTTTTAACTTTGTCCTAAATAGAAGCATCAATATGGACAGCTGTTAACTATGAAATGCTAATTAGAATCCTTCATTCTTTCTTGAATAGAAGCACCAATATAATCATGGACAGCTATTAACTATGAAATGCTAATTAGGATCCTTCATTCTTTCTTGGATAGAAGCACCAATATAATCATGGACAGCTGTTAACTATGAAATGCTAATTAAAATATTTCACTCCTTCCTAAATATAAACATCAATATGGACAGCTGTTAACTATAGAATGCTAATTAAAATCCTTCACTCCTTCCTGAATAGAAGAACCAATATTATCATGGACAGCTTCTAACTCATCATCATCATCATTGGCAATTCAGTCTCGAAAGACTATGATAAAAGTTTTTGTGTGCCCCTGAAGTTGCAGCGCCTCCTGTGACTATGAAGTCCTATGTTTGAGAAACATTCTCGACCACAGATTTTGCATTTGTAGGTTGTCCCTGTAGATGATGATGTTCCGATGCTTTCTTGCCGTTGCTTTCTTATGGACCTCTTAGCTTCATGATGTTGTATCAGGGTGAATTCTGACATGTACAGTCCTCTATGGAGATTCTGCCGCCACCGAGGGCGGTCTTGAGCCAAATTTTCCCAGCTGGAAGGGACAATGCCAAAGCACCTGAGATCATTTTTACAGACATCCTTGAATCGCAGTAGGGGCGACCAATCTGTCTTTTACCAGATGTTAGCTCTCCATACAGGATGTCTTTCGAGATTCGTCCATCATCCACCCGACGTACATGACCCAACCATCGGAGACGACGTTGTCTCAGTAGAGAGTACAGGTATAGGACTGCTGTGTTAGTGATCCTGTCCCTCCAGGTGATGCCCAGTACACGTCTAAGGCAGCTTATAACTATGAAATTCTAATTACAAACCTTGAATGGACTACTGTTACATTGGGAACCTAAAAGATTCATTGGGTTATCTAGCTTAATTTAAAAGCTATAATATTGAACTATTTAATGAAATATTTCATTTTTACTTATTTTTTACTAATTCTGTTTGAAAATTTATTTAGAAATGTTGAATTAAAATCTTATTATAATGGAGATTGTGGGTTTGTCTGTCTGTAACCGAAACTATATTACTATACAAGTCACAATTCCTTTCGTTATTTACATCACATTCTCCATGATTTTATTTTTTATCTAAACTTCAATTATTAATAAAATTGTTTTACATCATTACGACTGTTGCCCATATCTACATGATATTTACCGCGTACCCTACTTGTACGGGTCAGGCACAAAGTCCCTATTAACGTGGGACCACCCACAAGCCGAAGCTCATGGAGTGGCAGGTGAAAAAATTGCATCGATCCCGTCGGCATTCCCCCTCAAGGGGGCGCCTCAGGCGCTGGGCAATAAACCCAGCCCTGCCCCTTTAAATCAAGGGGGCAGGTGTTGCCTGGGGGGATAGCCCCCTGGGATCGACGCCGTTAATTATATCAATGGTCCAGAGGCCGAAGCCACTGTTGCCCATATCTAAATACTAATAACATGCAATTGTATTTATATATACAACAAAATAGCGGTTTACAGTGTGAATGGGAACGCTAATTTGCATATTGATATTAGAAATTTGATTTTAATAAATATATGCTTAGTATTATTGATTTCTAATTGTTTGGTTTTATCTTATTGAATATGAGCAAAAATCTCGGGGATAAATCTTAAAAGAAATCCATTAACAAGAAGAAATGACTGTAATATTATTCTTTACTTCCTATTTTAACTAAATAGTTGAATTAGGAAAATTTATCAATGAAAGACGGGAGTAACGGAAAATGATGGAAGAGTTAGTTTCAAAGTTGTTCTATTTTTCAATCATACCCCCTCTGTTCCAAATCTTTTTATCTGCATTTTTATTCAGTTTCTTTAGCTTTTCGAATTTAATATGATATTTTATTATATTAAAACTTAAATACTTGCACCCGGAGGGTGCATATATTTGCTAGTCTTATTAATAAATTTTCCTAGTCATCTTTCAATAAATATAGAAACTAAAACCCTTCATGAATAAAAAAAAAACAAAACAATTTCTCTGAATTTTTTAGATGAGGCTTGATAATTTATATTATTCGGATTATTGTCCTCATCTTTATTGTTATCTGCACAACGTTTCAGTCGATGTGCCCTCCATCTTTCTTCAGGTATTTCTTGTAGGACTCGGTAACCTTCTCGAACTCAGGAAACCCCTTGGAACCAACTTGGGAACGTTCTTGTCGCAATCGGGATCCTTCACGGAACCTAACCCTTTATTCAATATACGGGTGTAGACTGTTCTCATTCCGTTAGCCATGACTAGGTACAAGTGTTAAGCTGTGTTAATTATTCTATGTTACTGTCACTCTTGACCAGGATTGAACCTGTAGCCTAGTGATAACTGTCACTTAGGACCGTATTAACTCAAAGCCTATATCCACTACGCCATTTATCTAATCATTCAAAAATTGAGTTAAAAATGTCTAAAATAATTTCTCGAGTATCATAATTTTTTTATTCTAGAAATAATTAAGAGGGTAATTCCAAAAGTAATGTTCAAAGCGCTGGGGGCGAGGGAAACTGTTTGCAACACTGTTGTGTTTGTTGTGCATGTACCTCTACCTGCCCCTGCATGTGCCTTGCTGTCACGCTCAGTTTTGGCCTTGCAGTCATTTTCGATGGGGCTTCCGATTGACGCTACCAGCAAGTGTGAACTTCACGCATTTATTTAGTTTTTGAACGCAAAAGGCATTAAACTGATTGAAATTTATCGCTAATTAATGGAAGTATATGGCGAGTCACACATGGATGTCAAAAACGTCCACAAGTGGTCTAGGGAATTTGCAATGACGACGACTAAGCTCAACGCTTCCTCAACAGCATGGCGGCAAGCTGGTATAACATTGGTATACAGAAACTGCAACAGTGCCTACCAACATTTCAATATTATGAAATTTTTAGCAGAATTCAGAATTCATGTCTTTGTTTTTGTACTAAAGAAATCCCGTATAGAAACTTATAAAAATCTTCTGATATAATTATTCAGACTCTTATCTTTATAACAAAATTTAAAAAATCGTTTTTTATCGGTTCATTTTTTTTTCAGATTTCATAAAATAAAATAGTTGATATTTCATAGAATTTTTTTTTTAAGTCGGTAGTCATAGCTTATTTTTGGCTACGTTAAATTTCAATTGAAATGTTTACATGTTTACATGTTTACATTTTCGCACCATTAAGGTGCGAAAATGTAAACATCGTTTTTGTTCATAATTTTTACTATTTCTGTAAGCTGAATTTTTAAAAACCCATACGGGAGCTTTTTTTGATTTTTCTTCTTTTGAATAGTCCAAGAATTTTGAAAATAATATTAACCTTTATGCAAGTTTCATTGTGTTAAATATAGGGTATTAGATATCCCTAAATAGTTAAATCAAAATTATTATACTTTTTACATATTGAACCAATTGTAATAGCTCTTAATTAAACATATCAAACGTTGTAATAATTAAATTATCATACTGTGGTATATCCACAGGTCCTGCTAGTAATTAGACATCCCTAAAGAGTTAAATCAAGATTATTATACTTTTTACATATTGAACTATTTAGCAATAGATCGTAAGTAAATATATCAAACGTTGTAATAATCAAATAAGCATACTGTGGTGTATCCACAGGTCCTGCTAGTAATATCTATTAATAATGGAGATTCACTTCCGGTTTTTGTCTGTAACAAAAACTACGTAACTGCCTACGTCACATTACCCAAAATCGTCATAACATAGAATAAATACACTCAAAATTTGAACATGCAACATTAGACAGTCCTCATTGTTTTTTTAAAACAAGTTTTAATAAATACATGACTGGTATTATATATCTATATATAGTTTGTTTTATTTTAATACATATTTAAAGTTTACATTTCAAATTGTTTTATTTTTTAATCCTTTAATGATTTTGATGATTTTACTTACTTAGGGTACAAACTCGCTGACATTGAATTTTTAACTCCCACTCCCCAGGCAATATGTTTCAAAAATCTATTTTTACATCGCCCGGAGTGTGTTTTTTTTATTTTGCTAGTATAATTAATTTTCAGCTAAAAAAAGAAATCCATTTTAATCACGTAAAGACGAGGCAAACAAACATGACACTTTTCCATAATTTCTTTACAGCACGCTGAGAAGAGTTTAAAATAACAATGTAAGTATGTTGTTATGAAATGATGGAATGGAAAACTTTTAAAATAGGAATTAGATACTATGTCAATGAAATAGACAATCAAAGCAGGTGCACAAATGATATTTAAAAAAAGGGGGATCTTTTGAGAAAATAGTTTGGGTCGAGCAATAAGACATTGATAAGATCTGCTATGCAGATGTGAAAAACATAAAAGACATTCAGTTTGAAAAAAGGGGCATATCAAAAAGATTTTTAGAAACCCTGATAAGAAAATAAAGACTTATCCCGTGACCTGGTTTGGGCCTAGGGGTGCTACTCATGTCGCATGTTTTTGGGCAGGAATAGTATAGCAGAGCCCATCCCCCTCCAGGTCTGCTTAGAATTCAGAGTGTAACCTCTTCCAGGCCGGTTGCTATACCAAGGTTAGTGAGCTCAGTCTTTCCTATTATCTACCAATAGCTGGGAAGAGAATAGTTGGATTCGGGTGAGTCAAAAGTTTTGCAATATTTTTGGTAATATGAGGAAGAATTCAGATGCTTTTGCCAAGGTCGCCTGATACTCTCCGAGTGCTACCCACCAGATTTGCCTCTATGGCTTATAGCACAGCATTGGAATCCATGGTTTTAGGCCGACTTGATCTTGTAACCCGGGTGAAATTTCTTGAATAATCTTGTTACTCTACTGTAATCAACTGCGCCTTCTTCACCTGTCATACAACAAATGTGTTTGATTGCTTCCACGGCGTTATGGCCCAGTTCGATCACATAAGGCATAAGTTCCCGAATGAGATTATATTACACGTTAATCTGCGCGGCTACGAAAAACTACAGTGAACTCTCAGATGACACATGGAGGACAGGAGCCCCCTTCCAAGCGGTTCAAAGACCATATTAAGACAACGCTGAAAAAATGTAACATCACACCTTCAAGCATGGAAGATCTGGCCACTAACAGACAGGGTTGACGAGACGCCTGCCGCACAGGAGCTAAGCAGCTAAATAATGAGATAAACAGGACTGCAGAGCGGTGACGTCTTCGTCGTCATGAATAACCAAATGTAGATGAGAATTTCCCCTGCAATGTGTGTGGCCGCATCTGCAAGTCCAGAATTGGACTAATGCGCCGCAATAGGGTCCACAAATGAAGATATGCGACGGACTTCCAAAAGAGAAAGAAAGAATCTGTGCGGCTTTCAAATCCAGAGTAAAGCAATGCACAACGTGTCAGCGCACTAACTACCGTGATACAACTGGGACACAACAAGGATTACTGTTGACGTTGACAATTTATTAACCAGAAAAGAAAAGTTGTTTTCTTTTTGTAGGTCAGAAAAAGGTAATTTCATTAAAAGGAAATACATTTTAAAACTAACATATTAGATAAAGGTTAGTTCTTATGACTGAGTTTATGAATTCAATCAAAGGTCACTGCAGCTACTAAATCGATAAGTTTATTAAAACTGTCAAAGGTTCCAGGTGTTATTTGGGACGAGGAAGTTCAGTTTACTTAAGTAACCTTTTTCTGAAGCCAAAGAATCGCACCAATTGACATCGAAATGTCAATGGCCAAACGAAAGGGGTTAAGGTTGTTTTGTTGCTCTTCCTCTAATAAGAATTAGACTCCGTATTTTATTTGTATATAAAAACTTAACACTATTCAAAGAGATATTTTAGAATTCAGTGTTTTTATAAAATAATTCGTTAAAAATACAATTGTTTTTTAATGTTTTATTTCGTGAAAATATTATCATATGCGTTATTAACGATTATTAAGATCAACATCTTTTCCATGGTTTAGATTACAAGACTATTGACCCCATCTTTATTGTTACAAGACTATTGACCTCATCTTTATTGTTACAAGACTATTAACCTCATCTTTATTGTTACAAGACTATTAACCTCATCTTTATTGTTACAAGACTATTGACCTCATCTTTATTGTTACAAGACTATTGAACTCATCTTTATTGTTACAAGTCTATTGACCTCATATTTATTGTTATCTGCACAAAGTTTTGGTCAATGTGCCCTCCGACCTTCTTCAGGTATTTCTTGTCGTGCTCAGGAACCTTCTCGAACTCGGAACTCCCTCCTCAAACTATGGAACTTTCTCTTTGAACTCGAGAGCCTTCATGTCGTAATCGGGAGCTTTCAGCATAAACTAACCCAAGGGTTGACATGCCATAAAATCCAACCAGCCAAACCAAACCAAATTTTGAACTACACCAATTCCTTGAAAAGACTACAAGAAATGGATATATATATATATATATATATATTTTTCCCAACCCCTTGCGTAGGATGTGACACAGGACTAATATGACCAGGATTGAACCTGTATCCTACAGATAACTGTCACCTAGAACTGTATTAACTCAACTCCTATATCGACTACAACATGTGCCCAATTTGACAATTCGGAGTGAATTTTGGGAACTTATAAACCTAATGTTCTATTTTACCTAGAATATTTACCTTTACACACATGTATCTGCAGGTTCAATCTTGGTCAAGGGTGACAGAAACATAGAATAATAATTACAGCATAACACTTGGTTAAGGGAATGAGAACAGTATACCTCCGTGGACTGAATAAAGGGTTAGGCTCGAAGTTCCGTGAAGGCTTCCGATTATGACATGAAGGCTCTCGAGTTCAACAAAAAGGTTTCTGAGTTCGAAGGGAAGGTCCCCAATTTCAAGAAGGGGGTTTCCGAGTTCGAGAAGGTTCACCAGTCTGACAATAAATACCCGAAGAAGGGCGAGGGCACATAGGCCGAAAAGTTGTGTAATTAACAAGAAAGATGAGGACAATAGTCCGAATAATCCAAATGATACAAATTATTATGCCTCAACAAAAAAGTTAAGAAATATAAAATATTTTTCGTCAGAGCCAG
>CM042165.1:63828995-63861495 GCA_023376005.1 Doryteuthis pealeii
GTCAATGTACATCTTTGTTGGTCGACCCACACTGGCGTGCCCATGAGCTGGCTTCCACTGGAGGACGTCACTTATGAGTTTGTCCTTGCTTCTCCAGCAGTGTCCCGCGTGCCTTGTCCGTTTTATTCTGATGGTTTGGGTGATATGTGGCCGTATAGCTG
This sequence comes from Doryteuthis pealeii, assembly GCA_023376005.1. NCBI lineage: Eukaryota > Metazoa > Mollusca > Cephalopoda > Myopsida > Loliginidae > Doryteuthis > Doryteuthis pealeii. Next base: position 63,829,157 of record CM042165.1, read on the forward strand.
TTTTCTCGTGGGGTGTTATTTCCAAGTCTTGTTCAGGATCACACACACACACACACACACACACACACACACACATATATATATATATATATATATATATATATATATATATGCATTGATTGGAATAGATAAATAGATATGAAGATACTCTGATAGGTATACTGTATCTGAACAGACGTTATGAAATGCATACATATATACATGTGCATTGACTGGGATAGATAGATAGATAGATAGATAGAACAGTCTGAGATAGATAGATAGATAGATAGATAGTTAGATAGATACAGTCTGAGATAGATAGATAGATAGATAGATAGATAGATAGATAGATAGATACAAACTGGAATAATAATAATAATAATAATAATAATAATAATAATAATAATAATAATAATAATAATAATAATGTTGTTTACATTGGTTATTTTTGCTGAAAATAGACAGCAATACAAAATATTATACCAGCTGCTTAGAAGATAACAGTTGAAGGGCTTGCCGAAGACTTGTTAGTAAACCAAATAAGGAAATGACCTGGAGCAATGGTTCCCAACCACCAGGTCGCGGACCAGTACCAGGCCTCGAACCATTGTACTAACTAGGCACAATAAAATTGTATGGGTCACCTGACCATTTTTTTATTCCCTGATTCCTCACGTCACCACAAAAATCCATTGAATTCATCTTTAAAAATGAAATTGCTTTACAAAAAATTAATAAAAATATTTCATTTTTATTAACTACTAGAAATGGCTACCCAGCATCAACTGGGGGAACCCTGGTGTATTGATTTGTTTACATTTGCATATATATAATACTAGAAGCGGCTACCTAACATATTCTGGGTAGGAGTGAGTGGCAACCCCCCCTGGTGTATTGATTTGTTTGCTTTTGAGATTTACAAATGCTGAACATTTTTAAGTAGAATTTCAATGCTATTTCTATGTGTATTTTCATTTTTAAATATCTTCGAATATAAATCAAATCTTCATAATTTTTGCACAAAAATCAATCAGACTGTCAAAAGTAAGTGACATTCCTTCATGGACTCTCCATCACTTCTACAGGACGATGTCCTACATTCTTTATACTTCTATATTGTACCTTGTCTCGTATATGTGTTCATTATGTGTCTACTTTGTCCACTGTAGTGAGATAGCCAATGGCGGATTATCTCATTTACATATGTGTATTACAGCAGGAGATATATAGAGATAGTTTAGAGGACATGAGAGAACTAGCTACGAGAAGCTAAGAGATAGAGCTACGATACGCTCAGAGAATTACTACTATTGCTACAGCAAGGAATACGAAACTACACATCACAACATCCACCATTTAATGTGTATATGTATTCCTCTTAAATGTAGATCTATGTGCTCATGTATTAAAGTCTATCTTTGTTACACCTCATAACTTATTTGTCGGAATATTTCTGGTATTTTAATGTACCCGCATTGGAAGGCCACCTAAGCCTTCCAACCAACTATAATACCTTTAAACCTAACAAAGGGAAGTCGCTTCAATATGTTCAATATGCAAAGTACTGTCAAACATATCCTCTTAAACTGTGACAGTGTTATTAGGTTGTTACAAAATTAATGGCCGATTTGAAATACATACATTTATTGTTGTGTAGGAGTTATTTTCGTATTTGCCTGAGGAGTTGTCTGCCTGTTTAGTGTCGCTGGTTCCCGCTAGGGGCCTGGTGTATTTAAGCGGCTGATTTGAACTTCTCTCTCTCTCTCTCTCTCTTTGCCTGCTGCTCGACCTACTAGATCCAATGAGGTAGGCTTATGACTACCCCTCTCTCGTTGGGGCTTCGGCCCTTAACACTGGCCACTCACTGCTAGTAAGTCTCTTATACGATATATGACTATCCTTTTGTATCCGTAACTACGTTTTTATGTACATTTAGGTATCTCTTTGATACCTAAATATCTTGTATTTTACCATTCATGAATGTGTCATTATCTCTACTCTTGTATATGTATCTATGTACTTTATGTATCTCGTCATATCCATGTGCTCTATACCTATTAAATGTTTTGTCCCTCAACCTGTGTCGGAGTTTGGTTGCGAAACAACGAGTTATGACTTTGTCATAACCTTCGAATCTTACAGTTGAAACATTAACAGAAGAAATGTTAAAATTAGTCAAAATACGAGCCTTGGGCAGCTAAGTGTCTGAGACATCTCTCTGACACATTGTCGTGGATTTTGCTCAACAACTGCCTGCAATTGTTCATTGTCAAGACTGCATGTCCATCCTCTACCTTCTTCATCTTCAAGACTCTCATCTCCACTGCGGAATTTCTGCAACCACCTTCGTACTGTCCGATCACTTGTGGATTCATCTCCCCATGCTTTGTTGATATTGGCAGCAGTTTCGGAGGCATTGTGCCCAAGCTTGAACTCATGCAACATAAGAAGGCGAAGGTCATGTTTAGATATGTTCATCTTTGAAGGCTCCTATTTTCAAAAAATACTTTCTATCTGAAAATAAATTAAATTTCATTTTTGAGCGCAGATTAATTATTATATATGCAAAGATTCACTTGAAATAAACAACAAATTCTATGTTAAAATGACATTTCAAAACCGAGCACTTCAATCGGCCATTATTTTTGTAACAACCTAATACTTTCTTTGTTGTTCTCTCGTCACAATAATTCATGAACGTATGAATCTAGCATATCTATTGAGTATTCTGGGGTATGGGGGTTATCGTCCTTTGTCTGCGAGCCTCTGTTTCAAACCAACCAATCACGAGCCAACATACTTTGGCGGCAAAGCCGAATAAGCAAACTCGTTCTCTTCTGATCCAGCTTGCACCGGGGACAGACCTAAAACAGGGTCGCTCCTCTTCCTCAACAACCAAAATCAGAGTCGGACATCAAACAGAACGTCTATCATATCCGAACTATCATAAGGTCGTAGCAAGGGCTCCGATAATACCCTATCTCAGGACTCAGATAAGTTTATTACAAATTATACATTTGTACAGACGAACTAAAGTTTGCAATCCTATTGTTATTCTGTAATAAAGGTCTTTTATTCCTATTTCTAGTTGTTTGGTTATTTCTTTAACTCTCAACCTGTCTGCCACACTCGTGGTTAACTCCATACTTCAAACTTTGGATTACTGTCGTTTGTGTCAAAATTTCTTTATATATCTGCTTTTTATTTTGTCTTGTCTTGCAGCATATCCCTCCGATAACCTACTGTTATTTGGTCAAACTATCCCTATTATACTTTCGCCTTACAAAAAAGTCTTTCATAAGTTTTCATAAATCTCTACAGATAGATAGAACATCTGAGATAGATAGACGTTCTGTTTGATGTCCGACTCCGATTTTGGTTGTTGAGGAAGAGGAGCGACCCTGTTTTAGGTCTGTCCCCGGTGCAAGTATTCAAATTTTAATGTAATAAAATATATTAGATTAGAAAGGTTAATAAAACTAAATAAGAATGCAGATAAAAAGATTTGAAAAAGAGCTGTGTATAATGGAAAAATAAAACAACTGTGATTTACTCTTCTATCAATTTCCATTACTCACGTCTTTCATTGGTAAATTTTCCAAATTTAACTATTTAGTTAAAATAGGGTGTAAAGAACACAATTACACTTAATTCTTCTTGTTAATGCATTTCTTTTCAGATTTATCCCCAAGATTTTTGCTCATTAAGATAAAACCAAACAATTAGAAATCGATAATACTAAGCACATATTTATTAAAATCATTTTTTAAATATCAATATGCAAATTAGCCTTCCCGTTGACACTGTAAACCGCTATTTTGTTGAATATATAAATACAATTGCATGTTATTAGTATGTAGATATGGTCAACAGTATTAATAATGTAAAACAATTTTTATTGATAATTGAGGTTTACATAAAAATAAAATCATGGAGAATGTGACGTTAATAAGTAAAGGGGTCTGACGGTACACAGCGCATTGTCATTTGAGTAACTGGGTGAAGGGCCGCACTCATGGGTCTCGAAGGTGGTGAGTTGGGGACCCCTGTCCTATTCAAACAATCAAGATGTACTGATCACTACTGCTGCTACAATGATGAGCCATCTTTTTTTTTAATTCTCATTGTAAAATTAAAAACAAATTCCTTTTTTTGGATCGTGATTTTAACTTTGACTTATCACATGGAATGTGGTGTTGGTATGTCAAACTTTTGGTTCCAATACCAACTCCTCACTTTATGGTATCTCCGACTTTGACTCCCTTATCTATATACTAGGAAAAGAATGCCAAGGTTAATCTACGAGAATGAGTCAAAAAGTAATGTAATTTTCTTTATTTCATGTGAATACTTTTTTTTTTTTTATAAAACTAAGGGCTACATTTATACCCTAACGAGGCTCAGAACAAGAATCCGACGAGTAAGACCCAACTTTCCAATCAACAATGTCCTCCTTCTGCATGACAATACTCGACCACACACTAGCATCAGGGCAAGGGAGAAAATCGCCTCATTCCGGTGGAAACTTTACCGCATCCTCCATACTCACCAGATTTAGTACCGTCAGACTATTATCTCTTCGGTCCCATGAAAGAGGGTTTGAGAGACAAACATTATTCCAGTGACGAGAAAGTGAAATCTGTAGTGAAGAAGTGGCTCAAAGAACAGTCAACAGAATTTTACGGGGCAGAGATACATGCTCTCATACGAAACAAAGTATTTTTACGTGGAGAGCTACGCAAAAAACCGAAGTTCATGTGATGGCCAGTGCCAAAATGCGTGGCCCCGTCGGCATTCCCCTTGAGGTGTGCCTTAGGCACCGAGCAATAAACCCAAGACTTATAAACCAGGTGAGTATAGGTATTTACGCAACCCGTAAGAGTATTTACGGGTTTCGAAGGAGCTCTTATTTCTCCGTAGTTGTAGGCAAATTGTCGGACAAAGAAGACAAACACACAATGGAATTTTAGTACATGTATTGACAAATAATACAAGAACTTGTTGCAAATTTTATTGGTATTTGCTACCAGACTTATCTGAGTTAAGTAATTTTCCTGGAGTAATGGTGATAACAGGGGTATTCTGTTCGTTGGTAGGAAATGTTGATAGTACGCTTCTTCGGTCGTTTCTCGTTCCTCCTCGTAACCGGTTCTGTGATAAGTGATGGGGGATGCTAATTTAGAAGCTTCTCGCCCGGGTTAACAATACTTTAAATGACGGTGATGGGCCCTTTTCAAGTAGACTATTTGGTCTTCAGCCTTCGATAGTGTGCTTTTGCCTTCGAAAGTGTGCTGTGAAAATGCCTCCGTCCAGGTCAACGGTCCGTAGAAGTAAGCCCTATTTTTGGGATGATAAGTGATGAATGAAGTGTAGGGACCGCTATTTACGCGACTTCCCTCAGTGGGTGCCCGTGATAAGTAAAGTTTTTGGTATTGGCGCCAACATACGATGATGGCGATCTCCCCCTAGCGGCCGGGGGAGATAATTAGCTATGGAATTTCCAATACCCGTTCGCCACTAGTAGTATGTGACACAAGGTCACAAGGGTGAGACATCTAACGAGGATTGAACTCGCTATTCAGTAGTAATGGATCTGCGAGATTAGCTTGCTGACCATTACACCACGATGGGAATCCCTTTATACCCAACCCGTTCCTCACGGGTATGATGTGACACAAGGTCGCAAGTATGGGACATTCACCGAAGATCCTACTCTCTATTCAGTAGTAATGGATCTGCGAGAGTAGCTTGCTAATTATTGCTCCACGATGGGATATCCTTTTACCTAACACGTTGGCCACGGGTAGGATGTGACACAATTTCGCAAGTATGGAACATCAAGCGAGGATCGAACTCGATATTTAGTAGTAATGGATCTGCGAGACTAGCTTGCTAGCCAAAACACCATAATGGGGTACACTTTTACCAAACTCGTTTGCCACGACTAGGATGTGACACAATTTCGCAAGTATGGGACATCAAGCGAGGATCGAACTCGCTATTCAGTAGTAATGGATCTTCGAGACTAGCTTGCTAACCATTACGCCATGATAGGATACCATTTTACCCAACTTGCTCGCTAAAGTTGGCATAAGGTCGCAAGTTTGGGACATCCAGCGAAGATCGAACTCACTATTCAGTAGTAATTGATCTGCGAGACTAGTTTGCTAGCCATTACACGACGATGGGGTACACTTTTACCAAACTCGTTTGCCACGACTAGGATGTGACATAATTTCGCAAGTATGGGACACCAATCGAGGATCGAACTCGTTATTCAGTAGTAATGGGTCTGCGAGACTAGCTTACTAGTCATTATACGATGATGGGGTACACTTTCATCAAACTCGTTCGCTACGACTATTTACTATTCAGTAGTAATTGATCTGCGAGACTAGCTTACTAGTCATTATACGACGATGGGGTACACTTTCATCAAACTCGTTCTCTACGACTATTTACTATTCAGTAGTAATGGATCTGCGAGACTAGCTTGCTAACCATTATACAACGATGGGACGCCTAGAACTTAAAAAAACAAAAACTGCTGGACGATTTTCACGCAAGAAAAACTCTAGGTCAGATTTTAATCAAACAAATAATATGAAAGGATAAAAAGGTTCAGTTGCATCAGATTAAATTTTGAAGATAATTGCAAATGGTGGAAATCCCCATTAATATAGGCCAGACTGTAATTTGGTCGGCTGTGTCCGTTGTAATTTCATCGGTACCAGACCAAAATGAATAGGATATAATTAACATCACCCCATTGGTTGATTAGTAGGATTTTACGGCAATTCTATCTTTTTAGATGTGATGAATCATTGACTTAAGAGACAGTCAGAAGTCTATGGGAGGCAATGGAAACAAAAAAAAATTCCCAGGATTAATGAAGTGTTGGTTGATTCATTTTCCAATTGTACAAGGGGTGTCAAAAAAGTATCGAGATTTTTTGTACTTTTTGACACACCTTGTATTCTGAAAAAAAATAACGTTCCATTCATTGTTCATTTCTATCTTGGTAAATACAGCTTCAAACTCGGCACTTTTATGACACAGCTTATATTTTGATAAAAAAAAATTACGTTTCATTCATTGTTCATTTTTATCTTGGTAAATACAGTTTCAATGTCGATACTTTTATGACACACCTTATATATATATATATATATATATATATATATATATATATATATATATATTGCATGTAAATGTTTATGTGACCCTGGGTTTCATACCTTTCGATATTTACCAGACAGACTCTGATGAATATCGGAATGTATGAAACCGAGGGTCATAGAATCACTTCCATGCAATATATATATATATATATATATATATATATATATATATATATATATATATATGTGTGTGTGGTGTGTGTGTGTGTGTGTGTGTGTGTGTGTGTGTGTGTGTGTGTGTGTGTGTAGAATTAAACACGTCTCCTGTTTAACAATTTTATTAACGATCTTTTCTAGCTTTCTGGCCAACTTTTTTTAACATTTGGATGGAATCCGTGGATTAGTCCATCAAAGTTTTTATCCCAAGTACTTTCGGCACTCCGAAGTGCCATCATCAGGGGTGATGAGATTTTGTTCCAGTTTTTTTTTTTCAACTTAGTAGTAGTGAGAGTAACTAGGAGTAACTATATATATATATATATATATATTATATATATATATATATATATATATATATATATACACGAGTGTGTGTGTAAGTATCGTATTTACTTTAGTAGTTGATATTCTTTTTGTAATTCCTCAATTCATATAGAAATATCATCAAATGAAATCGAAGGAGACATTACACACGTGTAAAAGATTTTCCTTTAATTACTTTTAGAGACACCAGATACTTTTACAATATCACATTCTTTTAAAGTTACCTTCCTTTTCGGCATACATGTCCAGTACGTAAACTTTAACCCCCCCCCTTCTCCCGTGCAAAGTGTTCACAGTTTTCTTCAATAAGCCAACAAAATTCACGAAAAAAATGACCTTGAATAGGATTTGATTTTATTGCCATTACTTCCAGGTCCACCATGACCCGGAGTGGTAGTACCTGCTGGGTCCAATCCATGGGTTAAAAATGAGTTTGAAAATGTGTTTAAAAAAGAATTTGAAAAAAAAATTGAATACCCAACAAGAATAAATAAAACAAAACTTCCTTGGGATGAAATAACCCAACAAGGGTTGACATACCGTAAAATTCAACCAACCAACTATAAAGTTCACTGCATTAAGATGTGGCATATTTTACTTACCGGATATATTTGTAAAACTGAATATACTCAATTAGCAGATAGAGGGTGAATACTAGGATAGGTTGATATTTAACTTTTTTAAAATATCAAATTCTCTCAAACAGCGAAAGTTGTGTGTTGGTATAATAAATACTGATACCAAAAATTAGATCTTTTACTTGCACCATTGTTTGAGGAAATAGCCTCAAAGATCGTCTACTTAAATGCACCAAAAATCCTCGTTTTCGCAACATTTAGCCTAGAAATTTGTTAGAAAATCTAGCAATTTCACTATTTAAAACAGAAAAAATTGTCATTTTAAACGAAAGGAATAAGATATTATAACTAGAATTCAAATTGAAAATATACCCCCATCTATTTGTAACAGTGATAACATTTTAAAAATATTGAAATCTATTTGTAACAGTGATAACATTTTAAAAGATTGAAATCTATTTGTAACAGTGATAACATTTTAAAAGATAGAAATCTATTTGTAACAGTGATAACATTTTAAAAGATTGAAATCTATTTGTAACAGGGATAACATTTTAAAAGATTGAAATCTATTTGTAACAGTGATAACATTTTAAAAGACTGAAATCTATTTCCTCAAACGAAGGCAAAGTTTTGAAAAATAATATTTTGTGCGGTAATTCCTTATGTTAATTTGCAACTTCCGCCACATGGGAGACATTACAGCTCCAAAATCGACCTACCCTAGTGAACAGTGTGATTTGATATCATGCATTGGGTCTGTTACTGATTTTCTGGTCAAACTCAAGCTGTTTATATGGGACGTTATAGATTAGAACACTTTGCATGTCTGGACTCAATTAGCAATGAACTGCATAATTATGATATTTCTGTCTGCTGTAGATTTTATAAGATTGCATGAATATAGTTATTTACTAAGTTTAGCTTGGATGTGGCACAAGTCTAAAAGTATGGGGCACTCAGTGTTGTCTAGCTCACAAAAAATGTTTCTCTGTAACAGTTTCATCCTTCTTTTTCTCTCTGATAGTCCTCTCTCTCTCTCTCTCTCTCTCTCTCTCTCTCTCTCTCTATATATATATATATATATATATATATATATATATATATAGTATGAACAAAAAAGTAATAAAACAATCAGGAATATTTCTTGTATGTTGTTTATTCTCAACTAGTTTCGACCTTAGGTCATCGTCAGGAGAAAATTTCTTATTTGAAGAAATTGTTTAAAGATTTTTTGAAAGGGAGCATTATAGAAGAACTATATATATATATATATATATATATATATATATATATATATATATCGCTCTCTTTCTCTCTCTTTCTTTCTCTCTCCTCTCTCTCTCTCTCTCTCTATATATATATATATCTATCTATATATCTCGGTCTCTATCTCTCTCTATTATCATTCTATCCATCTATCTATATCTATCGCTTTCTTTCTCTCTTTCTTTCTCCCCCTCTCTCTCTATATATATATATATACCCCCCTCTCTCTCTCTCTCTCTCTCTCATTTCCTCCTGTTTCTCTGTGTTCGCATTTAGATCGTGTTTGTCTTTTGTACAAAAACAGACTCTACTGTCTCTTTCCTTAGTCTTTTATACATGTCACTCTGGTCATGCCTGCATAATGTTTCTCATTTCCGGTCTTATACACATGAAATATTCGCTCACGTTCGACTTCACTTTTCCTCTCTTCCCGTTATGGTAAGCGGTTTTCAGCATTTACTTTCTATATTTTAAACTACAGAATCGATTAAAATGGTCTGCTAAACAAGCCTGCAATCGCGCGAGGTACACTAAAAATATTTTCTGACCTCACACTAGGCCCGATTAACACAAAGCCTTTTTTACGTAGGGATTTTTATGGGACATACAGCGAGGATCGAACTCGCTATTCAGTAGTAATGGATCTGTGAAACTAGCTTGTTAACCATTAAACCACGACATGACGCCTTCGTATGAATATATTTGCAATCTCGCTTTAATTGTTTGTTTTGGTTTCTTTGTTTAATAGCATATCAACCTTCGTGGGTTATTTAAGGCTAAGCCACCCTTGTAGAAGAACAGTCGTGGTACTATTTAACTCACAGACGAGGGATGAGGGGTTTCACACATTTCTCAATGTTATTAGTCCGAAAGTGAACGTAATAGTGCGATTGGAGATCGAACTTATAGGGATTGGCCCCCAATATTTTTACGGCATGTGGAATTGACTAAATTAAAATAATTAAGTTTTCTTAAATAACTAGTTTTACAATGGTATGTCATGAGTTTAGAATTAGGTAAACAAAAGAGAATCGAATGAATATTAGTTTAGAAATATTTTAGAAACAATAGAAATAATGGTTTAAATTCCATGGGAAAATATGTACGCCATCAGAATGTACCAAAATCATTCGATATTGCATCATTGCAAATCACCTGATATTTGATGAATATTTTAGCTTAATGATCACAATAGACAATGACAAAAAGAAAATGATAAAAAGGCCCATAGAGCTGAAAAACAAGGGAGAACAGTGAGAGCTTACGTTCTTCCCGACTCGACAGAGTTGGAGCTGATGCTCCCAACTCGACACAATGGGAAATACGCTGTCCGAAAACATAAAATACGACTCAACAGGTCCGTCTATTTTTCGTTTTTTATTCTCTCTCTCTCTCTCTCATCTCTCTCTCTCTCTCTCTCTCTCTCTCTCTCTCTCAACAATAACAAATTTCAATCACAAGTTTTAATCACATACAAAACTACTACAGTACAGACAAATAAAACAATACATGTCACACTTGTCACACACAACTATGTACAGACACATACAGTCTGCAACACCGCTGAAAGAACAATTGAATATACCCATTGTAAATTAATGTATATAAAGTTTGTTTCCTTTATCAATTTTGTCTTCTTTTTTGTTTTATATGGAAACTTCATTTCCGTAGTCTTATACATTTAAATTGTGGGGACCCATAACTCGGATCTTCTTTAACTCTTCAACCACACACTCGCCAAAAAACAGGTCGGTCCCTATAAACTCACTTATTACAGTATTGCAGACCAGCACGTTACGGACTACGCCATAGAGCGCGTTCTAATGACTTTAATGAAAGACAGCAAAACTGAAGAAATAAAAGCTAAGTATCCAAGCAAAAAAGATAAGTATATCTATATGCAACCACGGGTATGCAGGTATATTCTACGGGTATACAGGTATACTACACACAAGATATAATGTTTGGTATTCGACAATGAGTCGAAAAAGGTTGAAAATTACTGGACGGGAGGTTAGGGAATCGCGTTTATCGTACGTTCATGTTTATATTTTTATGTGGTTGTTTCTTAAAGTTTTTTAGGGGGTTGCACATTAGGGTAGGTCGATTTTGGAACTGTAACGTCTCCCACGTGGCGAAAGTTGCAAATTAACATAAGGAATTACCACACAAGATATTTTTCTTCAAAACTTTACCTTCGTTTGAAGAAATAGAGTTCACTCTTTTCATTTGAGAATTTTTTAAAAAAAAAAAAAGTAAAAATCAACCTTATTGCACATGGTCCTATCGGATACAAATATTTTTAAGCAGATGTATTTGATTAATAGATGGGGAAGTTCCAATTCTGGAGCTCTGGGAAGTATGGCGTACCCCTTCATCACCATTACTCCCAGGTCTATTTTAATCCGGAGTGGTAGTACCGGTTAGGGTCCCATGTATGAGTTAAATAGAAAAAATGACTTTGAAAAATGTGTTTAGAAATTGAGTTTTAATAAAATTGGATACCAATCAAGAATGAATAAAACAAAACGTTTTCGGCATAAAATAAACCAACAAGGGTTGACATGCAGTAAAAACCAACCAACCAACCAACGGGACCCAAGTTGTTTATATGTGCACCCGTCTGTTACTAAAAAGTGTTAAAGAACATCTGACATCTATGATTTTTTTAAAAGTATATTTGTGGGTGCAACAGCATCCTGGACCAGACCCATTTTCATTTACCATTTACAAAGAATACAGAATATCTTTTTTGTTTTGGAGTTTATTATCAGAAACAGAATATGCCATTTGTAAATTCTTAAGAGTGTAACTAATAGACGAAAAGGAGTTTTTATTATTATTATTATTATTATTATTATTATTATTATTATTATTATTATTATTTTATTATTTTTTTTTTTTTTATTATTATTATTATTATTTATTATTATTATTATTTTTATTATTCTCTCGCAGATACTTGTACGTACTTTGCGTGACCTCCTTATCGTATGACCTCCTTCATTCATGAAAGAGTACATTAGAATATTTATTGGAGAACATTTTTGGTTTTTTTTTTTTTTTCAAAACTGCTGGCTTTTAGAACACACGCCATCCTTCTTCTGCTTCAGGCCACTTAATTTCGGTTATAAACGTAATATCAAGAATTCCCTCATTTTTGGGAATAATTTAATTAAGAACGTTGATTTAAAAGACATGACCAATAAAAAAAAAGTATTTTTCTAAAATACAGAATTCCTTTCAGTATATTTTCAGGTTTTTTTTTTCGTTTTTACTAGGGTGAGTAAAAAGTTTTGCAATATTTTGTTAGATGATCACATGGTACATCACATGGTAATTGGTACGCTGACACGTATGATATTGCTTCCCACCGGGTGTTCGCAGCGCGTATATTATGTGGCCGAAGCAGTTCGAGCCGTGGAATAAAATGTACCCGCTGTGGTTGGTAGTGTCGTGGTAGTTGGTGCGCTGACACGTACGCTATTGCTTCCCTCCGGGTGTTCGCACGCGTATATTACGTGATCGAAGCAGTTCGAACCTGTGGTAAAAGGGTACCCGCTGTAGTTGGTAGTATCGTGGTAGTTGGTGCGCTGACACGTACGCTATTGCTTCCCTCCGGGTATTTGCGGCACGTATATAATGTGATCGAAGCAGTTGGAACCTGTGGTAAAAGGGTACCCGCTGTGGTTGGTAGTGTCGTGGTAGTTGGTGCGCTGACACGTACGCTATTGCTTCCCTCCGGGTGTTTGCGGCACGTATATAATGTGATCGAAGCAGTTGGAACCGTGACAAAAAGGGTACCCGCTGTAGTTGGTAGTGTCGTTGTAGTTGGTGCGCTGACACGTACGCTATTGCTTTCCTCCGGGTGTTTGCGGCACGTATATAATGTGATTGAAGCAGTTGGAACCGTGACAAAAAGGGTACCCGCTGTGGTTGGTAGTGTCGTTGTAGTTGGTGTGCTGACAAATATGGTATTATCTACCTCCTTGTGTTTGTGGCACGTATATTACGTGATCGAAGCAGTTGGAATCGTGACAAAAATGTACCCGCTGTGGTTAGTAGTGTCGTTGTAGTTGGTGCGCTGACAAATATGGTATTACCTCCCTCCTTGTGTTTGTGGCACGTATATTACGTGATCGAAGCGCGTGGTGTAATGGTTAAAGTCATGGGAAATGGTCTTGTCGCCTCGAGTTCAAATCCTGGACGTGGTAATTACATTTTCACTTAGCGCTAATACTCTTGGGAAAGGTATGAATCCTACTCTCCCTCCAGTTATGGATAAATAGCAGGGCAGACTGGACTCTTTAACCATGGCTAGGTAACCAGTCTAGGAGAAGGAAAACTCTGAATTCAAACCTGTTAAACCCCGCTTAAGAAATTGACCTTGTGTCGTATCCTGCTCGTGCGGAGGAGTTGGTAAATATATATATTACGTGATCGAAGCAGTTGGGACGATGGAAAAATGTACCCGCTGCGGTTGGTAGTGTGGTTGTAGTTGGTGCGCTGACAAGTATGGTATTGCTTCACCTCGGATGTTCGCAGCTCGTATATTACGTGATCGAAGCATTTCAAGCTGTGAAAAAAAAAATCTACCCGCAGTTGAGGGTAGTGTCGTGAAGTTGGTGCGCTGACACGTACACTATTGCTTCCCTCCGGGTGTTTGCGGCACGTATATTACTTGACCGAAAGAGATTTGGCCATGAAAAAAAATGTACCCGCTGTGGTTGGTAGTGTCGTGGTAGTTGGTGCGCTGACACGTACGCTATTGCTTCCCTCTATGTGTTTGCGGCGCGTATATTACGTGATCGAAGCAGTTCAAGCTGTGGAAAAAGGGTACGCACTGTAGTTGGTAATATCGTGGTAGTTGGTGCGCTGACATGTTTTGCATTGCTTCCCTCAATCGTCTGTTTTGAAAGCCGCAAAGTAATTTATTCGAGAATAATTTTCAAATTTTTACTTATAATAATTTTCAAATTTTTACTTATAAAAGTTTTCAAATTTTTACTTATAATAATTTTCAAATTTTTTGCTTATAACAATTAAATTTTTTACTCATAATAATTTTCAAATTTTTACTTATAATAATTTTCAAATTTTTACTTATAATAATTTTCAAATTTTTTGCTTATAACAATTAAATTTTTTACTCATAATAATTTTCAAATTTTTACTTATAATAATTTTCAAATTTTTACTTATAATAATTTTCAATTTTTTTGCTTATAACAATTAAATTTTTTACTCATAATAATTTTCAAATTTTTACTTATAATAATTTTCAAATTTTTACTTGTAATAATTTTCAATTTTTTTTTTTCACTCATCATGAAATTTTGTCTAATTTGGGAACTTAGTTTAATTCAGTAACTTATGGTTTACGAATTCGATCAAGGCCATCACTCAAAAACATTTGGTGTGCGAAAAGTGAAAGTGTAGTTGATTACCGCGCAGTAACCAGATGGTTCCAGAAATTTCGCAAGAACCTCGTCGATCAGACAAAGTCAAGTAGGCCTAAAACCGTGGATTCCGAGACCAAATTCCAAGCTCTAACACATACATAGCTCAATTGGTAGAGCATCTGCTTAAGAGCTACAAGGTTTCGGATTCGATACCGTTCCCCGCCAATTCAACGTACGAGTAGCACAGCTTGGACCTTTAAGGTAAAGTGGGAAGCTGATGGTAGGTGTGGCCCTCCACCTTTCACGTAAAAACCAACTCCCTGATTTTGCGCTAATGAAAAGGGGATAACACTCTTCGCTGTGCGGCTGATACCAACAATAAGCCTCTCTGTCGACTTAATTACTTAACAACAGCAGCAGCAGAAGCAGCATTCCGGAGATATTAAAGACAAACGGTAATTACCTACCGTGCCTGCTAATGGCCACGAGGTGGCGTGGTCAAGGTAACACATCACTGAATAAGTCCCGGGTCTGACATATAGATGGCGCCACTAATAAATATTCCATCTGATTTTTATAAAGTACTAACCTTCAAATGGCACGTGTCAAAATTTGAGCCCAATCGGATTATTAGTTTACAAATTACAGTTATTTAAGTGAAGCTACTGTTGCAAAACAATGGAAAAACCTGCATTTTGTCTGTTAATAAAGCATTGCTTTCTGATGGGAAAAAATACTGTTCAAGCAAAGCAATGGCTTGATAAGTGTTATTTGGACTTTAAACGCAATCGTACAGATACAAATGATGCTGAACGCTCAGGTCAGCCAAATTCGACAGTTGCCCCGGGAAACACAAAAAGACTCCACAAACTCGTTTTGGCCGATCGTAAATTGACATTGCGTGAGATAGCAGAGGAGTTGAAGATATCAGAAGGCAGTGTGTTCACCATTTTGCATGAATATTTGTCAATGAGAAAGCTGTCTTCAAAGTGGATGCCGCGTTTGCTCACAGTCGATCAAAAACAACAACGCGTCGACGATTTAGACCGTTGTTTGTAACTGTTTCAACGCAACAAAAAGGAGTTTTTGCATAAATATGAGACAATGGATGAAACATGGATCCATCACTTCAATCCGGAGTCAAATCGGCAAGCAGCTGAGTGGACAGCAGCAGGTGAAAGCCGTACAAAGCAACTAAAGACGCAAACATCAGCATGCAAGGGTTTGGCCTCCGTATTTTGGGATGTGCAAGGTATTTTGTTCACTGATTACCTTGAGAAAGGAAGAACCATCAATGGCGAATATTATATAGCATTATTGGTGCCTTCGAAGGAAGAAATCACCAAAAAACGGCCACAAATGAAGAAGAAGAAAAAAGTGGTTTTTCACCAAGACAATGCACCGTGTCACAAGTCGATCGCAACGATGGCAAAACTACCTGAATTGCACTTCGAATTGCTTCAATACCCACCTTATTCTGGTCCTCAACGACTACTGGCTGATTGCAGACCTCAAAAGAATGCTTCCAGGGAAAGAGATTTGGCTCCAATGAAGAAGGGATATCGGAAACTGAGGCGTATTTTGAGGCCAAAAACAAATCGTTCTACAAAAAAGGCATCAAATTGTTAGAGAAACCTTGGAATCAATGTATAACCCTAGAAGGAGAGTATGTTGATGAGTAAAGTCGAATTTAGCCTAAAAGTTGTTGTTTTATTAGTTAGGCCCGGGACTTATTGAGTGATGCATATAAGAGAAGAGCTGCAAAGTCAAATTTCTCCCTGACTGTCTCGAAAACTAAGTTACACGTACGTGTTACTGCACGGTCCGCAAGTTACAGGCGGAGGGGGGGGGGGCTTGCGCTCAACCAACCTTGTGTAGCATGACACATGATAGCATTGCTTAAATATCTAAGTTTTTATTCAAAAAATTATTACCCAATCCGTTCGCTACGATGAATAGCTTGCTAACCATTACACCCCGATGAGACACCCTTCTTACCCAATCCGTTCGCTACGGGTAGGATGTGACAGAAAGTCGCAAGTATGGTGTATACAGAAAGAATCGAACTCACTGTTCAGTAGTAATGGATCTGCGAGAGTAACTTGCTAACCATTACACCACGATGAGACACCCTTCTTGCCAAATCCGTTCGCTACGGGTAGGATGTGACATAAAGTCGTAAGTATGGGGTATACAGAAAGAATCGAACTCGATATTCAGTAGTAATGGATCTGCGAGAATAGCTTGCAAACTATTACACCACGATGGGACATACTACTAACTAAAGTTTGATAAAGTATTGGTTAACGGAAGCTTAAATCAAACCTATACACTCAACCTTTATTCGGTTTCTCGATTTTCCTCGGCATCATATTCGTTGTTGTTGTTGTTTTCATTCATTCATTGGCATTTCAGTCTCGGAAGACTATGATATAGTTTTTGTGCCCCTGAAGTTACAACGCCTCCTGTGACTGTAAAGTCCAATGTTCGAAAAAAATTCTCGACCACAGATGTCGGATGTGAAGACTGTCCCTGAAGATGTTGATGTGCCAGTGCTTTGTTGCCGCTGATTTCTTCTGGACCTCTGGGCTTCATGGTGTTGCGCCAGGGTGGCTTCAGACATGAACAGTCCGCTACAGAGAGCCTGACGCCACCGAGGGCGGTCGTGATGTTGTTGTTTTATATTTTAAATTTTTAGATGATGTATTGTCAACTATTATTAATTTTCTTATTGCAAGTTCTTTCATATCAGCGCTAAATGATGTTTTTTCAAAGGAAGTTGACAGCAAGTCTCCTCTGATCTCAAGGGTTTTTCTAAGTACGAGGTGTGTCAGAAAAGTTCCAGGACTGGTCTCACAAAAAAAAATATTTCAAATCCAAACTACAAACTACAAGTTATCCCCTTCAAAGTAACCCCCCTGGAGTCTAATGCACTTTCCTGTCCTTCTCTGCCACCTGGAAGGATTCTTCTGGGATTCTCTGTAGCTCTGTCGTCACGGCCTTTTTGATGTCGGGCACATCCTGGGTTTCCTTGAAGATCCTCTTGGGCATAGGGAAGTGAAAAAAAACACATGGAGCCAGGTCGTGGAGGTTGTTCCAGCACAGTGATGTTCTTCTGGGCCAGGAACTCTCGGATACTAAGGGCAGTGTGGGCAGGTGCGATGTCATGGTGAAGCACCCACGAGTTGTCCTGCCACATCTCTCACCTCTTTTCAAGTACTGAACGAAGCAAACGTCGCAATATTTCTTTGTAGACATGCTGGTTAATTGTCTGGCCCAGTGGCAAGAACTCGCAGTGGACGATGCCCCTCCAACGAAGAATGTGAGTTTTCTGGAACTTTTCTGATATACCTCGTATACTAGCTGATTTTAGTAGTAATGTGGTCTGGATGATTTCACCTCTTCCTCTAATCTCCCAAGTCTCTTTTCCCGATTCTGTTAACTCTGATACTCGAGTTACAACCGTCCGTATCTCAAAATCCCAGAGAATTTTGGCGATCTCATTTTTCCAAGACAAATTCTAATCTGTGTATATACTATTTGTTTGTGCGGTCAAAATTTAGTTGCTTGCACAATTATAATCATCCGGTACCGATTTGCTGCATTTGCTTATTATGTTGTTGACTGTTTCATCTCTCTCTCTCTCCCTCTCCCCCCTCTCTCTCTCTCTCTCTCTCTCTCTCTAAATCTCTAAATCTCTAAATCTCTCTCTCTAAATCTCTGTGTCTATGTATGTGTTTCTGTCTCTCTCTCTTTGTCTCTCCCGTCTGTGTGTGTGTGTGTGTGTGTGTGTCTCTCTCTCTCTCTCTCTCTTCTCTCTCTCTCTCTCTCTCTCCCTGTCGCCTTCTCTCTGTGTCCCTGTCTGTCTATCTGTCTGTTTCTCTCTCTCCCTCTCCATCTCTCCCTCTCTCTCCCTCTCTCCCTCTCTATCCTCTCTCTCTCCCTCCATCCCCTTTCTCTCTCTGTCGCTTTCTCTGTCTGTCTGTCTGTCTGTCTCTCTCTCTCTCTCTCTCTTCTCTCCACCTAGCCTACATTTTCTATTCTCCTGAGTCTTATCTATCATAGCTTTAGCATAATTAGTTGTTATGGCGTCATTTTGAGCTGCTATTAATAATATTCCGTTTTCTCTCATTAGGTTTCATCTACGTAGTTATGTCCGGGTCATTCTATGCTGAGTTTATTTTCTGAAATATTCATAGAGTTGTTTTTATTTCCATTTCTTTTTTTTTTCTTTTTTTGTTATTATTTTAATGTTATAATCCCTCTTTTCCTATTTGTCCTTGTATTATTGTTGGTGTTGCAGTTTTGAGCTATTGTAATTACGAGGGCGAATCAAAAAGTAATGCCATTTTGTTTAGGACAGGTATAATTACCAACACAGGAACATGTATCATACATCAAAATGAAGCTGGCCCTTTGTGGATCACATCCATACTTCTCCATATAGTCACCGTTTCTTTCAATAGCAATTTTCCATCTTCGAATGAGAGCATGTATCCCTGCCCCGTAAAATTCTGTTGACTGTTCTTTGAGCCACTTCTTTACTACAGATTTCACTTCCTCGTCCCTGAAATAGTGTTTGCCTTTCTTCGGCCCCAAGAAAGAAGGTTTGAGAGGCAAAAATTATTTGAGAAGGACGGGAAAGAGCATTAGACTCCAGAGGGATTACTTTGAAGGGGATAACTTGTTTGGATTTGAAATAATGTTTTTGTGACACAAGTCCTGGAACTTTTCTGACATATCTCGTATAAAATACAACGCTAATGACTGAAATATCTATATTTTTAATGTCCCTAATTGAAGTAAAAAAAGAATTATCAAAAATCAGGGAATTAATCAACGAATTCTTTTTTTAAAAATACTGAATCATTTCAACTAAACTGATTCAATAGAAATAAATCGAAATTCTTTGAAACAAATATTACTTTTACAGACACCCGTACTAGCGTCTAAAACAACAATTTATATACCTAATTAATTGATAAAATTAATTCAAAATATGAAACGCCTAATTTCAAGTTTCAAATTTCATATTTTTAGATTTTAAAAACACACATTTATTTAAGTTTCATTTATTTTTGTTATCTAATGATTTTTGGAGAAAACTCAATTGAAAAGTTAGGTCCCCACCCTTTTAAACCGAACAAATATCAATGTATAATTTTTTTTCACTTATACTAGGTAATTCTATAATCAAAGAACAAAGTAAAAAAGATCTCCAAAATTTTTTTTTTTTAAGTTTTTTTTACATTTAATTTTCCGATTTTCAATACTTATTTTCTAACAGAATAGCACCTTTAATTTTTTTCTTCTTCTATTCTGCAATTAGTTTCAAAAGTTATATAACCCCGCCGATATTTTGTCCCCCCACCCCCAAAGAAAAAGAGAGGGCCAAGTTAAGTGACCTGAAAAAATCAGAAAGTTTTGAATTAAAATAACTGATTCAGTATAAAATTAATTTATTGATAAATCAACACTGAAAATTTCATTACAATCGGATAATTCACTGATTTTTTATATTTTTTTCAATCGGAGGGGTGTAATTTTCTTTGTAAAATACGCTTATGACAACAAAATTGGCAGACCCTAATATTTAGTAGCGCACCTACTCACCAAGGTTTAAACTCGTAAGTTGTGTCACTCGTAATAGATCTTGTTTGCATACTCATCCTCCATAAAAATTTTCCCCAAATTTCAAAAGAGGATACACTAAGGTTTTAAAAAATACCAAATTTAGCTTGGTAATTTTTTTTTCTCGGTCTACCTTATCTACCAGACTAGATCCCGTTTGCCTATTTCCCTCCCCCAATAAAACTTTTCCCCAGGGGATCAAAAAGGGAGGTTTTCAAATTTCAAAAGAGAATACCCTAAGCTTTCACCGCCCTGTCGGCTGGGGCGTTAGAATGCAACGACTGCACCTCTGCAGAGAGGTAAGACTCTCCCAATGGGGCCACCTGTTGGCCGTGGGTGGCGACCCGTGATGCTTAAGGATAGAGCCCAGGTGGATGAGCAGTTCATAACATGCAATATTCCACTTTGGCCCTATCTTGGGCTAGACGGGCGGTCGGAGAGGCCCCCTCCGATTAATCGGCTGGTCACGTCAAGCCCAAGCACCTATATGATTTTCCCAACCCTATTGCCCTTATGGCAAGCCCCAACCCCTTTTTATCATATGGGTGCTAGAAGGTGGTGGCTGCGGGTCTACATGTCCTGGGAATGACGTTAAACTCTATCTGATGGTGAGGTTCCAGTTTTGGAGGTTTGGGGAATGTGGAGCACCCCTTCATCACCATTGCTCCCTGGTCCACTCTGATCCGGAGTGGTAGTATCTGTTAGGGTTCCATCTATGGGTTAAATAGAAAAATGTGTTTATAAGAAAAATTGTATTATCCATTAAGAATTGATTTATTTCAAAACTTTATCGGCATTAAATGACCCACTGAGGTTGATATGCCGTAAAACAAAACAAACCAAACAAACAAACCTAAGCTTTCAAAAATACCAAATTTGCCTTGGTAACAGTTTTTTCTAGGTCCTCTTTATTGTAACGTAATGCCTTTTCACGACGCTAAATCGTATATGTAACGTGGCGGGGGTCACAATGTGGTTGACACAATGGGTGTCTTTTCACTGTGCACTCACTGGGTGCACTATTAAACTCACACAAGTCGCTGGACGCTTACAAGGCATGTAAACTTCTAGCGCTTGTTTACAACACCCACAGAATCTAGTAGTCCTTTTCGTTAGTCGACCCCAAAATATTCTTTCACACTTCCTCGCGGGTCAGGGAAAAGGTATCACGTTTCACGACCGTGGGTTTTTAGTTACGGTCAATTTAACTTGTGTTTACAACTATCCCTCTCCTTAGTATCAGTCAAGTATCTGTTCACGTTTGTTTGTTTAATGGCTTTCATTCATGATTTCTCGTACGATTTATTTGGCGTAGTAAAATAAAGATGAGGACAGTACTTCTTGCTTTTCAAATGGCTCATTTATTTAATCTATTCTTATATTGTTTTTGAGAGAGGGGGGGTCGGCTTCATTAATAGGTATGTTTTTAACTTCGTCCAGTGTAAAATATTAAATATCAGGCTTCACACACCAGCGACACCCTGTCTCGATTCCAGGACCTCAGTCACTCGGCCAAACTGCAAACCCCGACTGCTCTCGGCAAGTTCCGTAACCTGACTGACAGACCAACCCCTACTGCCCCAGACCAACTCTTTTTAAAATCTAAGATTCCCTCATTATATAGAAATGGGTGTCAAACTCTCTAGAACATTTTGGAACCTTTCGAATGTTCTAACTATTTTACCAAATTGCACGTGTCACTTTCTTCTGACAGACCGATTAAAATAAATTTTAATAGCAAAATCCTAGACTTCCTCGCTATCGCCGAGTCACAGGTGATAATGAGAATTCCATTATCTTCTTGCTCGCCCACTCCCGTAAGGTCTGAGAATCATGCTACATCCTATTAAGGTTTCTCTGTGTCTGGCCACAAATATGGTGTTCCCGGGTAAGGCGCGCCAATTATGATACATTATCTACCAGACTATAAGTTAAGGTACCATTGTATATAGTAAAATGCTTTCGCCATATCAAACCGTTTGAGAGAGAAAAGTGGAAGATAACAGAAAGTAGTAATTTATTTATTTGTTTTTACACCCAAATCTTTCACATTCTTCAATTGACAACCACGAAATTTCGTGGTTGTCAGTTGAAGAATGTGACTGGCTTTCTTGGTTCAAGTCAGTGTGGTGCCAACATAAGGATCCAAATGCCTGTGTATGGGGATGGGGAAAAGAGCTAGGCCCGGCGCTCCCTCATCATTGAATACTGATTCAGATTTCAAAGTTTCACCTACCCGCCCACTTTCAAATTCTACGCATTTATAGTTCAGGAGTACAGTGGCAAAAGTTAGGCAATATATTTCAATGTCATAGCAACGCAAAGGGTTAGGGTGATTTTGCGCTCCCCTGAAGCAGCACCCCACGACAACTGCCCTTCCCTTACTTCACTTTGTTCCGCCACTGGTTGGAACACATCAGCTAAAAATTGAGTACTTGGAGCAAATTTTCATTTTGAAAGGATATATATATATTTACCAACCCCTCCGTACGAGCAGGATGCAACACAAGGTCAATTTCTTAAGCGGAGTTTAACGGGTTTGAATTCAGAGTTTTCCTTCTCCTAGACTGGTTACCTAGCCATAGTTAAAGAGCCCAGTCTGCCCTACTATTTAGCCATAGCTGGAGGGAGAATTGGATTCATACCTTTCTTAAGGATATTAGCGCCATGTGAGAATGCAAACAGTTTCATCCAGAAATTGAACTCGGGTCGACGAGTCAATTTCCTACGACTCTAACCATTAGACCACGCGCTTTGAAAAGGATATAAGTGTGTTTAACTGTGTTCAAGGAATTAAAGGATGTAAAACAAGAGGGTGGACCAGATGGTACTGAAAAGCTGGAAGCTGCAGTAATGGTGAAAGTTATTGATGTTGTTAAGAAGCGACGTTTAGAGATAGAACACTTCTAGCAAGATGATAATGATGACAGAGAGGCACTACAGTATGCACATCTCACAAACTTGTTAAGAAGCGACGTTTAGAGATAGAACATTTCTAGCAAGATGATAATGATGACAGAGAGGCACTACAGTATGCACATCTCACAAACTTGTTAAGAAGCGACGTTTAGAGATAGAACATTTCTAGCAAGATGATAATGATGACAGAGAGGCACTACAGTATTCACCTCTCACAAACTTGTTAAGAAGCGACGTTTAGAGATAGAACATTTCTAGCAAGATGATAATGATGACAGAGAGGCACTACAGTATTCACCTCTCACAAACTTGTTAAGAAGCGACGTTTAGAGATAGAACACTTCTAGCAAGATGATAATGATGACAGAGAGGCACTACAGTATTCACCTCTCACAAACTTGTTAAGAAGCGACGTTTAGAGATAGAACACTTCTAGCAAGATGATAATGATGACAGAGAGGCACTACAGTATGCACATCTCACAAACTTGTTAAGAAGCGACGTTTAGAGATAGAACATTTCTAGCAAGATGATAATGATGACAGAGAGGCACTACAGTATGCACATCTCACAAACTTGTTAAGAAGCGACGTTTAGAGATAGAACATTTCTAGCAAGATGATAATGATGACAGAGAGGCACTACAGTATTCACCTCTCACAAACTTGTTAAGAAGCGACGTTTAGAGATAGAACACTTCTAGCAAGATGATAATGATGACAGAGAGGCACTACAGTATTCACCTCTCACAAACTTGATGTGAATCCCAGTTTGCAAAATTTGATAACCGAATCAGGGCAAATCTGTGAGTTAACTTTTATGGAAAATTCTTATGCGTGGAAATTAACTATTGCAAACTTCATGTGTAATTGGTGATATCTCTGGGCAAAAACGTCACTAATCTTATTATCATTTTTTTATTTTTTTTATATCTATCTATCTATCTATACATATATAAAGGGCATTTGTGTGAATTTGTTACAATATTACAATAACCAAGAATATATTGTGCGTGTTTAGTAATATTAAATGGTTTATTGAGTGATTGATTTTAACGGCATGTCAATCCATCGAGGGTTATTTTATGCCAAAAAGTTGGTTGTGAGGATGGTCAAATTTATTGTTATGTCCTTTTTTCAGAGCCATTTGATGACATAATCCATACATATATAAAGGGCTGTTGTGTGTATATGTATGTCCGGGGGAAACTTAAAAAATAAAACAATTAACGACAAAGTATATATATATATATATATATATATATATATATATATATATATATATATATAAGATTTTTGGATGTTTGTTTTTTAGAAGCATTGCTGAACAAAGTATATATTATATTTTTGCTTGAAGGCAATTACAATGCATGTATCGCATAAAATTCGATACTTTTTTTTATTTTATAGAAAATGAACTTGACAAGTGTAATCCCGGCAAAGGATCGCTCGGTGTGTAAGAACATCGCACAGACTATTTCGACTTTATTAAGTCTCATCAGCGATGTATACTAACGACTTCCCTCCGACAGAAATCAAAAGCAAATATATATATATATATATATATATATATATATATATATATATATATATAATTAATATCAACAGGGCTTGGTTTTTGAGCGAAAATAATGAAGATTTGAGTTATATTTGGGAAGATATTTAAAAATTCAAATTTGAAAAGTAACAGAAGGGAAAGTCATTTGCATGTTATTTTGTTTATCTTTTTTTAAATGCTTTTTTTTTTCGCTTTGAAATCTAATATTGATTGATTGAATTAATTGCATCATTTATATCTTCTTTTTTTTTTAAATTGTAAATCATTGAATGGAAATTTCTTACTATATTGTTATATATTTCTGTGGGGATTCTTATGGGGCAACCAGTGAGGATCTCACTCGCGATAAGGAATAATGGATCTGTGAGACTAACTTTTAAAAATCCCCCCCTACCCAGGCGACGCCGGGTAGCCACTTCTAGTGATGAATAAATTAGAGCTGGTTAAATCAATAAAATGAATGTATTTTCATATTCTGTGACTAAGAAAACCTATGATTAGACATATTATACCATTATTAAGCCATAAAAACAAGAATTTCCAGTCGCCATTTTGAAAATTATCACGGAACCAACCTTAAAATGACATCCTTGGTCAATGATCTCATAATCAGCAGCAAAAATGGGCTGACTGTTCAAATAGGTCGGAAAAGTAAAACCAAAAGTATTTTGTTGGTCCCCAATGACAGTTATGGTTTTAGGGGATTAAGGTTGTTTTTAATTACGTATTGCTTTAAAAAGAATAAACAACAAAAAACCCAAATTACTATACATTTAATTAACCATTGAAATTAATTATTGAATCTATTATTGAGACAGTGGTTTGTGTTAGTATTGCAATGTATAATTTCAATTAAAATCAGTTTAAAAAAAAGATTTTTCAACACTAAATGTATAGTAATTTGGGTTAATTTGGGTCTTTTGTTGTTTTTTGTTTTTTAAGCAATACGTAATTAAAAACAACCTTAATCCCCTAAAACCGTAACCCAATTCGCAAAATGTTAATTCATAGACTGTAGTTAAACTGTCATTGGGGACCACCAAAATACTTTCCGTTTTACTTTTCCGACCTATTTGAACAGTCAGCCCAAAAATGGCCATAAAAAATACTCGGCTTATTTAATTCTTTAGAAAAAAGTAACATAAGTTTCTGTATGGCTAAACTAAACATATCTTATCAACGATAAAGGGTTTGATTTGTCTTCTTGGTTTAATGGCATATCAACTTTCTTGGGTTATTTAATGCCAAAGCCATCATTGTAGAAGAACAATAGTGATATTATTTAACCCATAGCTGAAGGGATCAGGTTGTTCATACCTTTCCCAAGAGTATTAGTGCGAAAGTAAACGTAATAGTTCGACTGGAGTTCAAACTTGCTTACTAAGATGTTACAGTCCAGCATATTAGCCACAACGTCACGTAGACCCCCCCCCCTATCGACGACAAAAAATTCTACATTTCAATGATTTTATATACTAATTTTGCAATATTTTGGTACGTGCTACATTGCGGCATGTGTATCGCATGCCTGAAGCAGTTCAAACAGTTTCTTTCTTTTTTTTTTTACTTGCATGCCTATCCAATGACCATTGTCTCTTCTTTTCCATCTTCTTTTCTTTCTTTCTTTCTTTCTTTCCATGACTATCTAATTGCCATGGTCTCATCTTTTTTTTCCTTCCTTTCTTTCCTTCTTTCTTTCTTCCTTTCTTTCTTTCTTTCTTTCCATGCCTACTTAATTGCCATTGTCTCATCTTCTTTCTTTCTTTCTTTCTTTCTTTCTTTCTGTCCATGCCTATTTAATTGCCATGGTCTCATCTTCTTTCTTTCTTTCTTTTTTTCTTTCTTTCCATGCCTATTTAATTACCATTGTCTTATCTTCTTTCTTCCTTCCTTTCTTTCTTTCTTTCTTTCTTTCTTTCTTTCTTTCTGTGACTAATTACCATTGTTTCATTTTCTTTCTTTCTTTCCGAAATGGATTGATATGCTTAAAAAAACAACCACACAAATAATATGCGACACAAGATCAATTTCTTAAGCGAGGCTTATTAGGTTTGAATTCAGAGTTTTCCTTCTCCTAGTCCGGTTGTCTAACCAAGGTTAAAGATCTCACTGCTTTACTATTTGCCGATAATTGGAAAGAGAATAGTTTGATTTTTACCTTTCCCAATAGCGAAATTAGCGCTATGTGAAATGCAAACAAACTCGTCCAGGATTTGAACTTGTCCATTTCCTATGACGATAACCATTACAGAACGCGCCTCTACTTGGTGTAGAAACTGGCAAACCTGACGTTAACCACATCGTAGACCAATTTGCGTCAGTCAAAACAAGGAAGGTACATTTGTAATTTTCAGCAATACCATGATTTTTTTTTTAATTAAAAGATTAAAGGAATTAACTTATATTTCAGAGCTGATTTTAAAGTTATTTAAAAAAATGTGTCTCGGATGTTTCGACATTTAGGCGCAATTTCAGTGCTTGTTGCCATTGGCGTATTTTCTGTAGATATGACACTGGGGTATGACAGTAGGAAACATCGGTAGTTCACCAGCGAGGAGGAAGTATGGTTTGTGTTGATAGCAGGAAACGTTAGTAGAGGAAGTATAACTACTTTGTTTTGGGCTGGTTCTGGAGTGGCCTTCTGGGATGAGGACTCATGATCTTTCTTGTTTCGATGAAATTGTTGTTGGCAACCTTCCGTCTATTTTAGACAATGGCGTAGTTTTTTTGTTTATTGTTTATTTGTGTTTTTTGTGTTTTTTGTCTTTTTGTTTTTTGTTTTGTTGTCTTTTTTGTTTTGTTGTTTTGTTGTTTTTTCTATTTTGTTTTGCTGGTTTTTGTTTTGTTTTTTTCACTTACTTACAGCCACGTGAGTGGCTGAACAGACCGATCCTCTAATGGCAGTCTCTGGTGCAATGGTGCAATGGGTACAAACAAAAGGTGATGCTTCCTGTAGGTGTTGGGGGTGCTGCTGTTTCTAAACAATTCAAAATGCGTAAAATGAAAAGACGAGGGAAATATGAATTTATGTTTGGTTTGGTTTGGTTTAGTTTACGGCATATCAACCTCAGTAGGTCATTTAATAAAGTTTTGAAAATAAATTCATTCTTAATTGATACTCAATTTTTTTACAAACTCATGTTTTTCTACTTAACCCATAGATTGGACCCTAACAGGTACTACCGCTCCGGGTTAGAATAGACCAGGGAGCAATAGTGATGAAGGGGTGCTCCACATTCCCCAAAACCTCCAAAACTGGAATCTCACCATCAGATAGAGTTTAACGTTATTCCCAGGACATGAAGACCCTCAGCCACCACCTTCTAGCACATATTTAAGCGGAGTTTTATTATACTAGCAGGACGTGTATGATAATTTAATTATTACGTTTGATATGCTTACGTAAGAGCTATTGCATAATAGTTCGATATGTAATAAGTATCATAATCTTGATATAACTCTTTCTCACTCTTTCTTTTCATCTTTTTATTGTGTTTGATTGAAACAAATTAGCGTTATCGCCCCCTCTCAGTCTTCTACTCTTTTTCTTTCTTTCTTTCTTTCTTTCTTTCTTTCTTGTTATATTTTTTCTGTATCACGTCTTTTTCATTCCATTTCTTTATAATAAAAACGAAATGGTCCATTATTTAGCTAAGGTGACGACACTCGTGAGAAATGAGAATTCGGCGGATAAGCGACGCCAGATAATCGGGATTTACATTTTTGTATTTAATCTTGGACGATTGGACGGTCTCATTTTTAACCAGAAGGTGTTGCAGCGGTCGGGTGATTAAGGAACATGAGTATTAATATATAGATACTAGCTGCATACACGGTTAGATGAGTTTAAATCCTGGACGAGGCTGTTTGCATTTCAAATAGCACTAATACCCTTGAGAAAGGTTCGAATCCAACAATTTTCCCTTCAGCTATGCGTAAATAGCAGGGCAGATTGGACTCTTTAATCCTGGTATGGCAACCGGTCTAGGAGAAGGAAAACTGAATACAAACCAAAGGGCCTCTCTTCTCGTTAGTCGAAAATTACTTTGAGAGCTCCTCCCCCTTCTCCTCCTCCCCTTCTCCTCCTCCCCCTTCTCCTCCTCCTCCTCCTCCCTTCTTCTTGTGAGAAAGACTCAACAAATATTTCAATAGAAACGTTAAAAATAATAATAAATAGTATCAAGAGTACCCGGTAATACCCGGGAAAGGTGAGGCTATAAATTACTCTCAAATTGTTCAAATTGATGAAAACTCGAATTTTGCGTTTTTATCATCTACTGGGTTAGCTCGGTCGGTAGAGCGTTCGGCTAGAAACCGCAAGGTTCTTAGTTAGATACCGGTCCTCACCAACTCAGCGTATGAGCAGCACAGGGATCTGTGCGGTAAAGTAATGGGTTGATGGTAGGTGTGGCGCTCCACCTCAGACGTAAAAACAATCTTCTTGGTCTAGCGCTAGTGAAAAGGGGATATACTCCCTCACTGATTGGCTGATACCGACTGCAGTGACTGGTAATACCCGGGAAAGATGAGGATATTCGCAGTTGTTACAATTTATGTGGTAGGATAAATTGTTGACAGACTTGTTGGCGAGAATTCAAGGGGGGGGGGCATTGGTTTTCAGATCAGGGAATGGAAAACTACCAGGACAGTTATAGCACTCTGACCCCCTAGAGGTGAATCTCTCATGTCACGTGATTAGTTAGTTAAAGAATCAGTTTCAACCTGACGCTGGGCAGAGAGCGTATGTCTCTCTCTCTCTCTCTCTCTCTCTGCTGAGGTTGAATATCCACGCGCGGAAGAACATGGGCTAGAAAAATAAAATCTTGATCAAGAAATAAAAGTCTTGTGAGTTAATTAATTGCATGACTAAAAGAGTTAGCCCCTAGAAGAAGCCTTTAGAAGAAGCAGAAGACTAGACGATAAGATGACAGCCAGACAAGAAGTTAGCAGAAGCAGTAAAGAATAAATGAAGTAACAAGTAAGTCTAAAATCTCTGTCCCTGTCTTTTCTCTCTATCACCCGAATTTCCTCTTTCGATTATATACACGACGATGGAGTATATAACACAGTTCCATAACGGATTTTCAATAGCAAATTTTTCTAGGTGTGTTTATGGCACTGGATATATACACATAGAAATTGCTATTTATATAGTAGTTTACGCTTAAATTGATTTGGGGGGGGGGTAAATAAAACTAAAAAAAAAAAAAAAACAAACTCCCATGGGCCTTCATCGGAAGAACCCTCCGCGCATGTCCGACAAATGGACTGTCCTCCGACCCCCCAAAAGAATATCGCGGCCATTTCGAGTTTGGGCCTTAACTGAGTCTGGTCGCTCCTACTAGCATAGGGGATATCCCCTTGTCATAGGCGACTATCTACCCCATATGTTTATGGCACTGGTTATACACACATAGAAGTTACTATTTGTGTAGTAGGTTACGCTTAAATAGTACAAATTGATAAAAAAAACTTGAATTTTGCATTTTTAATTATGTTAAGGAAAAAAATCAAGTGATGTTATTTCACAAAAATGTTGGTACTTTTAGTATAAGATTCCCTTGAATATTAACCGTATTATGTTATTTCACAAAAAAAGTTATTTTGATTTTTTGAATAATTCCTTTCGCTCTTAGTTGATGTCAACGTACTATTATTCCCCTCCCCCTTCACACTGAAATGTCTTCGGGTTCTTCCTCATTGCAAAGATGTCCGAAAGGGTTCGATTATTGATTTTTACTGAAATTCAATTAGTCAATCCTGTTTCTGAATATTACTTTAACATGTGTGTAAAGTTTCATTATTGTTGGATAACTGGTGTAGGCGCCAACTGGTTATACGCAGACATACAAACATTTGCAGTTATGTCGTATATATATATATTATATATATATATATATATATATATATAGTGTGTACAGAAATAACCTACTCGAGTTTCACCGTAAGGATCTTCAGGGTTAAATCCGCTGAATTAATCAAGATATTGATTAATTACAGCTGACTGTAATATCTTGATTAATTCAGTGGATTTAACCCTGAAGATCCTTATGGCGAAACTCGAGTAGGTTATTTCTGTACACACTATAATAATAAATCCGCTCTACTTACGTATTGAGCACTTTATATTTGTTATAACGATGACTTATCCGAGCAACACTTATACCAACCAAATATTGAGACCAACCCAATATTTTTACCGTCATTCCTTTTATATATATATATATATATATATATATATATATATAGTGGTACCTTGGCTTACGAGTTTAATTCGTTACGCTTGTAACTCAATTTCCTCGTATATCGAATCAATTTTCATATTGAAATAAATTGAAATGCAATTAGACCGTTCCGCACCCCTAAAATTACACCTTCATTTTTTTTTTTACGTTTTTTAAATTAGAAAAATAAAAATTGTATTGTATAAAAACCAATGAAATAAAATGGAATTAATTATGTACTGTAACATGTTTTAATCTTCACTTTATATATATATTTTTTTCTTTGGTCTAATAAATTTGGAAACTTAGATGTTTTAAGTGAAATTATTAACATAAGCATATCTGAAGCTCGCCCGTACTTTAAATTTTGGCTCTCAACACAAAGCAAAAAAATCAACCGAATGTCAGCTTGTAACTCGGAAAACTCGTATGTTGGGACACTCGTATGTCAAGGTACCGCTGTATTTTATTGTTCTGAGGAATTTTCTTTCTCGTTAAGCGTTCATGCTCGCATTTTGGCGGTAAGTATGAAATGACTGAAATATATTTTTTTCTTAATGTCCCTAATTGAAGTATTTGAGGCGTTACTTGTATTTAGTTACTGTTTGGTGCTAGAGAGGATATTTAGTCATGCCCCAACTCACCAAGGTCCAATTAGTTTATCAACTGATGAGCTAACAATTAATAAAAATAAAGGAAGCACGAGATAAACTCATATATATATATATATATATATATATATATATATATATATATATTATATATTATTAAAAAAAGAAAAAAACCCGGCAGAGAGTTTGATTGTAAAAATATATACTACCAAACATCAACCAGGAAGAAAAAATTTTTGAAAAAAAGAAAAGACCAAGATATTCGTACCAACAAAAAATAATCTATTGGTATAGTATTTGGCCAAAAGAAAAAACAATTTATATGTATATATATGTATATACGATATATATATATTCATATAACCGCTAGGAGAAGCTAATTTGTAAAAAGTGCTCGATACCTAAGTAGAGCCAAGATTTTAGCCCTGAAGAGCTTTATGCGAAACTAATAGTAGGTTCGTCTGACTCAGTAGATATCCTATATATATATATATATATATAT
>CM042165.1:63866495-63883995 GCA_023376005.1 Doryteuthis pealeii
AAGTAAAAATTTATTTTTTAATTTTTACTGACAAAATGATCTAATTTAATAATTAAAAATCAACCGATTTGTGAAACTCTTCACAATTCTTCATAAGTACAAAAAACATTTCAATTCATTTTTAAGACCAGCCATGTTTAAATACCATACGTAAAAAACTTGAATTCAATGCTTTTTTGAAAATCTTAATTTCTTAATAGATTATTCACGGAATAAACGAATACTGGATTTTTTCCACTTACAAATAAGAACACATTTTTAATTCTAAGCTTCTTTTTTTTTTTTTTTTTTTTGTAAAAACGAATAATTGTTTTCACCGTATCTTAATCGTTCTTAGTTAACACTATTCTCCTCGATATTTAGCTCAGTTTACTGAGGAGCGAAACTAGTCAGCTTGCTCACTTGTTTTTATTTCTCTCTCTCCCCTCACCCATAGTTTTCTTAGCTATT
Source organism: Doryteuthis pealeii (assembly GCA_023376005.1). Taxonomy (NCBI): domain Eukaryota; kingdom Metazoa; phylum Mollusca; class Cephalopoda; order Myopsida; family Loliginidae; genus Doryteuthis; species Doryteuthis pealeii. The sequence continues at coordinate 63,866,946 of CM042165.1, forward strand.
ATCTCCTGTTAATTATACAATGAATAAAACATTCGGTCTTTTATGGTATTAATATATATGAAGAGGATATTTTAGTGGATATAGTGTGCACAGAACTAGCTCCACTTCTTGGTAATCAGAGTCAGAGAGACAGTATATTGAGAATTCTGAGGTATGGGGGTTATTGTCCTTGTCTACGAGCCTCTGTTCGAAACAACCAATCACAGGCTAGAATACTTTGGCGGCAAACCCAAAGTGGGAAATTCTTCTTTTTTCTGCTCGACCAGCATCGAAGACGGACCACAAATTGAACGTCTCTCATATCCAGCATTACGACCAGATAAGCCGTAGCAGGGGCTCCGATAATTCACCCTACCTCAGGATTCAGCTAAGTTTTTTTTACAAATTATATACATTTGTGCGGACGAACTAAAAGTTTGCAACCTTATTGTTATATATATTCTGTAATGCACGTCTTTTATTCCTATTTCAAGTTGTTCGTTTTATTCTTAACTCTTGACCTGTCTGTCACCTTTCGTGGTTAAAACTTTATAAGTGTGATAAACAAATTCGATAAGACTGCAAGACAAGGATAACTCAAGTGGTCTTGCTACGCGCCTGGATACCAACCCAGGTATTTCTACGTCCCCGCTTAATGCAATGTGCTAGATTGAGCGGGGAGCTTCTTCCGCCCTTTGACAGGTCTTGATTTTCGTCCTACTGGGTGTCTAGCCATCCTCCTCACCAAGCAAACTTTTAGTCGCCGCTGAACCGACTATGAAACAGTTAGTACTGGATTACATAGTACACGTAGCGCTTTGGGCGACCTGACTACATTAGGTAAAAATATGTGTTGGGTCAGTAAAATGGTTATTCCTGTATATGGAGTGAGTGAGGGAGAGGCTCTGTGATTGGATATACCAATCACGTGATAGCCCAGAGTTTAGGGGCAATATCCAAAAAGGCCAAGGCAGACAGATTCTACCAGCGGCACCAGGAGGAAGCGAATTCAGGGGGTCAAAGAAACCACCCTAAGATATCTTCTCCAACGCGCCGGTAAGTCCCTTAAACTCAACTTTATATACAGGAAGGACTTTATATTGTTGTTTGTTGTTTTATGTCTAGCCAATAATTTGTTTGGATTAGAGGAAATATTAATTCCTTTCTTGTTGTTGTTAGTCTTAGAATTGAATGCTATACTAACACAATACATGTATAAAACAAGGAATGGCAATTCAAAGTCCAATATTAAAAGTCTTAGTTTTGGTTAGGATAGTTTAGGGCTGAACTTAGCTGTTGTAGAAGTCCTGGTACCTCGTTCAGACGCGCGGTCCGGTTCAAATTGCAGTAGGCTTAGATTCTCGGCTCTGGGCCCTTTTGGTGATGAAGGAAGATACAGCCTTAATCTTGGGCTGTATTGCGAAGTGAATTCTTACCGTTGTCGGTCGGTGGCCTTGTAGCAGAAGAGACTCGTGTTAGCAATTGTCTAAGGGGCAAAGTGGAAGAATCTTCAGCGTCCTTACTGTTATAGCTGTCCTCATTTGACCATTCGCACGCGTGTCCAAAATAAATTCTAATAAAAAAGATATGTTGTATAGGCCCTTCTTTTCCTATTGTTGTAGAGCTACTAAGCTGGATCGAACCGTCTCTTTTCTCTATGGATCTCGGCATCTGGGGTTAGTTTCTCTCTGCTCTTTCTTTTTTGGGATCTCTTGGGACTTCTCATCTTGTTGCTGTTTTTAGTAACGAACACAAGACTTGATATTGTTTTTTAGACGTCTTTATTCAACCTAAGTAAGAACACACGCGTGGAGAAATGGCCTACGGACGACATACGCTATTTGCATCTGTTTCATTCAGTCACCCAGCAAAAACTGTCTGTTAAGTATCTTTCTGTTCACACTTGGCTCTGGCCTATAAGAGCCCAACTACAAAGTTAGTAAAAGGTTAAGTCCTATCAATTATTTATATGGTTTCTTTTCCAGGATTCAGAATTACCGTTGTTTCTAATTTCTACACTACCGTACATAATTTATAGACACCTATCAATTATGTAACAAAACGTATTGGACAATACCATGGCGATAATAAAAGGATGTCTTGATATAATGCAGATTGTGTATTTGTCTGTCGGTAACCGAAACTATATCACTACTCAAATCACAATTCCCTTAGTTATTTATGTCACATTCTCCATGATTTTATTTTTACTTAAACCTCAATTAGTAATAAAATTGTTTTACATTATTAATACTGTTGACCATATCTACAGGTATTTGCCTCTCATCCCACTTATGAGGGTGTGAAACAATGACATTTTTATGTGGGCCCACCCACAAGCCGAAGCTCATGGATGGGAGGTGGAAAAAATTGCGTCGATCCCGTCGGCATTCCCCCTCAAGGGTGGCGCCTCAGGCGCTGGGCAATAAACCCAGCCCTGTCCCTTTAAATCAAGGGGGCAGGTATTGCCTGGGGGATAGCCCCCTGGTATCGACGCTATTAACTTGTAAAGTTAAAACCACTGGACGCCTGGCGTTGACCATATCTACATACTAATAACATACAATTGTATTTATATTTACAACAAAATAGAGGTTTACAGTGTGAAAGGGAAGGCTAATTTGCATATTGGTATTAAAAATTTGATTTTAATAAATATGTGCTTAGTATTATTGATTTCTAATCGTTTGGTTTTATCTGAATGAATATGAGCAAAAAACTCGGGTATAAATCTTTAAAGAAATCCATTAACAATAAGAAATAACTGTAATTTTATTCTTTACTTTCTATTTTAACTAAATAGTTCAATTAGGAAAATTTAGTAATGAAATACAGGAGTGATGGAAGAGTAAGTTTCAGTTGTTCTACTTTTCGATTATTCCCAACTTTGTTTAAAATCTTTTTATTTGCATTATTATTTTGTTTCATTAACCTTTCTAATTTAATATATTCTATTACATTAAAACTGAAATACTTGCATCCGGAGGGTGCATATATTTGCTAGTGAATATAAAGGGATTAAATGTCTTCAAATACGGACCTCAAATGGATTTATAATCAAATGGTTTTAACATCAAATTAAACTAATCTCAAAACACCGCTTTGAAATAAGATGCAGAGATATGAATTGACACAAACAAGCGTTTAGTTAAATATCTGACTGAAACCGTTACAGCTAATTTAAAACATAGCCCACCCAAGTCTAAAAGATCTCTTCCAAGTGTTGATCTCACTGTCAGATATTTACGATTGCAGAGATTAAAAAATGCTCACTTCAAAACACTTGGATATCTAAAAATAATTTTCATTCAATGAATGGATATGCTCCGTTACTACGTTACTACATCACTTCCTTTTAAAAAAACTGACGATAACCTAAGTTTGACACTTGTTAAAAACATTTAAAGAATAGATAACTACAAAGAAATATTCGTATGTGTCTTATCACTCAGGAAAAGGGGATAGACGTGTGGGCCGGTTTAGCTCAGTCGGTAGAGCATTCGCTTCGGAACCACAAGGTTACGGGGTTCGTATACCGACCCCCCCCCCAACGCAGCGCACGATGTACGGTAAATAGAGAGTTGCTCGTAGGTGTGGCACTTCACCCCAGACGCCATAAATAATCCCCCTGGTTTAGCATGAATGCAAAGAGGATATATACAGTAGGGTAGGTCGATTTTCAACTTTTTTGAATATCAAAAAGATTCACCCGAGGTAAGTTGGTTTGGTTTGGTTTATTTTGTTTTACGGCATATCAAGCTCAGTGGGTTATTTAATGCCGACAAAGTTGTGAAATAAATTCATTCTTAATGCATAATAAAATTTTGTTTATAAACTCATGTTTTTCTATTTAACCCATAGATGGCACCCTAACAGGTACTACCACTCCGGATCAGAGTGGACCAGGGAGCAATGGTGATGAAGGGGTGCTCCACATTCCCCAAACCTCCAAAACTGGAACCTCACCATCAGATAGAGTTTAAAGTCATCTCCAGGACATGTAGACCCTCAGTCACCGCCTTCTAGCACCTATATGATAAAAAGGGGTTGGGGCTTGCCATAAGGGCAATAGGGTTGGGAAAATCATATAGGTGCTAGGGCTTGACGTGATCAGCCGATTGATCGGAGGGGGCCTCTCCGACCGACCGTCTAGCCCAAGATAGTGCCAAAGTGGAGTATTGCAAGTCATGAACTGCTCATCCACCTGGGTTCTATCCTTAAGCATCACGGGTCGCCACCCACGGCCAACAGGTAGCCCCATTGGGGGAGTCTTACCCTTCTGCAGAGGTGCAGTTGATGCATTCTAACGCCCCAGCCAACAGGGCGGGAGGTAAGTTGGGTGGTGGTATGATTTTAAAAACTGAATGCTCAAAAATTGTTGCAAGGTAGACATTTTTTTCTTTTTTTTCTTTTATTGTGATTTGTTATACATGTTTATGACCTTGGTCTTTCTTTCTTTTTTTTCATTTGAAAAGGGCCAGTAAAGATTCATTAGCCACTTTCACAATCTTGAATCAGACACCAGGAATATCACCCACAGCAAACGACCAAATCCAGCAACCAAGACTTGTGATCTTCTTGCCGTTTTTAATCAGCTACACTCTCACACATTTCCTGATTGGAGAGTTGGGCTGTTTGGCTTCAACACCAACTTTTTCCAAAACAATTCCCTTAGCATGAGAAGAGCCACCAAAAGGATTGGCTTTGTATCGGGTACCTAAATTGGCTTTTTGTAATCATTATCGTGCCATCTTTGCATACGACGATGGTCCTTCATCTTTCATCTTTCGAGCAGTTCTCAAACCTCTCGGCTTAAATCTACTTTTTAGTGACAGTACTTATTATACCAATACCAAACTTTCCTCTGGTGAATCTTTTTGGGTTATTTCCTATAAGTCTAACATAAACAAAGGGGAACCACTCTTGACTGATAAATTATTTATTGATCTACTAGGAAAAAAGAAGACGGGTTAGGGTTAGGGTTTAGGGTTAGGGTTTAGGGTTAGGGTTAGGGTTAAGGTTCGGGGTTAGTTTAATGGGAAAATAACTAAATAATTTATCAGTCAAGAGTGGTTCCCCTTTGTTTGTGTTAGACTTATAGGAAATAACCTCTTTTTGATATTAAAAAAAAGTTGAAAATCGACCTACCCTAATACTCAGTCGCTGCCCGGCTAATATCGACAATAGGACACTTCGCCGTTTTTAATTACTACTTAGTACCCAATATCGGTGATGGAGTATAATGTTGATGTAAATTAGAATAGTCAACGGTGCTTGGTAACTGTCAGTTTCACGCCGTTTACCCTAACTTAAATATATATACTATTTCTCTGATTTTTTTTAGATGAGACATAATAAATTTAAAAAAAGGTAGATATTCTGGTAATTATGAACTTTTGTTTAGTGTGTCCCAGAAAAAATAGAACCCACAAATTTTGTAATAAAACTGTTAATTTTAACTAGGGGGTTTAGGGTTGGGTTAGGGTTAGGGTTGGGGTTTAGGGTTTAGGGTTAGTTTAATGGGAAAATAAATAAATAATTTGGGTTCTGTTTTTTTCTGGTCACCCTGTACAGAACCCAAATCCTAACCCCAACCCCAACTCTAACCCCAACCCCAACCCTAACCCCAAACCCTAACCCTAATCCTAAACCCCTAGTTGAAATTAACAGTTTTATTACAAAATTTGTGTGTTCTGTTTTTTCTGGGAAACCCTAATTTACTAAACAAAAGTTCATAATTACCGATATTCTCTGTAAAATAAGACATTAGGCTTATAAGTTCCCAAAATATATACTGAATTGTCCAATTGGACACATATCATAGTGGATAAAGGCGTTGGGTTAAGACAGTTCTAAGCGACAGTTATATCTAGGCTGCAGGTTCTATCCAGGGTGACAGTAACATAGAATAATAATTAACAAAGCATAACACTAGCATGCACCCCAGCTATGGTTAGCGGAATGAGAACAGGATACCCCCCATGGATTGAATAAAGAGTTGGGTTCATAGTTCCGTAATGGCTCACGATTACAACAAGAAGGTTCCCGAGTTCAAAAAGAAGGTTTCCGAGTTCGAGAATCTCCCGAGTCCGACAAGAAATACCTGAAGAAAGCCGGAGGGCACATCGACCGAAACATTGTACAGATAACAATAAAGATGAGGACAATAGTCCGAATAATCCAAATAATATTAAAGGTATATGCTCTATCAATGATATTGAGCACTCTTTAATTATAGATATAGCAAATTATGCTACCAACATTAATTTTATATATATATTGAGAGAGAGAGAGAGAGAGAGACAGAGAGAGAGAGAGAGAGAGAGAGACACACACACACACACACACACACACACACATATATATATATATATATATATATATATATGAAGTTAAAATAAGACACAGAATCGACAGCGCTTGCAGCTGTACGGCCACTCGCCCCCTATCACACAAACTATCGAGTGAGACGAACAAGACATGCTAGACACTGTTGGAGAGGCAAGGATGAACTCATAAGTGTAGTCCCTCCAGCAAATAGCTATATTGACCAGCTCTGCGCGGATATTGGATGCTGCGCAGAGGACCTCCCGTGGGCGATGAATGATAGGGACGGTTGGCAAGAGATTGTCATGGATATCCGTGCTACAAGCGTGATATGATGACTATGATATATATATATATATATATATTATTATTATTATTATTATTATTATTATTTATATTTTTGCTTGAAGGCAATTACAATGCATGTATCGCTAAAATTCAATACTTATAGAAAATAATCTTGACAAGTGAATCCCGGCAAAGGATTGCGCGGTGTGTAGAACATCGTACAGACTGTTTCGACTTTATTAAGTCTCATCAGCGATGTATACTAACGATTTCCCTACGACAGAAATCGAAACCGGGACCTCAGCAGGCATAGTCAGAGACCATATTGCCTCGGCCACGGTACACACCGAACAATCCCTGCAAAATTAACCTTGTCAATGATACTTACACGCCTCTACCATAATAGGTAAGGGGAAAACATTTCACTATCTCCAGAAATTATGTCATTTGTCATGCCGAAATGAAAATTTAAGATGGCGTCTCCTGAAATAAACCAACATCTGAGTAGATTACATAAGGGAAAGAAAGATGACAACAGACTTAATATTCTAAATATCTTTCGCTCGCGATCATATTACACCGACGACTTTAACTTCACCTTTTAGTTCAAGCGAACTGTGAACTAAAAAAAAGGGAATATTAAAGTCTATTCATAAAAATGTTGTTGGGATGACATTCGTTACTTGCCACGGTTCCCCTATTTGACGTTAGGGAACGTGAGAAGTAATTAGCTCTCGTGTCTGCCGGTAGACTGGAGGTGGGGTACCGAGCAGTAGTATAAAAGTGTAAGCGCCAAAGTCAAATGTTCCCTTTTTACCTTCTAGACCAAGAAGAGCTCGCACCAGTGGCTTTTGCTTTTAGAAGCCCGTCGCATGTCGTTCAACAGTTGTGGACCCTCTGCTGGCTAGTTAGTCCAATTCTAGACTTGCAGATGCGGTCACACACATTGCAAGGGAAATTTCCATCTGCATTTGTGGTTCATGACGACGAAGACGTCACCGCTCTGCAGCTCTGTTAATCTTGATATTGAGCTGCTTAGCTCCTGTGTGGCAGGCATCTCGCCAAACCTGTCTGCTGGAGGCCCGATATTCCAGGCTTGAAGGTGTGATGATTCATTTCTTCAGCGTTGTCTTAATATGGTCTTTGAACCACTTTTGGGAGCCTCCTGTCCTTTGCGTGCCATCTGCAAGTTCACCATAAAGTATTTACAGGGGAGTCAGTCTGCAGGATGTGGAGGGTGTGAGCCAACCATCGCAGTTGGAAAACTGATTTCCAGATCCTCCAGTCTTTTTTGCAAGCTTTTTGGAAACGTTACAAGTGCATAAACTACAATTTTTCAAGATAGATGACAGATAGAATTACAATTTACTTTTGCCTGATAAGCGTATGGAAAACTAATCTTTAATTTCAAATGGAAACAGTTTAGATTTAAAAACTAATTAATTCATACAAATTAAAAGACACAGAGAGAAATAAAAATAATTCCAAACCAGACAAATATATATAAAATGTAGCTACCTATATATATTTTTTTAGTTCTCCAGGGGAAGGTGTACCTTTAATACCGAAAGCCGCTCAGCTCATTTGCGGCATGCGTTTCACCAACCGTGTTTGTTGGAGGCCAAATCTTCCAGGCTTGAAGGTGCGATGGTGCATTTCTTCAGCGTTGTCTTAATATGGTCTTTGAACCATTTTTAGGGGTCTCCTGTCTTTTGCGTGCCATCTGCGAGTTCCCCATAAAGTATTTTACGGGGGAGTTTGTCAGCAGGCATGCGGAGGGTGTGAGCCAACCATCGCAGTTGGCGTTACGTAGGGATTACATTCCTTACTTGCCACGGTTTCCCTATTTGACGTTAGGGAACGTGAGAAGTAATTACCACTCGTGTCTGCCGGTAGGCTCGAGGTGGTGTACCGAGCAGTAGTATAAAAGTGTAAGCGCCAAAGTCAAATGTTCCCTTTTTCCCTTCTAGAACAAGAAGAGCACGCAACAGTTGCGTCACCTGATCTTAATGCAGCGGGGGACGGGCTTTTGGCCTCCAGCATTCGTGTCGCATGACACGCGAGAACATGTTAGTGTTTTTTTCAGCAACCTTAAGACCTTTATCTACTAAAAGAACCATTTCTCCATTAGGACGTTTCAATTATACAACTATGTATAAGCATTACATGATAAATACGTTGGCCTATGTTGTTTTTTTTTTTAAGTAAGTGTAGAAATGAAAAATAACCGATTAAATGTAAGAACTCATGCTGGGACCCATGTAAGTATGATAGACAAATAAAGATCCCTGATTGACCTTAGAACAGTTCTCTCTTTGGTTGATTTCATCACGTGACTGCTCAGTTCGTCAGAACAAGTTAGGGAATCAAATTAGTTCCAGATGTCATAGCAAATATACGAAATGGCTATTTCTTCACGCGTGAAATTACGGGTTTTGGTGGAATAAAATACGCAAAAAATACACTGACCGTTGATAGTAACCAGAAATGGACACGCAGAGATTCAACCCAAGATAACACCCAAGCCAACCCAAGAAGGCCCAGCTAAAGAACTCATGTCAATCCAATCCTGTCAGCATAGAAGATAGAAGATATATACAAGATAAGTGTAATAAGAATAATAAAGTGGGTATACAACATAATCTCTCTTTTGTATCTTCTGTCATGTTTTGTATTATCTTCTATTAAGTTTGTTCATGCAATAAAATATAATTATTATCACTTTTTTGTTTGGCATACAATAGTACTGATACTGCTACAGGTTGGAAGAATTCCCGATTTATTTTATACCTTTTTTCTTATTAAAGCAGAACTAATAGAAATTGATTATTATCAAACCAATAATAATAATTGTCTTTCAAATGCATATCGTCCCATCTATGGGTTAAATAGAAAAATGTATTCATAAAAAATTGTGTATCATTAAAAATTAATTTATTTCAAAAGTTTATCGGCATTAAATAACCCACTGAGGTTGATATGCTGCAAAACAAAACAAACCAAACAAACCAATTAAATGCATATCAAGTCTAGTTTTGCGGTAATTTTCTCAAAGCTTTCGTTAAAGTCCAGTTTTTTCAGCCATACAATAGTACTGACACAGCAACAGGTTGAAAGAATTCTCGATTTATCTCATACATTTTTTGTATATTAAAGCAGAATTAATAGAGAACTGATTATTAGATGAATAATAATAATTGGCTTTTAAGTGCATATCAAGTCTAGTTTTGCGGTAATTGTGAAAAAGTGAACTGCGTATAATATTTTGGGCGGTAATTTGAGATTTATGTTTTTAGCAGCTTGAAACATGTTATGCCAGTTTTGACATTTCAAAATTTCAAAATTTCAAAAAATAAAAAATAAAAAAAATAAAAAAAATAATAATAAATGGATGAACAGAATCCGTTGCTCTGAAAATCAAATTTTACGCTTTTGCTAGATTTATTAGTCAGCCCGTCGGCGGGGCTTAGAATATTCTAATTGTATACCCTGTACAGAACTAAGACCCCCCTGCTTCCGCAAACATGTAACTTCTATTTTTTCGATTCATTTAAATTTTACGTTAGACATTTGAGCGGCGCAAGACCATTTGGAATGTTTCAATTTTAAAATTGGGTGAAATAAGATTGAACAAATAAAAAATCTGCGATTAAGTGACACTAGATAATCTTTATTTATATTTTTGCATTGCATCTTGAACAATTTGGACGGTCTCATTTTTAACCAGAGGGTGTTGCCGGATGATAACGGACGGAAGATTTAGGAACACGCGTATTATAATAGAGATTGTGTGTTTGTCTGTCTGTAACTGAAACTATATTACTACTCAAGTCACAATACCCTTAATTATTTATAGTCACATTCTTCATGATTTTATTTTTATTTAAACCTCAATTATTAATAAAATTGTTTTATATTATTAATACTGTTGGCCTACATCTCTTATTATAATGGAGATTGTGTGTTTTTCTGTCTGTAACCGAAACTATATTCCTACTCAAGTCACAATTCTCTTAGTTATTGACATCACATTCTCCATGATTTTATTTTTATCTAAACCTCAATTATTAATAAAATTGTCTTACATTATAAATACTGTTAACTATGTCTACATCCTGACAACATGGCGCTTTACAATGTGAACGGGAAGGCTAATTTGCACGAATTTAATAAATATGTGCTTAGTATTATTGATTTCTAACTGTTTGGTTTTATTTTAATGAAGCAAACATTTCTTCAATAAATCTTAAATGAAATCCGTTATAACTTGATAACAATGAAAGACGAGAGTGATGAAGAGTAAGTTTCAGTTGTTCCATTTTTTATTATACTCCCTCTGTTTCAAATCTTTTATTATACTCCCTCTGTTTCAAATCTTTTTATCTGTATTCTTATTAGTTTCATTAGCCTTTCTAATTAATACTATATTTTATTACATTAAAACTTAAATACTTGCACCCGGTGCATATATTTGCTAGTACTAATAATATGTAATTGTATTCATATATGGAACAAAATAGGAGTTCACAGCAATAACGGAAGGCTAATTTGCATATTGATATTAAAAATTTGAATTTGATGAATATGTCCTTAGTATTATTGATTTCTAATTGTTTGGTTTTATCTTAATGAATATGAGCGAAAATCTCGGGTATAAATCTTAAAAGAAATCAATTAACAAGAAGAAATAACTGTCATTTTATTCTTTACTTCCTAATTTAACTAAATAGTTAAATTAGGAAAATTTAGCAATGAATAAAGGGAGTGATGGAATAGTTAGTTTCAAAGTTGTTCTATTTTTCGATTATACACCCCTCTGTTTCAAATTCTTATTTAGTTTCTGTTATAGGTGGTACACCCTATAAGACTAATGGAATACGCCGACGGGTTATTATAAGTAACAGGGACAATTGTGGCTTGAGAGTAAGCCAATGCGAGTCAGCTCACAATTCTATTTCTCGGACGTAATTCCCACTTCTCTGTATTGCATTTGTCTACTTTTTATTAATACATTTTCCTACTTTTGTTACCCTTCGTTTTGTTCTTATTTGACCCCTTAAAACCTCACAACGGTTTCATTAGCCTTTCTAATCTAATATAGTATTTTATTACATTAAAACTTAAATACTTGCACCCGGATGATGCATATATTTGCTAGTAGAGATAATAATTGCTTAATAGGAGTTATTATTAATTACTTGTAACCATATAATTGCTAAACTGCTCTGTTGGCAGAGCTTAGAATACCCTGAATGCATCCCTTGCAGAGAGGTAAGACCCGCCACCCGAGAAAAATGTGGCTTGGGTATGACACTAAACTGCATCTGATGGTGAAGATTCAGTTCTGTAGTTCTGTAGAGTACACTTTCCTTGACATTACAGACCCGGAATGAATCGAAAAAAATAGAAGTTACATGTTTTATTTGTAATACCGAAACTGTGAATTACGGAATATATTTTGGTAATTTTGATCTTATGTCGTCCCAGTTTTAGCGAGCCAGCGTCAGGCGCATTTCCGACCTATCACTTTAAATGAAGACGGCAGGTGTTGACTGGGGGATAGCCCCCTGGGATCACGCTAATTATTTGATATCTTCCCGGTCCAATGAGCGATGCCATTGGACACAGACCCCGAAGGGCGGGTAAGTATAAATGGGACCTGTTGCATGTGTATTCATACATTACATTAATGTAGAGTTAACTCCCTTGGAGGGAACACTTCCGGGTCGGAAGAGGGGAAAAGAAGAACATAAACATAACAGGACTTTAACAGGCGATACAACTTCGAGTTGACCTGGGAGTAATGGCAATGAAGGTGTAGAGCTTTACCATCAGATGCAGTTGAGGGTATTTGTTAGGGTCTTATCTACAGGCTAAATAGACCGTGTGCATAAAACAAACAAAATAGCTTTTAAAAAACAGGTACACAAAAAATGTTAAAAAAATTTTTTTTAAGTGGTTTAATGGTTATCGACGTAGGAAATGAACATGTCTACACGAGTTCAAATCCTGGACGAGGCTGTTTGCATTTCACATTGCACTAATACTCTTAAGAAAGGTGTGCATCAATTATTCTCCCTCCAGAATAGATTAGACTCGATGTCTAAGGAGATTATGATATGCTGGATCCCAAGCCATATAGGAGTGAGGGGGAATGAAAGAGCTGACTATGCAGCTAAATCGGCTCTAGATTTGATCCCCGACAAGTTCAAGATTCCATATACTGACTTGAAACCTAAAATTAATAGATTCCTTCATACAAAATGGCAACAACACTCAACATCCACAATAAACTCTTCCTAATCAAACCCACTTTGGGAGGCTGGAGACCAACTTTCAGAAAGTCTAGAAAGGAAAAAGTCATTGTATCCCGATTATGCATTGGTCCCACAAGACTAACGCACTCCTTTATACTCAAACAAGAACAACAACCACAATGTGAAACATGTCAAACACCTTTGACTGTTAGACACTTATTCATGGAATGCAGGGTTTTTGCTCACACCAGAAGTCGTTATTTTAAAGCAAACAATATGAAAGATCTATTAGAAAATGTCAACATGGAGGACATTCTGTCCTTTTTAAAGGAAATAAAATTATACCATAGAATATAGACATAAACTTAATCAATGCCATACAACATGATCCCCAATGATGCTAACACATTGTTAAAACCAATTACTTCAAAAGTGTAAATATATATACACAATATATATTACTTCCTAACCGTTAGGCATGACATAACCCCAGACGGGTTGATATGCCATTAAAATCAACCAACCAACCAACCAACCAACCAATCCAGCAATGGGTAAATAATTGTGAAAAATGGGCTCTTTAATCTTGATATGGCAACCAGTCTAGGAGAAGGAAACCTCTAAATTCAAACTCCGCTTGAATTGGACCTTATGTCCCATCCCGCTACTGCGGAGGGGTTGGTAAATACATAAATAAAAATATAAATACGAACATACAATGAACGCGATTCCCTCACCGCTAGGCATAAGATAACCCTAAACGTGTTGACATGCTGTTAAAATCAATCAAACTATCAATTAATTGATCATAGGCTTATTAGTCTTTGTCGTATATTGTATCATACAGTATACTAGTAGATTCAAACTACGCATGCGCTAGACATATAGTAACTTGCAACAGAGTGCTAAAACATCGAGGTAGACGGTTCACGTAACCTATGCAGTTTAAGGGTATTTGTCTCTCATCCGACTTATGGGAGCGTGGCACAAGGACATTTTTATGTGGGCCCACCCGCAAGCCAAAGCTCATTGGTGGTAGGCACAAAAAATGCGTCGATCCCGTCGGCATTGCCCCTCGAGGGGGCGCCTCAGGCGCTGGGCAATAAACCCAATTTCAATGCCAAGCCACTCCAGTGGCCGAAGCACTCTGAAGCCGGCTCAAGCAATCACCTCGGTGTTCTCAGACAGCCGTGTATAATTAGTCATGGACCGGCGCATATGCAAGGTACGCTAGGCTAGTCCACAACAGTCTTCCTAAAACGTCAGAGTGAATTTACCCGGATTTGAATGTTGTGAAATTTGAATAGCACTGAGGTTGCACGTCATATGCGGTAAACCACACGTGACGTCATCAGTTGCTGAAAGGAACAAACTACAAAAAGTTGTTGTTCATTGTTGTTGGCATCCTTCCATCTGCGAAAGACGATGGAGTAGTGTCCAAAGAGTTTTTTTTTAACCACGAAGCCTGGGCGGGTTGATATGGAGAATGCGCTGTTGCCCAAGCAGCAGATCCTCTCTCTCCACACTGCTGCTGTAGTCCAAAGCAAAGATAAGAGACCAAAGCAGTTTGGCAACGAAAGTGTTGCAGGAGTTGCTGTGTAGCGCTGAAGTTCGGCGTTACTCCATCTTAGGGACTCCGGACTTGTTTTTGGGGGTCCACTCCCCTAGCTTTCCCCCAGGATCATATAGAGCCGCTCGGCAGCGGTGCTTTTGTAACAAACCTGATCATAGGACGGCCCACTAATATATACGGCCCCATATGTCACATAAACAGGCAGAATTCTAATAGACCGATTCGTTTTGTAGTCAATTTATGTCTGTTTAAAATAAAATGTTAAAAATATACAAACTTTTTTTTTCTTCAGAAATTTAATAATAAAAGATTATAAACAAACGAGAAAAAATAGTTTTAAAAAATCATGCAGTTATAGAAAACAAACACAATTTATCTATGATTTCAGGTTATATCAGAGAAAGAATTAAACCTTTTCAATGTTAAATGTATTCCCTGGTCATGGTAGGCAATGATAGTGATGATACTATAGAGAAACAGTATTTTTTGAGGAGAACTTACGGTTCCATCTAGCCAAATGTTTGTGTCTTAAGATTTTTCAAAACGGAAATAAATTGACAATAGAACGAATCGGCCTGTTAGAATTCTGCCTGCTTATGTGACATGTAAGGCCGTATATATTCGGCCGTTGTCGTAGACGGATTGACAACCAAGGCCAGAGAGCCGTATCTAACCAGTTTGATTTTGTGTGTGTATTACGTGCGCCAATCCTACTACTGGGTATTAATATCTTTTTTCGTTTATTCTATTTTAGATGAAGAATTACCAATCCTTATTCTGAATAATTTTGACGAATATTTTCCGGTATCTGCAACTTTCACTGTTTATGGGGGCGCTGGGCGTCATGTTTATCGTCTTAGGAAATGGTATCAGTGACCCGTGTTCAAATCGTGGATGCGGCTTTTTTACGATTCAATTCGCACTAATCACCCAGGGAAAAGCATGAATTAATCTATTTTCCCCTCCCCCCCCCCCAACACCCCGTAATGAGGAAATAGTAAGGAAGTTTGTTAATCTTAGTTAGGCGACTAGTCAAGGAAAGGAACAACTCTGAATTCAAATCAGCTGAACTCCACTTAAAAATTGGGTATATTCGCGGAGTTCCGTCCCGGCCTCCTGCCTCAAAACCGCTAGCCGGTGGCTGCTGAAAAAAACACCAGTTACGATTGAAGTTCGTAGCCGAAGCGGTGTCACTTGAAAAAAAAAACTAGGGTTAGGGTTAGGGTTGGGGTTGGGGTTGGGGTTTAGGGTTAGTTTAACGGGAAAATAAATAATTCGGGTAATTCAGTGTAATCAAAAAGTCAATTATATATAATGTATATAATCACTTTTAGAAACAACAGAGTAAAAAATTTAAAAAATCTCCATCTTAAAAATTTTTTTTTTTTTACATTTAATTTTCAGATTTTCGATACTTATTTGGCTGAACTTGCACAAAGGTGTCAAAATTAGGGTGACCCAGAAAAAACAGAACCCACAAATTTTGTAATAAAACTGTTAATTTTAACTATGGGGGTTTAGGGTTAGGGTTAGGGTTTAGGGTTAGGATCAAGGTTGGGGTTTTCTGGGAAAATGCCCTAAGTTGGTTGTTTTTGGTTTTTTTTTCAAGTGACACCGCTTCGGCTACGGACTTCAGTCGTAGCTGGTGTTGTTTTTTCAGCAGTCAGCGGCTAGCGGTTTTTAAGGCAGGAGGCCGGGATGGAACTCTGCGAAGAGTACCAAAAATTGATCCGGTATGTCATCCTGCCCGTGGCGGAGTGATTGGCTAAATACATACATTTACCGTTTCAAAATGGTCGCCACTTTAAAATAATATATTATGATATTTTCCAGAAGGGTATTTACGAAAAGAAATTGTAGGATTGTTGGTGTTAGGGTTAGGTTTAGGATTTGTTTTTGTCACAGCTGAAGTGGCAGCCATTTTAAAACGGTAATAGTATCACTTTATTATTTTCCTTCTTAATTTTAGCTATTTATAACAATAACTCACTTAGAGCGTTATTTTTATGATTTACTGATTTTAACGGTATGTCATCCCGTATAGGGTTATTTCATGCCGGGGGGGGGTAGGGAATCACGTACATTGTACATTCATATTCACATTTTGTGTAGTTGCTTCTTAAGTAATTGTTTCTTAAATTGAATTATCATTGTGCTTCAAATCGAAATCGAAATTGATTTATTCTCAAATTCTTTATATATATATATATATATAATATATATATATATATATATATATATATAATGTTGTTCTGGTTGTAAGATAAAAAGAATTAAAAACAGATTTTCTGAGAACATTATACATTTTGCGGACCTTCTTCTTTTTTATAATAATATATATATATTATATATATATATATATATATATATATATATATATATAAAGATAAATCTAATGAGTCAGACGTAATGAGTCATAAAGTCCGTCTCTCGAGTCGGACTTTAGCCATGAAGAGCTTTATGCGAAACTAATAGTAGGTTCGTCTGACTCATTAGATTTATCTTTATTATTGACTCTACTTAGGTATCGAGCATTTTTTACTTATTAGCCTTCTCCTAACGGTTATATGAATATATATATATATATATATATATATATATCTTATATACATATATATACATATAA
>CM042165.1:63888995-63908512 GCA_023376005.1 Doryteuthis pealeii
ATATTAATAGGGCATCACCTAATGTTAAGACATTTTAGCTATGATACATTGATTCGTTTCAAGCCATTTCAAGAGTGAAACATTTCCTACTTGCCCCTCTTGGTACTTCCGGTTCTCGGATACTGCCCGATTTCCCAACACACAATTCAGTCCACTCCTGTAAAGTGCCGTTTTTTTTAATCAAACGCCCACCCCACTCCCATATATACAGGGTGTTCGGGATAAATTTGACATATTTATATTAGGTTATTTTTCTGTGTAGGTTGGAGGTATTGACACACACTACGCATCATTTAAAACTTTGGACTCTTCTTCATTCATATACGTGATGACAGATTGAATGGATGACTGGAACCCACCTGAATCATGATAATAACTTGTATCATGATGATCTACGTCGGTCATCAAAATAAGGAGATTATGGTTGCTGCCCAATGCTCCCTGAACACTGTAGAAACAATCAGGCATGAACTGGAGAATTGCAATTGAGACTACGAGGTTGTGGCTAGAAGAAAGCAACAAAACAGACGATCTGATTGCGTTCGTACAGCAGAATATCTCGAAAATCTACAGAAAAAAGTGTTGGGGACCCTCAGATGACTGCGTGGAGTTGTGAAACACTGTAGTCAAGCCCTGGATAACAAGAGTAGCCAATGGTAGGCCATATGTATGGCAGCAGGATTCGGTCCCCTGTCACACCTCTGGGAAAAGTCAAAAATGGTTGTCGTCGAATTTTTACAACTACACCAGTCCCAATGTTTGCCCTCCGAACTCCCCAGATCTTAACCCCATGGATTATTATGTACGTGGCGCTGTTGAGAAAGAAACCAGTCGCCGTGCCAGTACTACAAAAGCCCAGTTAATGGACAGAATTAAGGTAGTTTTTGAGACCCCTTCCAGGGAAACTGTAACATCAGCTTGCTCCAGGTTCTGGAGCCGGATTGAGACTGTGATCGACGCTAATGGCGGTTATTTGGAGTGAAACTTGTTGACAGTAGTGTAATTTCTGTACCTGTTGAATTTCTTTACAATCCATTAAATTTTGTTGTTACCAAGCACTTTTTTCTTTTTCCTTATGAAACTGTCAAATTTCTCCTGAACACCTTATATATATATATATATATATATATATATATATATATATATATATATATATATATATATTATATTATTATTATTATTATTATACTAAAGCTGAGAGATTCGATGTTAGTCTCTTAAAGGCTTTTTTACTGTTTAGTTTATTGATATGAAATATATACTAAATTATTCTTTGTTTTTAGGATTGTGTTATGTTTGAAAGAAATTCCATTTTAATTTGTTCTAATTAGTCGTAATTTGCAATTAAGTCAAAAACCGATCCCTCTCTGATTTGACATTCTGCCTGTCACTTCCGCCCTCTTTATGTATATCTTGATTACCTCGTTATATATTTAGTTTCTCTATGAGTGTAAAGAGAGTGATTTAGAGAGGGTGAAATATATTTGTATCTCAAGTTTCCTAGCAGCTAGCTTAAATTGGGTTAAACGTTCTCTTTCTTAGAAATAAAACAAAATGATTTTAAATTTAAAGGATATATATATATATATATATATATATATATATATATATATATATATATATATATATATATATATATATATGGCCCTGCCAATGGTTAATCTGGCACTTCATTTTCTATCGATTCAGCAAATGGTTTTCCCCAAAATTGACTTTAGACAAGTTCAAGATACCATATACTGACTTGAAACCTAAAATTAATAGATTCCTTCATACAAAATGGCACAATGTTGAAATAACAACATCTACAATAAACTCTTCCTAATCAAACCCACTTTGGGACACTGACACCAGCTTTAAGGAAGTCGAGAAAATCATTGTGTCCTGATACGCATTGGTCACACGAGATTAACACACTCCTATATACTCAAACAAGAACAACAACCACAATGTGAAACATATCAAGCACATTTGACAGTTAAACACTAATGCATAGAATGCAGGGTTTTTGTTCACATCAGAAACCTTTATTTTAATGCAAACAATATGAAAGATCTATTTGAAAAAGTCAACATAGAAGACATTCTGTCCTTTTTAAAGGAAATAAAATTATACCATAGAATATAGACATGAACCTAATCAATACCATACAACATGATCCCCAATGATGCTAACATATTGTTAAAACCAATTACTACAAAAGTGTAAATATAGATACACAACATATATTACTTCCTAACCGCTAGGCATGACATAACCCCAAACGGGTTGATATGCCGTTAAAATCAACCAACCAACCAACCAAATCTTTAATTACCGTCACGTCATGCTGAATGCACCGGTTCCCGCTAGATTACCGAAGTTAAGTAATGATGAGCCTGTTCACTATTTAATTGGGTGACCACTTAAGCAAAGCGAGTATTGTGTTTATCAAAATAACTTGATTCGAAATTAAATGACCCGGAAAGGGTTGATATGCCGTAAAACAAAACAAGCACACAAGCAAGCAAACCTAAATCTATATATTTGTATATTTACTAACCCCTCCGCACAAGTAGGATGTGACACAGGTCAAGTTCTTAAGCGGAGTTTAAATTCTGGGTTTCCTTCTCGAAGACTGATCGCCATACCAAGCTTAAAGAGCCTAGTCTGCCCTATAATTTATTCATAGATAGAGGGAGAATAGTTGGATGCATAATTTCCTATGCTATGTGAAATGCAAACAGCCGCATCCAGAAATTGAACTCGTCTCACCATGTCCATTTTCTACGACGGTAACCATTACACTAGCGCCTCCCGTCCTTTATGTACAGTATATATTTGCATATATACTGTACATAAAGACTGGTTCTTTTCTGTTCGTGTTTTAAGGGCTCGTTGTTAACGGGTTAGGCAAACGGACCATTGTCATTTCGATACCGTTGGGTAGACTGTTTTTTTTTGTTTTTTAATAGTCTTAGAATAAATGCTAGACAAACACGATAGGCCACAACTGCAACATTGTAAAAAAAGTCGTCGGGTTGGCCAAAAGTCGGTATCAGCCATACAGGGAGGGAGTCTATTTCCCTTTTCACTAACGCTAGACCAAGGAGATTGTTTTTGCGTCTGATGTGGAGCGCCACGCCTACCATCAGCTCCTTACTTTACCGCACAGATCCCTGTGCTACTCATACGCTGAGTTGGCGAGGGGCTATCGAACTAGGAACCTTGTGGTTTCTAGCCGAACGCTCTACCAACTGAGCTAACCCGGCCCTATTGTACATGTTATTTATTAAGTTTTTTTTATTTCTTTTTATCAAAGACAACCAGTCTTGCTGTAGCAAGCTAGACTCGCAGTTCTATTTGTTACAATTTTTGTGACCATCCTTTAGGCTCCAAGCAAGATCGCTTGTCCTGCGGAGATCCTTTGTGTTAAGCAGAGCGCGATCCTTGGTAAAGAATCCTTTGGTTGTTCCTTGCTGCTCCTCAGTCTTGCAGGTCCTTCGTCAATGATTGCAAAATGGACATCTCTCGGTATCGGCGATTAAGTAGTCAACCAGCCACGCACTGTTGGCTGTTGGTTGGCTGAGGTTTAAACCACGTGACCTCGCTTAGTCTATAAATTTAAGTGGTGTATTGCAGCATAGTTTATATATCAAAATATTCCTCACGTAGTGTAATGGTTAGCAAGTTAGACTCGCGGACCATTGTTAGTGAGTTCGATTCTCGCTGGGCGCCCCAAAATCTGACCTTGTGCCACATCTAAACTAAGCTTAGTAAATAAATATATATAGAAATAATCCAACACTATTACTATTGAAAAGCGAGTTAGATCCTTGCTGACATTACCCATACTTGTGAACTTTATTTTCTTTCTTTACAGCCAAACAACAAACATTTACTCGTCTTCTTGAGACATGTGGATTCGTAACTTTAATGTTTAATTATTCGTCACGTTCCTCAATATTTTTCCACTTTTTACTTGAGACTCCATAGGCAATCTCAGCTGCATAAATTCTGTTTGGCATCATGAGAATCTCTAATTCTCGAACATTGTGTACAAGGAATTCTTTGAAGCCATCAGAAAGCATGTGTTTGGTCTTTTTTGTGTCAAATCCTAGCCGTGTTGGGTAATTTTTATTTATTTATTCATTTATTTTAATGATATTTTCTACATTCAATTTCAAAAGTTGAACATTTTTTTAGTTTTACAAATATGCGTCAAGATGTAGCAAAGTTGACGTAGAATTTATTTATTTATTATTTATTTACTAATTTATTGATTTATTATTTATTTATTTATTTATTATTATTATTATTATTATTATTATTATTATACATGAAAAATATTCATCATAAAAATATTAATTATACATAAAAAATATCTATTTATTCATTATACATAAAAAATATTATTCATTATTATTATTACTCCTTTTGAGTTTTCACATTGTTAGCTGATACTTAGTTAGGTCTCCATCTTCTGAGTATCAGTTAATTTTCAGTTCCAAGTTAGAGGTCCAGATATTTGTCTATTTTTTCATTTTCCTTTAACTTCAATGCGTTGATTTACCGTTTTATCTCACAGATGATCAACATCTACATTCATCTTCAAAAATTTGACATTTTCATCGTTTTAAAATTATGCGTCAAGCTGTAGCGAAGTTAACGCTGAGGTAGAATTCCGGAAGTTGAAGGAAATGAATACCATTCCTGTGAATTGTGTTACAATCTTAAACATCTTGTCTTCCATTGGTTAAAATCTTGTGACGTAATCATGTTTATTTATTTTATTTGTTTATTTATTTTTTTTTTTTTGTCTGTTTTGTTTATTTTTATGTATGACTTAACAATAAGGCGGAGTGATGAAATAAAATACATTCTTTTCTAAATATTTTTTTCTTCCTTTTCTGGGTGAACCGTTTTATGAGAGACGTGTTGGTGTTACTCTCTTTTTTCCAAATTCTTTGATCATTATCTTAAATTCTTTCAACCAGTGAACGTCTCCTGTGACCAATCAATATATATATATATATATATATATATATATATATATATCTTATTATAATGGAGATTGTGTGTTTTTCTGTCTGTAACCGATTCCCTTAGTTATTAACGTCACATTCTCCATGATTTTATTTTTATTTAAACCTCAATTATTAATAAAATTGTTTTAAATCATTAAGACTGTCAACAATATCTACATACTAATAACATGCAATTATATTTATATATTCAACGAAATAGCGGTTTACAGTGTGAATGGGAAGGCTAATTTGCATATTGATCTTAAAAAATTTGATTTTAATAAATATATGCTTAGTATTATTGATTTCTAATTGTTTGGTTTTATCTTAATAAATATGAGCAAAAATCTCTTCAATAAATCTTAACAGAAATCTATTAACATAAAGAAATAACTGTAATTTTATTATTTTCTTCCTATTTTAACTAAATAGTTAAATTAGGGAAATTTACCACTGAAAGACGGGAGTAAGGGACAATGGTGGAACAGTTAGTTTCAAAGTTGTTCTATTTTTCGATTATACCCCCTCTGTTCCAAATCTTTTTATCTGAATTCTTATTCAGTTTCATTAGCCTTTCTAATTTAACATGATATTTTATTATATTAAAACTTAAATACTTGCACCCGGAGGGTGCATATATTTGCTAGTATATATAATGTTGGTTGACATTGAGTCCACGTATGCTTCTTTCTAAATAAGTTGATTGCGTATAAACTTTGTTAATTTGAACGTTTTTTTTGTTTGTTTTTTATATCATGATGCATGGAAAATGAACAAATGAACCAAAACAAAAAGCAGAACCCAAATAAACAAAAACAGAGTTTCAATATCCAGCTGATGTTCTGTCCCTGGTTCGATTTATTCCGATATTTCGGGTGACATTCATCCTTTATCAAGGTATGATGACTGTGTGTGGAAAACAACAGCTGGATATTGAAACTCAGTTCTTTTGTTCTGTTTTTCGTTTTTGTTCACTTCATGATATAAAAAAACAACGTTTATACGCAATCAACCTATATATATATATATATATATATATATATATATATATATATATATATATATATAGTTAATTCCTTGTTAGTATTGGAGAAATGATAATAAAGTGCTCAATTACTTCTGTAAGAGCTGTATTTATTTAATTATAGTTTACAATACATTTAAGAGTCCGTTTTACCAATGGTTTCCGAAACCATTGGTAAAATGGAATCTTAAATGTATTGTAAACTATAATTATATATATATATATATATATATATATATATATATATATATATATATATATATATAGGTTTCGTTGAATTGAACAGACAATTCCTGTCTGACAAGTCTTTCATTGATCCTTTCTAGTCTTCGGGCCATCCTTCTGGTGTCCGGGTGGAACTGGTATAACAGTCCACCGAATGTTTCAACATTAGCGCTTTCGGTTAGATCACCACTGCTTTGTTCAAACTACTACCATTCCAAAAACCTCCCACTACCAATTGATATTACCTCCCACTAATTCCTTGCTTCTACTCGTTCTCGTTAAAAACGAGACATGAAAACTATTCCATCGTTTCCCACCTGAGGATGGCAAAGTGTATTGCCGAAAGCGCTAGTGTTGAAACATTCGGTGGACTGTTATACCAGTTCCACCCGGACACCAGAAGGATGGCCCGAAGACTAGAAAGGATCAATGAAAGACTTGTCAGACAGGAATTGTCTGTTCAATTCAACGAAACCTGTATATATATATATTTAATTATAGTTTACAATACATTTAAGAGTCCATTTTACCAATGGTTTCGGAGCCTCACCTTTAGGTGATTGGTCGTCATCATGAACGTTTCTGATCACGACCAATCACCTAAAGGTGAGGCTCCGAAACCATTGGTAAAACAGACTCTTAAATGTATTGTAAACTATAATTAAATAAATACAGCTCTTACAGAAGTAATTGAGCACTTTATTATCAAAACCTGTATAAAAGAAAAAATGCTGCCTAAATACACTTATATGTATATATATATATATATATATATATATATATATATATATATATATCAATACGTTAACTGTTCAATTCGTTGTTCGCCTCCTTCGCTGATCCCCCCCCCCAACATCCCTTCTTTATACGCGTTTGTGGCGTTGATCCGCCTACGTGGGGTGTAAAGATCGATGCCCAAACACGGAAATATCCGATTCAATTATTTACTGCCAGGAAAATGGATGAGGAAGGGAGTTTTGCGTTGTATTGTAAAGCATGATGCAAGAGCCGGCACGTACTCCCCCGTCCAGAAGGAGGAAACTTGTTTATGGGACCCGGAAGTACAGATTTCATTGACATGTAGTAGAATGTGGGTTAATACGAATACTACTTTTAAGATAACAGGATCGGTAGTACAATCCTCGCTCCTTCACCTCTACCAGAGTTGAGAAACCTGCTTGAGGGCCCCAGAAGTGAAGGTTTCCTATAGTTTCTATGAATACTACTTCGTGAAAATTGACATATAGTAGAGTGAATATATAAATATGAATTATATTCATATATATGAATACATCTATTTTATACAAAGGCCAACACGTATTATCCTCGACCCCCCCTTCTACTGGATGGGGGGGCGGAAGTAAAGGTTTTATATAGTTTCTACGTATATTATTTTATGAAAATTGACATGCATTAAAATGGAGGTTAATATGTTTTATATGATTACTATTTTTTATGCAATGGTCGACACGTACTGTCCTCGACCTCCCCCCCACACACACAGACACACATACACACTGAAGGGGAAAAACACAATCAAATTGGTTATCTCCCTTGGATAATTTTCATGTCAAGTAGGGTGTCAGTGACACCTTCACATAACAATCCCAGAAATCCTTTCTCGACCACTTTTATTCTTTGTGGTTTTTTTAACGTAGCGGAGGGACAGGATCACTAACATAGCAGTTCTAGAGAGAGCTCAACTTCCCAGCTTGTGTTCTCTACTAAGACAGCGTCGTCTCCGATGGCTGGGGCATGTCCGCCGGATCGATGATGAACGAATCCCGAAGAGACAGATTAGTCGACCCCAGCTGCGTTTCAAGGATGTCTGCAAGAATGATCTCAGATGCTTTGGCATTGCCCATTCCAGCTAGAAATAATTTGTCTCGGGACCATCCTCGGTGGCGGCAGGCTCTCCGTAGCGGACTATTCATGCCTGAAGTCACCCTGGCGCTACAGTCTGAGGCCTGGGTTTATTCAGGTATTGTGTTAATTGATTATGAAGACATTTGTTTATCTGTTGTGCCAGTATGATTATTGTCGGTTTAATATTTCAAAAAAAGAACATCTG
The DNA here is from genome assembly GCA_023376005.1 of Doryteuthis pealeii. Classification (NCBI taxonomy): domain Eukaryota; kingdom Metazoa; phylum Mollusca; class Cephalopoda; order Myopsida; family Loliginidae; genus Doryteuthis; species Doryteuthis pealeii. The sequence continues at coordinate 63,897,322 of CM042165.1, forward strand.
TAGATGAGATTGAATGTCCAGCAAGGTTAGTCAGAAAGGAGATGGTGAGGGTGGAATTTAATATATATATATATATATATATATATATATATATATATATATCCCAGCTAAAAAGACAGATTTTCGGCCGGCAGAGGGTGATATCGACAGTAGCAGCAGACGTAGAAATTAGCCAGTGAAGCCAGTAATTCGACTTAGTCTCATAACAACTTCTTGCCAGCTGACAGAGCCACCACAAACTGCCTAAGTGTCACAACCCCCTCTTCTATCAGTGTCCTATTAACAGACTTGTGTTTGTTTTATTTTATTTTATTTTAATCCCTGTGAACCCGTCTGACTCGTGTCTTCAAATCGGCCAGCACAGAACATCACAACGTTGGGGTCTAGACATCGTGCAGCGAAGGTGCAGGGTGCAGAACGGGTATTCTCACACATATATTGCCAAAGGGTACAAAAATATTGTTGCAAATTTTGATGGCATTTGCTACAATACTTATCTGAGAGGTGAAATTACAGTTCGTAGGTGAAGTGGCACTAGCAAGGGTATTCTGGTCGCTGTGGTTGTAGAGTGCTGTTGGGTGTTTCTCTTAGAAGTTATTAGGAAGTCAAGTGTTGGGAATTGCTTTGCGACGCGTCCGTGCAGCCGGTTCTTGTGTGATAAGTAAAAGGTGTAGGGAGTGCTTTTTAGAAGCTACTCGCCTGGGTAACTGCTCTTTTAAATGAGCGGTGGATGGGGCCCTTTTTAAGGTGACTATTCAGGTCGACAGCCTTCTGATAAGTATTCTGTTGAGACGCCCCCGTCCCGGTCGACGGCCTTCAGAAAGTATGCTGTTAAAAACGTCTCCGTCCTGGTCGACGGCCTTCAGACAAGTGATGGGGTTTGATTCTCCCGCCAACCTCGTGTTGGCGATTTTCTTCCTAGCGGCAGAGGAAGATAATTCTCTATCAGATTTCCGATAGTCTTCTGCTATTTAAATACTTAATTCGAATTCCCAATGTTTGTTATATTTTTAATAACATAATAAGTTAGAAGGATTATGTCTTGTTATAGGGCTAAAATAACACTAGGGTCTCACTACTAGATGCAGTTTAACGTCATATCCAAGAGACTAAGGGCTGTGGGGTTGCTATGAGGTCAATAGGGTCGGGATAATCATATATATATATATTTACCAAACCCCTCCGCACAAGCAGGATGTGACTCAATGTCGATTTCTTAAGCAGAGTTTAACAGGTTTGAATTCAGAATTTTCCTTCTAGACTGGTTGCCTAACCAAGGTTAAAGAGCCCAGTCGGCCCTACTATTTGCGCATAGCTGTAGTGAGAATAGTTGGATTCATATCTTTCCCAAGGGTATTAGCGCTATGTGAAATGCAAACAACCTAGTCGAAGATTTGAACTCGTCTCGTCGTGCCCCCCCCAATCAATCAACTGGTCATGTGAAGCAAGTAAGTAATACAGTAAGAATACTTAAGACTGAAAAAAGATGTTATATAAAATATTTTATTTGAGTTAAGTGAGTTCCTTTCTTGGAATTGATGTCTACGGTAGGGACTTTCAATTTGACGTGTCAAATTTAACTCCCCCCCCCCTATATTTAACACAATGAAACTTGCATAAAGATCAATATTATCTTGAAAATTTTGAGACCATTCAAAAGAAGAAACATTAAAAGAAAAACTCCTGATGATTTTTTTAAAGATTTTTCAGCTTACGGAAATAATGAAATTGCGAACGAAAACAATCAATTAAAATTTAACGTAGCCAAAAACGGCTTTTTAAAAAAAATTCTATGAAAAATCAACTAACCGTCAAATTCTTACGAAAATTTCGGTGATTATTTACCTGTTGATTAAATTATGTTTAAAATAAGTTTTTTCTCAAAATATATTGGGGGAAATATTATTTTGTACGAGGTCTCCACCCAGTACTTTATTTTATGAAATCTGAAAAAATAAACTGATAAAAAACGACTTTTAATTTTTTTTTTCTATAGAGATAACAGTCTGAATAATTATATCAGAAAATTTTTATAAGTTTCTATACGGATTTAATTTTTTTTTTTTTTTTTTTTTTTTTTTAGTAAAAGAACCATGAATACAGAATTCAGCTAAAAAATATCAATAAAGAAATCGTCCCGTTTGTAAAAAAAAAAAAAAGAAAGAAAATAGGAGTTTTACTTATTTTTTTGAAGATAACGGAAAGTAATTTTTTTCCCAATCGGATAATTTGATCTTTGAATTAACTGTTTTTCTTTGTAACAACTCTTTATGTTCGTTTTCTTTTTTTTTTTTCTTTATTTTTTTTGTGAGATTTTTCAAGTTCAAAAATATTTACGTTTCTTCGTTCAAAATTGCTAAAACTGATCCCGTGACGTGATTTTGGTGGTACGTGGTGTACGGTATGTGAGGATATTTGTTTGTTTATTGTTGTTGGGGGTTTTTTTTTTTTGGGGGGGGTCTTTTTTTTCTTTTTTTTTTTTTGGGCAGGTTAAAGAGTCTTTAGAAATGTATTTGCGAAATTGTTGATGGAATGAAAACGAATCGTATAAGTGGATTATAGGTCCGGGGGTGGGTTACAGATCCGTTTATATACGTGAGTATGTGTGCACGTGCGTATGTACGGGGGAGGGGGTGAGACCTCGTACAAAATAATGTTTTAATAGTCACTATCAAAAAATATAAACACCCACACAAATCTTTTCCTGAAAAAAAAAGATGTTGTTATTATTTCTATTGGAACATTGTACACTCAAAAACGGATATTATTATGCATTATCTATAACCAAATTCTACAATATTGAAACTTGAAATAAGAATGTGTGAGCATGTGTGAATTTATATGTTTTTGTATGTGTGTTTGTGTGTTTGTGTGTGCGCACGCGCGCGCGCGTGTGTGTGTGTGTGTGTGTGTGTAAAATAAATAAATACACCATTACAATTTTTTCCTAAACAAAAAGATATTCAAAATTTTATTAGTATTTCTATTTAATTGGGACATTATAAACTCAAAAGCGCAAAATATATGGGCAGGTGTGTATACGTATGTCTGTCTGTCCGTCTGTCTGTCTGTGAGTGTGTATGTGTGTGTATTCGAACTCGTTACACCGAGTCCATTTCCCACGACTATAAGCATTATACCATAAACCCAAGACCGGCTATCGGTGGCCTCGATAAACCACCATTTAATTTACACTGTATGCCCTCTGTGTTCGTGTTACATAATTGATAGGTTACCTATAAATTATGTACGACAGTGTAAATATTTAAAATAACAGTAATTTCTGAATGACGGGAAAATATAGTATGGATGATTGACAGAACTTAACCTTTTAATTGACCTGGGCGCTCATTGGCCAGAACCAAATGTATGAATAGAAGTTAGTTTATAAAGGTAGTTTTGTCTGGGTGACGGATCAGAACAGACGCAAAATAGCGGTCTGTCGTCCGAGGCCATTTCTCCACGCGTGTTTGTTATACAAACCAGAAGAACAAAAACCAGTCCAGATTCAACACCAGAATAACAGATACATACATATAGAAGAAAGATAATTATACGTCCATATGAAGCATTTAGTCTTGTGCTAAGCTGAGCTTAGTAAATAAATTATATATATATATATATATATATATATATATATATATATATATATATATAATATATATAAAAGAGAGTTTTATAATTTGCTTGAAGAATTGTGTATATATTGGTTAGGAGGTTGATTTAGAAGGCTATCACAATGCAGGTGTAAAGAAAAAAAAATAATACGGTAACAATGGTGTTGTGTGTTAACCTGTATTTAAATCTAGAATTTTCGAGATAATATCTCTTTTTCAAAAGATCACTGGAACTGAAGCAGTCTAGCTATGGCATTTCTTTTTAATTTTTTTTATTTTTTAAATGATGATTTTTTTCTTTACACCTGCATTGTGATAGCCTTCTAAATCAACCTCCTAACCAATATATATATATATATATATATATATATATATATATATATATATATATTATGATAATGGTACACAGTAATAACGTACTCGAGTTTCGCCATAAGGATCTTCAGGGTTAAATCCACCGCGGTCCTGTAACCAACCGTTTATCGCAACAACAACAAAAAAAAATACACACGTGCAATCAACTGCAATTAATCAATGTCTTAATTAATCCAGTGGATTTAAGCCTGAAGATCCTTATGGTAAAACTCGAGTAGGTTATTACTGTGTACCATTATCATAATAAATTCGCTCTACCAACGTATTGAGCACTTTATATTTGTTATATCGCTGCCTTATCATCGTGACCTGTTTCACCGATAAGTCACCTTTTCCACAAATACCATATATATATATATATATATATATATATATATTATATATATATAAGATTTTTGGATGTTTGTTTATTTTAGAAGCATTGTTGAATAAAGTATATATTATTATTTATATTTTTGCTTGAAGGCAATCACAATGCGTATATCGCATAAAATTCGATAATTATAGAAGATAATAATGACAAGTGAATTTCGGTAAATAATTATTCTGTGTGTAGAACATCGTACAGACTGTTTCAACTTTATTAAGTCTCATCAGTGATGTATACTAACGATTTCCCTCCGACAGAAATCGAAACCGGTACTTCAGCAAAAATTGAAACAGTCTGTACGATGTTCTACACACAGAATAATTCTTTACCGAAATTCACTTGCATTATCTTCTATAATTATCGAATTTTATGCGATATACGCATTGTAATTGCCTTCAAGCAAAATATAAACAATATATATATATATATATATATATATATATATATATATATATATCAACCCCTCTGCACGAGCAGGATATGACACATGGTCAATTTCTTCAGCAGGTTTGAATTCAGACTTTTCCTTCTCCAAGGTTAAAGAGCTCAATCTGCCCTACTATTTACCTATAGATGGATGGAGAGTAGTTGGATGCATACTTTTCCCAAGGGTACAAGCGCTATGTGAAATGCAAACAGCTTCGTCCCGGATTTGAACTCGGGTGGACGAATCCATTTCCAACGACTCTATCCATTACACCACCCGCCTCCAGACATTGACTCGTATAGATATCAGTGTGCCAAGAATTTCTTTCTCGATGTATAAATTGCACCACCCTTCCAGTAGCTTCGGCCTCTGGACCGGTTAAGTAATTAACGCCGTGATCTAAAGGGGCAGGGTTGGGTTTATTGCCCAGTGCACGAGGCGCCCTCTTGAGTGGGAACGCAGACGGGACCCACACAATTTTTTTGCATCCGCCATCCCATGAGTGGTCCCACCTTAACAGTGCCTTGTGTCTAACCCGCATACATGGGATGCGAGGTAAATATCAAAAAATTGCGCCATCATACATATGTTGGGATTGTCTTCCTCGGCTTTCTTTCTTTATCCTTTCTTTTCGTTCATTCGATATTTATTTCTTCTTTCTTTCTTCCTTTCGTCTTTTTTCTTTCTTTCTTTTGTTCTTTCTTTCTTTTTTCCCCATTTCTCTCTTTCTTTCTTCTTTCTCTCCCTGAATTGCTTTTCGTTTGTTTGTTTCTCTTCTTTTTTTTCTTTCTTTCTTTCTTTTTTTGCCTTCATTCGATCTTTATTTCTTCTTTCTTTCTTCCTTTTGTCTTTTCCTTTTTGTCTTTTGTTCGTTCTTTCTTTCTTTATTTCTTCTTTCTTTCTTTCTTTCTTTTGTTATTTTTTCTTTCTCCCTTTCTCTCATTCTTTCTTTCTTTCTCTGGATTGCTTTTCGTTCGTTTGTTTGTTTGTTTGTTTGTTTCTCTTTCTTCTTCTTTTTCTTTCTTTCTTTTTTTCTTTCTTTCTTTCTTTCTTCTTTTTCTCTTTTGTTCGTACATTCCTTCTTTATTTGTTTCTTCTTTCTTTCTTTCTTTCTTTCTTCCTTTCGTATTTTTTTCTTTCTTTCTCTTGTTCGTTCTTTCTTCTTTCTTTCTTTTCTTTTTCTTTCGTCATAGAGCATTTTTAGGATTTCTCTTTGGGTTCATTTGAGGGCTTGTCCAATTAATGATAAAGAAAGGAAGAGATACACACGAATCAGATAATATTTTCTATATCAAATGATAAGTGATAAGTGCAATTACCAGTAAACGATACGATTTCGCAGCTCAGTACGTTAACCACTACGCCAAAGGAACGCCACCGGAAACATTACACACACACACACACACACACACACACACACACACATACATATATATATATATATATATATATATATATATGAGAGTGAGTAAATAAACAATGTGTTTATTTGATATGGTTTTTAGCCGACAACTTTTGGAGGATATGTACTTAATTGAAGTCATACCTAATTTTGAAAATTAATTAGTTAATAATTAATGAATTTAGGCGGGCATATATGTTCAAATGTAAGGCTAAACAAATTGAGAAAATGTCAATCCCTGAATGTACATTTCGACCTATTAGGTCTCATCGGTCGAAATGTACATTCATGGATTGACATTTTCTCGATTTGTTTAGCCTTACATTTGAACATATATGCCCGCCTAAATTCCTTAATTATTAACTAATTAATTTTCGAAATTAGGTATGACTTCAATTAAGCACATATCCTAAATATATATATATATATATATATATATATATATATATATACTAGACAAAACGTGACCCATTGGGTTACCCATTCAACTCTGGGTAGATAATTGTGATTAGGGAAAAGAGAGTTAGCAAAGCGAATAATTTTTTTAAATACGGCCGGACGAAACCTTAAAATCATTTTGTTAGCTTTCTAAGAAAGTAAATGTTTGACCTCATTTAAGCTACGGGTTGCTGGTTGTGAAATTTAACATAGAAATACATTTTAAATTCTCTCTCTCTCTCTCTCTCTCTCTCTATCTCTCTCTATATATATATATATATATATATATATATTATATATATATATATATATATATCTTTCTCTCTCTAGAGAGAGAAACTAATATTATATAATGAGGACGTAGTCAAGAGATACATAAAGGGGAAGAAAGGGATAAACACAGAGTAAAGTAAGAGATTGGTCGGTTTTTTACTTAATTGCAAATTGTGACTAACTAGAACCAATTAAAACATATTTTTTCCAAACATAATTAAATCCTAAAAGTAAGGAATAATTTAGTATAATTTTCGTGTCATTAAACTAAACAGTAAAAAAGCCTTTAGGAAGCAAAAGTTGATTAACTCAGCTTTAGTATAATATATATATATATATATATATATATATATATATATATATATATATATATATTCCAGTATCCATACAGATGTGATCATTATAAGATTTTGCTGGTCAGTTCACTATTGTGCATCCATGTGTAGACGTCCACAAGATAACGTCACTTATGAGTTCGTTCTTCCTTCTCCAGCAGCGTCCAGCATGTCTTGTTCGTCTTATTTGGATGGTATGTGTGGTAGGAGGCAACTGGCTGTACAACTATTTTTTTTGTCGGGTGCTGGTGCCTTTTTCTCCGATTGTTTTGTTAAATTCTTAGTGGTGCAGCCATACCGTAGCCCTGACACAGCTACAGATGGAATATGTAAAATTACGCATACTAGCAAATATATGCACTCTCCAAATGCAAGTATTTAAGTTTTAATGTGATTAAATATTATATTAAATTAGAAAGGCTAATGAAACTTAATTAAAAATGCAGATAAAAGATTTGAAACAGAAGGGGGTATAATCGAAAAATAGAACAACTGAAACTTACTCTTCCATCACTCCCGTCTCTTACTGCTAAATTTTCCTAAAAATAGGAAGTAAAGAATAAAGTTACTGTTATTTCTTCTTGTTAATGGGTTTCTTTTAAGATTTATCCCCGAGATTTTTGCTCATATTCATTAAGATAAAACCAAACAATTAGAAATCAATAATACTAGGCACATATTTATTAAAATCAAATTTTAAATATCAATATTTAAATTAGTCTTCCCGTTCATACTGTAAGTCGCTATTTTGTTATTATATATATATATATTATATATATATATATATATTATATATATATCCTGTTATTAATATGTAAATATGGTCAACAGTATTAATTATGTAAAACAATTTTTTATTAATAACTGAGGTTTAAATAAAAAATAAAATCATGGAGAATATGACGTAAATAACCAAGGGAATTGTAACATGAGTAGTAAAATAATTTCGGTTACAGAGAGAGAAAAAAACATTATTATATAAGGGCTGAACTTGCACAACGTTCGAAAAATTAAAACGGAAAGTTTTTTAGATGTCCCCCATGACAGTTTAACTACAGTCTGTGAATGAACTTTTTACGAATTGGTTTACGGTTTAGGGGTTTGGGGATTAAAGTTGTTTTTAATTACATATTGCTTAAAAAATACAACAACAAAAAACAAAATTACTATACATATCATTACAACCATTGACATTAATTTTTGAATCCAACGGTAGACACATTAGTCTCCGTTGTTTGTGTTAGTATTGCAATGTATAATTTCAATTAAACTTGGTTTTAAAAAATATTTTTCTACATTAAATGTTAAGAGTATTTACGGGATTCGAAGGAGCTCTTATTTCTCCGTAGTTGTAGGCAAATTGTCGGACAAAGAAGACAAACACACAATGGAAATTTAATACATGTATTGACAAATAATACAAGAACTTGTTGCAAATTTTATTGGTATTTGCTACGAGACTTATCTGAGTTAAGTAATGTTCTTGGAGTAGTGGTGATAACAGGAGTATTCTGTTTGTTGGTAGGAAATGTTGATAGTACGCTTCTTCGGACGTTTGTCTTTCTTCCTGGTAACCGGTTCTGTGATAAGTGATGGGGGATGCTATTTTAGAAGCTTCTCGCCCGGGTAACAGTTCTTTAAATGACGGTGAATGGACCCTTTTTAAGTAGACTATTTGGTCTTCAGCCTTCTATAGTGTGCTTTTGTGCCTTAGAAAATGTGCTGTGAAAAAATGCCAGGTCAACGGTCCGTAGATAAGAAGCCTTGTTTTGGGGCTAAGTGATGAGTGAAGTTTAGGGACCGCTATTTACGCGACTACCCTCAGTAGGTGCTCCGTGATAAGTAAAGTTTTTGGTTTTGGCGCCAACATACGATGTTGGCGATTCGCCCCCTAGCGGCAGGGGGAGACAATTAACTATGGAATTTCCAATGTATAGTAATTTGGGGGGGGGGTTAAGCAATACGTAATTTAAAAAAAAAAACCTTAATTCCCAAACCCCTAAATCGTAACCAAATTCGCAAAAAAGTTCATTCATAGACTGTAGTTAAACTGTTATGGGGGACCTCCAAAAATCTTTCCGTTTTAATTTTCCGACTGTTGTGCAAGTTCAGCCATAATAAGATTTAACTATGTTCGAGGTGTGTTAAAAATATCTAAACTAAAGTTGCATTTACCACAACAGAAATGAACAATGTTCTTCAAAATATTCCCTAGGTATTCAGCACACTTATTCCAGTGAGTTTTCCATTGTTTGAAGCACATCTGAAACTCCTCATTTTTTATTGTATTTTTTTTTAATCCTCCGAGTCTTCAAATTGAACCGTTGAGAAAAAAGAAAATGTCGCATAGAGGAGCTAGACCTAGTGAGTATGGACTAGTATGCTGCACTTGTGCAATTTTGTGTTTCGCAACAAAAAAAAAATCAAAATTTCTTGGTATTTCTTGTCGGACTCGAAAACCTTCTCGAACTTTTATGATTGTGCCTACTACTTTTAGGTTTTAGTTTTCTCTTGTAGTATTTCACTGGGTATACCCAATTTGTCGAAAAATCCGTGTTTATACAATACAAATTTACCCCCCACCCCCGTTTGAAAAAAAATACCAAAAATCAGGGAATTATCTGATTTTAATGAAATTAAATAAAATAACTGATGCGTTATAAAATTCATTCGTTGATAAATCAACACTGAAAATTTCATTAAAATTGGATAATTCCCTGATTTTTGGTATTTTTTTTTTTTTCAATCGCGAGTGATTTGCAACTCACGACGGCCATCTTAAAATATATTTGATCAAAATTGACCGAAAAAATCGTTTTAAATGTATTAAAAATAAATTACATGTGTAATATTATGTTGCTTCTTTTTATTGATGTTCATTATGTTACTACTTTTCGACTTAGGCAAACATTTGACCTTAAATAATTGATTTGATTAATTTTAATTCGTTTTTAAAAATGAAAAGCAGACGAAAAATGGGTATCCCTATATTTCACGGTGTTTTTCTGTGTTGTTATTTTGTTGAAAGATTAAATCTACCGGACCATATGACCTTTAGGCACCCCTTTTGCTTTGCTGATTCATAAGTACATTTTTTTTTCATTTACACCGTCAACATCCGGTCAACAGACGATTTTTAGAGTTTTTTTTAATTATAAAACTAACCCCTAACCTAACCCCTAACCCTAATCCCTGACAAACAACCGGATGTTGACGGTGTAAATGAAAAAAAATGTACTTATGAATCAGCAAAGCAAAAGGGGTGCCTAAAGGTCATATGGTTCAATCTACCTTTTCAAACATCAAGCGAGACTTGTTATTTTTTTTACCAAGAAGAATATCTTCGGGAGTTGTTACAACATCGTTATAGCAGCTGTGGATAACAAGCAACACGACAGAGCACTTGAGAATTTTCATCCTTCAAATGCGACAAGCCCCACCTCCATTGTACCGAGGAGGATAAAATATACAAAATCCTCATTAAAACTGAAAACTAAAAAAATAAGTCAAGGTTTTATTCCATATAAATAACAAATATCTACGTTTTTTAATGTTTAAAAATAGTGTGTAGTCGCATATATGTATGAGATAGGTATACCACTGCCTTTGTAATGTACGTATTACATTACATTACGAAGGCAGTGGGTATACCCAATTTGTCGAAAAATCCATGTTTACAAAATAAATCTAACCCTTCCGATTGAAAAAAAATAATCAGGGAATTATCCGATTTTAATGAAATTTTCAGTGTTGATTTATCAATGAATGAATTTTATAATGCGTCAGTTATTTTACGGCGGCCATGTTAAGATATATTTGAGCCAAATTCGCCGAAAAAATAGTTTAAAATGTATTAAAAATAAATTACAAGCGTAATATTATTGTTATTTTTTTATTATTATTATTATTATTTTTACTGATGTTTCATTATGTTACTACTTTTCGACTTAGAGA
>CM042165.1:63908712-64015167 GCA_023376005.1 Doryteuthis pealeii
AAGTACATTTTTTTTTCATTTACACCGTCAACATCCGGTCAACAGACGATTTTTAGAGTTTTTTTTTTAATTATAAAACTAACCCCTAACCTAACCCCTAACCCTAATCCCTGACAAACAACCGGATGTTGACGGTGTAAATGAAAAAAATGTACTTATGAATCAGCAAAGCAAAGGGGTGCCTAAAGGTCATATGGTTCAATCTACCTTTTCAAACATCAAGCGAGACTTGTTATTTTTTTTACCAAGAAGAATATCTTCGGGAGTTGTTAAACATCGTTATAGCAGCTGTGGATACAAGCAACACGACAGAGCACTTGAGAATTTTCATCCTTCAAATGCGACAAGCCCCACCTCCATTGTACCGAGGAGGATAAAATATACAAAATCTCTCATTAAAACTGAAAACTAAAAAATAAGTCAAGGTTTTTATTCCATATAAATAACAAATATCTACGTTTTTTAATGTTTAAAAATAGTGTGTAGTCGCATATATGTATGAGATAGGTATACCACTGCCTTTATAATGTACGTATTACATTACATTACGAAGGCAGTGGGTATACCCAATTTGTCGAAAAATCCATGTTTACAAAATAAATCTAACCCTTCCGATTGAAAAAAAATAATCAGGGAATTATCCGATTTTAATGAAATTTTCAGTGTTGATTTATCAATGAATGAATTTTATAATGCGTCAGTTATTTTACGGCGGCCATGTTAAGATATATTTGAGCCAAATTCGCCGAAAAAATAGTTTAAAATGTATTAAAAATAAATTACAAGCGTAATATTATTGTTATTTTTTTATTATTATTATTATTATTTTTTACTGATGTTCATTATGTTACTACTTTTCGACTTAGAGAAAAATTTGACCTTAAATAATCGATTTAATTAATCTTGCTTCGTTTTTAAAATGAAAAGCAGGGTATGCCTAGTATGAGGGGATGCTAGGAATCCACTGGGAAGCCAAGAGGGCGCTAGCCTGAAAAAGTTTTGGGAACACGGATATACACAATAATAGGTGTACGGGTGGGGGGTCGCTACGAACTGGTCCGCGACAGTGTATAGTTATTTACTAAGCTTAACTTAGATGTGTCACATGGCTAATGTAAGGGGTGCCCGGTGAGAATCGAACTCACTAACAATGGCCTGCGAATCTACCTTGCTAACCAATTACATCACGTGAGGTGCCGGGTCCGCAACAGTGTATAAAATGACCGTCGGTTTTTTACAGACACATAAGCGACATCAAGCTCTACAAAAAAGTGACCTGCCTCTGAAATCCATCCAGCACACACGTCCCGACGATAACCCAACCGAGGCCAACGATTTTACGTTGATCTCTGTAGAATATCAAAAACGAAGTAGTTGTTTGTAGTAGCAGTATTAAAAACACTAAGTTACTTTTCAGTATGTAGCGTGAATACAAGTTTCCCGGCCTCTGAATGGACCTTTATAATCACGAAGCCCTAGCACTTATATGATTTTTCCAACCCTATTGCCCTTATGGCAAGCCCCAACCCCTTTTATCATATGGGTGCTAGAAGGCGGTGACTGAGGGTCTACATGTCCTGGGAATGACGTTAAACTCTATCTGATGGTGAGGTTCCAGTTTTGGAGGTTTGGGGAATGTGGAGCACCCCTTTATCACCATTGCTCCCTGGTCCACTCTGACCCGGAGTGGTAGTACCTGTTAGGGTCCCATCTATGGGTTAAATAGAAAAATGTATTTATTAAAAAATTGTATTATCCATTAATTGATTTATTTCAAAACTTTATCGGCATTAAATGGCCCACTGGGGTTGATATGCCGTAAAACAAAACAAAACAAAACCAAAACCGGCTTCTGAAACGCGAGGCTCTTATATACTATTGGAGGAGGTAAATTGTATAGTTTAGCACTTCCTGTAGAAGCCCCCATTACTTAAAGTGACAGTCCATTTCTACTCTATATGACTCCCCACCCCCGGCAAACACGGGATGGATTGGTGTGGTCAATTGTAGGTTTGCCTCCGAATAGTATGTGATTGTCCTCGCATTTGTTGAGACAGTAGTCTTCTGGCCAACGCCGGGGGTCGAAGCTCACTGGACCTGCTGGGTATATTAATAACGTTGATCCCAGCCCCCAGGCAACACCTGCCCCTTCGATTTAAAGGGGCAGGGCTGTGTTTATTGCCCAGTGCCTGAGGCGTCCCCTTGAGGGGGAATGTCGACGGGATCAACGCAATTTTTCCACCCGCCACCCATGAGTCTCGGCTTGTGGTTGGTCCCACGTAATAGGGCCTTGTGCCTAACCCGTACAAGTGGGGTACGAGGTAAATATGAATTCTAGTTGTTTGTGTGTTTTGACGCGAGCATTGGTGTTCATTATTATCCTGCATTATTGGACTTTCAAATCCTCGGTGTCATCGATCTCCATCTATTCTGGTTCATTCATTCTGTAGGGGCGACCAATATTATTATTAATGACGGAGAATAAATTTGTATGTATTTAACAAATATGTAAATATTCAAAAGAAATAGTGTAGATATGATGTGGAAAGGTTTTCTAAGAAATGTGTAATGTAAAATGTAAAAGTTCGTGTGTAGAGTTTAGGAAAGTTCGTCAAGAAATGTGTAATGGTAAATGTGAAATATAGACGTTCGAATAGACGTGTGCTAGAAATGAGAATTAATTTTGTATATACGACCTGCTGAAACAGATTCCTGATGTTGAACGAAGTGGTATGAATGAATGGTAGTAGTAAAATTGTTGTTGTGTTGAGGCAGTGAAATCGTTTGTTCGGACATCTGTTTCTTGGTCGTGTTCTATCTGACGGCGAGATGAGTTCTGTGTGATCTATCCGGTGTGGAGATGGTAACTGTCTGACAGCGAGACGACATCTGTGTGTGGTTGTTGATTTCTTCTCTGTCTTTTATAATTACCAGGTGGATAAAAAAGTAATTAATTTTTGAGCGCGAATGCGCGTACGTAGTAGAGAACAATGCTAACCTAGCCAATCGATTCTGATTTTTATGTAAACATTTGTTTTAATCGTTTTTCTTTAAGTTTAGGAAAAGGATTGTGTTCGTGTGTTTGTTTTAATTTCTTTTCCTTAAGTTTGGGAAAAGAAATGTGTTTGTGTGTTTGTTTTAATTTCTTTCCCTTAAGTTTGGGAAAAGAAATGTGTTTGTGTGTTTATTCTTATTTTGATATAAAATATAGGATTGTATTCTATAATTCCTAGGGTAATTTGTTTGTTGTTTTATATTGGGCGATAAGTAGGGATGCTCAAACTATGGACTTTTCACACGCGCGCAAATTGTTAAAAAAAAAAGGATTTTAAAACGTCAATAAAAAATGGAAAATTATTTTTTTTAATGTTTTCTTTTACGTTTAATATAAAGAACAATTCCCTGTTTATGTGTTAAAAAAAGAAAAAAACAAATTTCTGTTTCATATAACCTACATTTTTGCATTTTAAATTAAATCGCCGTAAATTCTTAATCTTTGTTGGCATAGTTATCGCATCTTGACGCGAACAATTAGACCCAAGTAATTTTCTATGGAGGATCATACATGTAATAATTTTTTAAAAATTCATTTTATTGTTGCTTTCAAAGATAATTAATTTCTTCAAACAAATACTGTTTGAACTCTACAGGCGTCACAGATTTGAACTTATTTGAAATTATTCGCAGCAGCAGCAGCAACAACTGTTTTCAAAAAAAAAAAAAAAAGAATAGAATATTATGTCCCCTACATACTTCCATTAATAAAAATGACGACAATTTTTAATTAAAACATTATTTTCAATATTTTTTTTATAAAGACTGTATTATGTCATTATTTTTAGCTAAATATTTTTATACAATATTTTCTTTAATTAAATAAATACGATTTTGCTATACACTAAACAAAAGTATTTATTTTACATTTTATAAATTTTTTAAAAAATCCCCCCAAAATAGTAGACAACAGGAACTTTTAATATAAAATTCCTTAGAAAATAATCTAACAATTACAAAAAAAATGCATATTTTTTTCTTATTTACAAGACTTAAGTTTCAAGGTTTAAGACGGCCTATTATCAAACCTGTTCTAGTACCGATTTATTTATTTTTTACATATGTTTCGTCATTGAATTATCTTTCCAAAAATGTAAAATTTATTTTCATACAGAAAAAAAAAATTATCAAGATATTTGTACGGGGGATCAATGCGCGAAACAAAAACTAACTAAAAAAAATTATTAGCCTTTTCAATTTAGTAAATATTTATTTACAATAAAAGTTCGTCTTTTATTACTTCATATACCGAAAGTTTTATTAAAATCGGATAGTTAGTTTATTTTAGATGATTTTTAGAATAATTTCCTGTGATCCCCCTTCATAGAAGCCGCGAGAAATTGAGCATACCTAGGCAATAAGAGATTGTGTTGTATATTGAAAATTACTGCAGTTTTTAGGCGGTTGGTGTGGAGTTAGATTTGGAATTCAAAGTCGTTGAAATTCAAAATCGGAGGAGTGTTAAATGATTGACATTTCTAGTGAAGAAACCTTTGTTTGCTCCTTGGTGTTCCTTAATGTTGGGTATGATCCTTTGGTTGTTCCTTGGTGTTTCTTAATGTTGGGTATGAGCCTTCGGTTGTTCCTTGGTGTTCCTTAATGTTGGGTATGATCCTTTGGTTGTTCCTACGTATTTCACGCCCTGTCATCACCTCAGATAGATAATGAATCGTTCCGTTTTGATTCATGAGATATGTATGCATGTATTCAAATGGTATGCCCTGTCAACACGTCTGATAAATAATGGACCATATCGTTGTAATTATGAGGGAAGGGAAGGAAAAGAACGAACTACACATAAGAGGGGAAAGAAAACAAATGAATAAATAAATAGATAAAGAAAGAAAAGTGAGAGATAGGAAGCGATAGCACTTATTGTCTGTTTCAATGAAATAGAGAAAAGCAGAAAAAAAGAAATTAAAAAAAGGAAAAGACAATCGGAAAAAGAAAGAAAGAATTTCACTAGAAATGATCGTACTTTTTACATATTGAACTATTTTGCAATCCATTGGCATTGCAGTCTCGGAAGACTATATATATATATATATATATATATATATATATATAATATATTATATATATTATATTAATTTATTCATTGACATTTCAGTCTCGGAAGACTATGATATAGTTTTTGTGCCCCTGAAGTTACAGCACCTCCTGTGACTGTGAATTCCAATGTTTCAAAAACATTCACGACCACAGATGTTGCATGTGAAGACTGTCCCTGAAGATGTTGATGTGCCGGTGCTTTGTTGCCTCTGCATTCTTCTGAACCTCTGGGCTTCATGGTGTTGCGCCAGGGTGGCTGCAGACATGAACAGTCTGCTACGAAGAGCCTACCGCCAACAAAGTCGGTCCTGAGCCAATTTTTCACAGCTGGAAAGGGCAATGCCAAAGCACCTGAGATCATTCTTGTAGAAATCCTTGAACTAGGGTGACCAATATGTCTCTTACCAGATGAAAGCTCTGCATAGAGGATGTCCTTCAGGATTTGTCCATCATCCATCCGGCGGACATGGCCCAGCCATCGGAGACGACACTGTCTCAGTAGAGAATACAAGCTGGGAACTTGAGCTCTCACTAGAACTGGTGTGTTAGTGATCATGTCCCTCTAGATGATGCTCAGTATACATCTAATGCAGCGAAGGTAGAAGCTATTTAGCCATCGCTCCTGGTGAGAGTACAGGATCCGTGTTTCACTTCCATACATGCGGGCGCTGATAAAACATGCTCTATACACGTTTTGCAATAGCTCTTAAGCAAACCTATCAAATGTTGTAATAGTCAATATTATCATACCATGGTATATCCACAGTTGCTGTTAATTACAATAAATGTATCAAGGTTATTAGAGTTTAGAGGACATGAAGACCCTCAGCCACAGCCTTATAGCACGTATATGATAAAAAGGGTTGGGGCTTGTCATAAGGGCAATAGGGTTGGGACAATCATATAGGTGCTAGGGCTTGACGTGACAGCCGATTGATCGGCTGGAGCCTCTCCGACCGTCCGTCTAGCCCAAGTAAGGACCAAAGTAGTGATTAGCCACCAGGGTTCCATCCTTAAACATTACGGGTCGCCACCCACAGCCAACAGTTGGCCTCATTGGGGGAGAGGGTCTAACACTTCAGCAGAGGTGCAGTCGGTGGATTCTAAAGCTCCAGCCGACAGGGCCCAGTGAGAAAGTAGGATTTCGTCAGAACATACAGAAACTAACTGGAAGAATTTCATTAGGGATGTCTTCTGTGAACATTTTATCAATAACTTCCGAATTATTGTTGGAACAGGGCACACGGTTGAATTAGACGAGACTGTCTTTTACATTAGAAAATCCAACGTTAGAAGAGTAACCATACTTTTAATCCTATGAATTCTTCCTTAATTTTTATTTATTCTGATGGGGTGGGTTGTTCTCAATCCAGTATCCATGTTTTGAGGACAGATGTGTGAACGGCAGATTCAAAATTTGTAACCGGATTTTTGATTGGTTGATTATTCTATTATATTTGTAACTGACTTTTTGATTTGATAAGATCTAGTTCCCATAACCGCCAATCTTGTTTAACAATATCAATACCAGCTACAAATTAATACTAATCAATGGTGTTGCGCCAGGGTGGCTAGAGACATGAACAGTCTGCTACGAAGAGCCTACCGCCAACGAAGTCGGTCCTGAGCTAAATTTTCCCAGCTGGAAAGGGCAATGCCAAAGCACCTGAGATCATTCTTGTAGAAATCCTTGAAACGCAGCTGGGGTGACCAATCTGTCTCTTACCAGATGAAATCTCTGCATAGAGGATGTCCTTCGGGATTTGTCCATCATCCATCCGGCGGACATGGCCCAGTCATCAGAGACGACACTGTCTCAGTAGAGAACACAAGTTGGGAACAAATTCTAAATCACTTTCTTTAAAGTAAAAATTATCCAACTTCCTGAGATCTAAATTGAGAACTTTTGAAACTGAAAATTGTAGGCATACCGGTTGGCCTAGACCTAGCTATGGCCGACTATTTGCAAATACACAAAGTTTGTATCTTGCATATGATGCGACCTCCCATTAAAAAATAAAATAAAATTTAGGTCTCAAAAAGTCACATGATATGTAAGTATATACAGTACGTTTTTATCTACTTAAATTTCCTCATGGAGATACAACTTTATATATATATATATATATATATATATTTTGATTCAAAGGATTTTGTCAGTTTTCTCGTCAGTGAACGCAATATGCCTACAGAGGTGGATTGAGTCAAAGAGTGAGAGGAAGCTTAGTGCATTATGCCAAAGGAGTCGGTAGGGATGTCTAAGGGCTCTGAGTTTAGTGTTTATGGTTTGTCTTTCATCTAAGAGAAAAGCTTTTTTCACTTTGAGAGCTAGCGTTGGCTATATATATATATATATATATATATTGTGTGTGTGTGTGTGTGGTGTGTGTGTGTGTTTGTGTATGTATATATATATATATATATATATATATGTATATATATATGTGTGTGTGTGTGCGCATATATATATGTGTGTGTATATAAATATATATATATATATATGTATATATATGTGTATATATATATTATATATATATATATATATATTGGGAGAATATGTGCTTAATTGAAGTCGTACCTAATTTTGAAAGTTAATTAATTAATAATTAATTAATTAGGCAGGCATACCTATTTAAATCTGAGGCTAAACAAATTGAGAAAAACCAACTCAAATTATTTATCAAAATAGAAATTTTTAATATGTATAAGTATTTATCAAAATAAGAAAACTTATAATCAACTTTCAAACTATGACAAAACAAAATCAAATGAGTTTAAGCATTGTTATGAATAACTTAATAGTGATAGACATTAAGTATTTATTTTATGTCTTTCTTATATTGCGTTTAATTATAAACAAAAATGTTGAGAAAATATTCCTAGTCTTATTCTTAGTCCTAATTAGTGATCATCCTCCATATATTACTACAACAACCAACATTACGTTTTTTGTTTTGTTTTGTTTTATGTGACATTGTTTATATTGTGTAATGTGTGAAAATAAACCATTGTCTTCTTCTGTTCTATTGAATCCATAGACCCTAGACCCTACCACTCTAGTACAGAACTGGAACTTCACCATCAGATAGAGTTTAACGTCATACCCAGGACACCGCCTTCTATCACCCATATGATAAAAGGGTTGGGGGGTTTGCCATGAGGGTAATAGGGTTGGGACAATCATATAGGTGCTAGGGCTTGACATGACCAGCCAATTGATCAGAGTTGACCTCTCTGTCTGCCGGTCTAGCCTAAATAATGACAAAAGTGGAGTGTTGCATGTCATGGAATACTCAGCCACCAGGGTTCCACCCTTAAGCATCATGGGTTGCCCACTAGGGTAAGTCGATTCTTCATTTTTTTAAAAATATGTCCAGGGGCACGAAAGTTGTGTGTTAGTATACTGAATACTGATACCAAAAACTGGATGCCTTACTTGCACCATTGTTTGAGGAAATAGCATTAAAGATCGTCGACTAAAATGAACCAAACATCCTTGTTTTTACATCTGGCATAGAAATTGGTTAGAAGTTTTACCAATTCTCCCAATTTGTGCCCAACAACATTCATACTTGTTTGTTTTTCTTTTGTTTCATTCGTTAATTAATGAGGTAAAAAGCAGCATATCAGAGGTGCCGTGGTGATGGGAGGGACACATTTTCAATTTGAATTCTATTTATGATATTTAATTCATTTCATTTTAATAAAATAAAATAAAATAACATTTTCTGACTTAAATATTGAAAATAGTAAATTTTCTAATCAATTTCTAGGGCAAATGTAAAAACAAGGATTTTTTGCATACAATGTTTGATGCTATTTCCTTAATTAATTGTGCAAGTAAAAGATCTAATTTTTTATATCAGTACTTAGTATACTAACACACAACTTATGCGCCCCTGGACAATTTGATATTTTAAAAAAGTGAAAAATTGACCTACCCTATTGCCCACACACAGCCAACAGGTGGTCCCATTGGGGGGTCTTTATTTAGAAGGTAATTAATCTACTTTTGCTTGGATTAAAATAACATCAAAAAATCTTTGGTTGGTTTATTTTGTGGAATCAACATTTAATATAATAGCAAAGTAATTAAAGAAAATGTAATTAAATAAGGAAAACAAAAAACTCTGACAATATTAATACCAATTCTAAATTAGTCGTAAAAAGAATTAAATTGGTCACAAAGGTCCTAAATTAAATTAAATTTCACTTCTGTTGTTGTCACAGATATGTTAGTAATCACTATTCACTGGCAAAATAGACTGCTTTTCATGGCATGTCAACCTGCCTAGGGTTATTTTATGTCTAGATATTAGAGAATTTGTTACATAATCTATGCGGTTGCATAAGATTATTGTCAATCCCCTGTAATTCTCAGGGGATGACTCCTTTCATACCATGGCCATAGAAGGATCCCTTCTATGGAAAATTACAGAAGCCCGCCAAATATGTGAAGTCACGTGGGACCTTTTTCAGAGTCCCCAGTTTGCAGTTATACGTCAGGCAGAGCAGCGGCCATTTTATGCTCTGCCTAAAACTGGAACTCACGCGCGCTATGTTATGTCTGGGTTGGGGATTTACCGAATAAAGAACATTAAAAGAAAATCGAAGTCTTGTGTTTACTAAAAACTAACAATGACACAGGGCTTCTGATAAGGAGAAATCCCTAGCATGGAAAACCAGACCGAAGTCCCCAGACGCTAGACTAGACCAAGATGATAGACGATCAGAATAGCAAAGCCGGCCAGAGGAGAAGACGACTAGAGTAAGAAGTCAGAAAAGGGTATACAACATTATATCGATTTGGTACTGTGAAAACCATCAGTATGCAACAAATTGCATTCATTGTATAAGAATTGGGGTGTGTAGTTTTGACTTTAGTGGCTTAAACCAATTCTTATAATACATTAGAATGCTTTAGAGAAACACTCTGATGTAGGTGAATACATTTATAATGAAATCCATATAAAGAGGTACAATATAACAATACAGACTTTATTTTCTGAGCACATCGAACATGACATAAATGACAAGATACAAACAGAGAGGACAAAAGTCATTAGGAACTAAGAAAGAGTTCATAATAAATGTATGAGTCACTTACTGATAGTTGGTTCGCAAAGCCTCCCCCCCTCACTTAATGGACAGAGACACCACTCTTCTAGTCCATCTTTTGTGGATGCCACACCCATAGAGAGAGAAAAAGAGCTTTCCAGGCTGAGTTTAAACACTCAGCTAGTAGTGTCACCTAGTGACAAAACCCTCATGGTAAAGGAAGATAACCCTTTTGGACTCTAGTCCATCTCAGCAATGGCAGACAATCGCTACAATTGTATATTCATATTGACATTTTTTTTGTGTAGTTGCTTCCTAAGAGTTTTTTTGCGCACAGTTATATGTTATCAAGTATTCCTATCTAATACAAATAATTATCGGTTTAGCTCAATCGTTAGAGCGACTGACTAGGAACCACAAGGTTCTGGGTTTGATACCGGCCCTCGCCAACTCAGTGCATGAGTAGTACAGGGATCTGTGCAGTAAAGCGAGGAGCTGATGGTAGGTGTAGCGCTCCACCTCAGATGACAAAATATTCTCCTTGGTCTAGCACTAGTGAAAAGGGGATAGACTCCCTTGCTATTTGGCTGATACCGATTTTAGGCCACTCTGACGACTTTATTCATATGGAGATGAGTGGTGTAATGGTTTGAGTCATAGGAAATGGAATAGTCGACCTGAGTTCAAATCCTGGACGAGGCTGTTTGTATTTCACATAGCACTAATACCATTGGGAAAGGTATGCATCCAACTACTCTTCCTCAAGCTATGGGTAAATAGTAGGGTGGACTGGGCTCTTT
Organism: Doryteuthis pealeii; assembly: GCA_023376005.1. Taxonomy (NCBI): domain Eukaryota; kingdom Metazoa; phylum Mollusca; class Cephalopoda; order Myopsida; family Loliginidae; genus Doryteuthis; species Doryteuthis pealeii. Next base: position 63,919,677 of record CM042165.1, read on the forward strand.
AACCTTGGCTAGGTAACCAGTCTAGGAGAAGGAAAACTTTGAATTCAAACCTGTTAACAACAGCAGATATGATGTGAGCCTATGAACTTTTCAGCCCACTTTAATATTTATATATATTATGTTATATATTATTGTATATATAAATATTTATATATATTATGTTATATATTATTGTATATATAGATATTTATATATATTATGTTATATATTATTGTATATATAAATATTTATATTTATTATGTTATATATTATTGTATATATAAATATTTATATATATTATGTTATATATTATTGTATATATAAATATTTATATTTATTATGTTATGAGTAAGAAAAGGTGGAATGAAAACATCACACAATGCTGTTAAAGAAGAAAACAATTTATAATATAATCATAGCTGATATTGATCAATATAAATATTTATATTTATTATGTTATATATTATTGTATATATAACTATTTATATTTATTATCTTATATATTATTATATATAAATATTTATATTTATTATGTTATATATTATTGTATATATAAATATATTTATATTTATTATGTTATATATTATTGTATATATAAATATTTATATTTATTATTTATATATTATATATTTATATATATATTTATATGATATTGATGAAAATGTCAGTATTGATAAATATTTATAATATTTATATTAATTATATCTTATCAGTTATAATCAAAATTAGTAATGGTTAATTATAATTAATTGGCAGAAATAATTATACATGATTTATTTAACTTCATGTAAATTAATAAATTGGTAGATTAATTTTAATTAAATTCATGTGTATCAATTAATCGCTTAAGAAATTGACCTTGTGTCATATCCTGCTCATGCGGAGGTGTTGGTAAATATATATATGGTTTCAAGAAACTAATAATAATCTTCAGTAAACAATTATAACTTCAAATAACTATTCTTAACCCTTTCAGTCCATTACACCAGTACTTTTACGCCCCCCACCACCACAAACACAGAGCATAGCACTGGTTTACTAGTGAAGAGATCATGCTCATATGGCAATGGGTAAATTTAGGCTCAGGGGTCAGGGCTCAAAGAGTTAATATACATATATATACATTATATATACTAGCAAATATATGCACCCTCCGGGTGCAAGTATTTAAGTTTAAATGTAATAAAATATTAGATTAAATCACAAATGCTATTGAAACTAATTAAGAATGCAGATAAAAACATTTGAAACAGAGGGGGTATAATCGGAAAATAGAACAACCGAAAATTACTGTTCCATCACTTCCGTTTTTCAATGATAAATTTTGCTAATTTAACTATATAGTTAAAATAGGAAGTAAATAATAAAATAACAGTTATTTCTTCTTCTTAATGGATTTCTTTTAAGATTCATCCCCGAGATTTTTGCTCATATTCATTAAGATAAAACCAAACAAATAGAAATCAATAATACTAAGCCCATATTTATTAAAATCAAATTTTTAATATCAATATGCAAATTAGCTTTACCGTTTACACTGTAAACCGCTATTTTGTTGTATATATAAATTCAATTGCATGTTATTAGTATGTAGATAAGACCAACAGTATTAATAATGTCAAAAAGTTTTATTAGTTATTGAGGTTTAAATAAAAATAAAATCATGGAGAATGTGACGTAAATAACTAAGGAAATTCTGACTGGAGTAGAAATATAGTTTCGGTTACAGACAGAAAAACACACAATCTCCATTATAATAAGATATATATATATATATATATATATATATATATATATATATAATGTACAGGTATATAATATATGTATATATATAATATATATGTATTTCTCCACTATCACTCTGATTATCCTCTCTCTTTGCTTTCGATCTCCTTCCCTTTCTTCCCAATGTTCCCCATCTGACCAATCAAATTCTTTCCTCACAAACACTAACCCACCCACCTCTTCTCCCATCCACCCCCCTCCCGTCCACTTACCCCTCTATAAAACACTTGTATGATACCTTTGATAATCAATAAAATGACTGATGCCGAGCTCAAAACTCTAGCAATATATATCCTACATACATTTGTCTGAGTTTTGTCCTTGTGTTCCTCATATCTCTACTACATTCTGTTGGATTTATTCCAATCCTCTTTCCTCATATATATATATATATATATATATATATATATGGGCAATTCACCCACCCCTTTCAATTATTCTGAAATTTTGTACAGGTGTGGACTATGTTAAAGTTAGACAATCCCCAAAATTTGAGCTTCCAATTCCAAGAATTGGCAGAGTTATGTCGATTTATATATATGAAATAATAATAGAAAAAAAAATTTGTCTTAGATTCAGTGCCACATCGGGATATTGATCTTGCTCTGAAAAAATAAAAAATCATCAATAACTTAAAATTGGTTAACTTTTTCGATAGCATTTTCGGATTCCTTGGGCAAAAATATAAAAATATTTTATAAACCAATTTTTAGGAGTAAGAAAACTCTAGAACTCATTTTACAGACAAAAATAGATTACAAAAGGTTGCCATTTTTCGCGACCACCCTCAAATTTGAAGAGCTAAAAATAGATATAACTGACAATTTTTGGAATTGGAAGCTCAAATTTTGGGGATTGTCTAATGTTAACATAGTCCACACCTGGAAAAAAATTCAGAAAAATAGAAAGGGGGTGGTTGACAATTTTACTTTTTTCTGGATGATTTCACATGGAAATACCCATATATATAATGTACAGCTATATAATATATTTATATATATATAATGTATATATATATGTATATATATAATGTACAGCTATATAATAATTCAAGAGTAAATTATAACCGAACACATTACTTGTCTTAATAAAGGCATCTCATTGTGGTATAATGGTTAGCATGCTCGTCTTGCAGATGCCTTATATATATATATATATATATATATATATATATATATAAAGGACAGTTGTGTGTATGTATGTATGTGTGTGTGTATGTCCAGAGGAAACAACAAAAATAAAACAATAACAAAGTAAATATATATACACATTCACTATCAGTAGAGTTTGCTTTTTTGTGCAGAAATAATAAAGATTTGATTTAAATTCATGAAGATAACTAAAAAATAAAATTTAAATAGTAACAGAATGTGTTGTATTGTCCTCGCCCGGAAAACGGAGCTTCCAGCAGAGGGACAAAGAGAAAGATAAAAATATATATTTAAAAAGAAAGAGAAAGCGGAAGAGAGGGTTTCCGGGCAAAGAAGCAGGGAGAAGATAAAGAAATATATAACAAATGTCTGTTATCAGATCAAAAGATAAAGATGCGGAGGCATATCTATCAATATAAAGGCGAGAAGATTCGAGCGACACACAGAGACACCAGCCGGCAGCCAAAAGGACACTTCACGTCTCCCGTCAGCAACCACCCCTCGGGTACTCATTGTGAGCTCTGCACCTTCACCACCCACACACGGAAGAAAATAAAGAAGGATCCTCTCTTTGTACATACGTATCTGTTGTTTATGGAAGTCCAGTAGTCGGTAGTAGCTGACTACTAACATACATCGCTTTGGGTACAGTGAAAACCCCAGTACTAACATACACGATTTCGCGTCGTGAAGAAGAAAAGAGGTCCCAAAAAGGTTCCAGTCAGATCGGACAGCTGGTTCTTGACCAGATTGGACAACTGCTTCCATAGCAGATTGATAGCTTTGTCTCAGAGCCCTTGTCGCCGTCTTTGCTTTGTCATGTTGCTACTCAAAGTCCTGAATTTGAATCAGAACTCAACATATATCGCCAGTCAGTCCACAAAATTCCGACTTCCCTTCAACTTCGACACCCCTTTGTGGTTGTACATGATTTTTATCACCGTATAATTAATAAAGGTCTTTTATTATTAAAGGGCCGGGTTAGCTCAGTCGGTAGAGCATTCGGCTAGAAACCACATGGTTTCTAGTTCGATTCCGGTCCTCGCCAACTCAGCGTATGAGTAGCACAGGGATCTGTGCGGTAAAGTAAGGAGCTGATGGTAGGTGTGGCGCTCCACCTCAGATGCCAAAACAATCTCCTTGGTCTAGCGCTAGTGAAAAGGGGATAGACTCCCTCGCTGATTGGCTGATACCGACTTTAGACCGCCCCGACGACTTTACTTTTTTACTTATTAAAAACGCGTCCGTTGTAATTGTGGAACATTGGTGAATTTGGTCACTTTCAGGTACAGCCCGAAACAAGCATATTGGTACATTTGGTGCCTTCCCACAGGACGGCATAGTATTACATTTGTTGCCGCAAAAGGGTAGTATTACATTTGGTTCTCATGACCAGAGGGTCATATTACAATAGTAACAAATGGATTTTTTTTTTTTGCATTTAATATTTCAAATAGGTGACACTGATTTTTCTTTTTCTGTGCACCTTTTTTTTTTGACCCCCTACCAGGCTGAATCAATGTAAGGTCTTTTTTATGTAGGGATTTTAATGGGGCATCCTGCGAGGATCCAACTCACAATTCAGTAATAATAGATCTACAATACTAACTTTTTGCTCCCCTTCTACCCATCTGATGTCAGGTAAGCAACTTCTAGTATAATTGAAAAGTGAGTTCAATCCTCACCATACTGGTGACATTGTGTCACATCCTACTTGTGTCAAACAGGTTAGGAATAGTATTATTAGTGTTAATCGGACTATTGTCCCCATCTTCATTGTTATTTGTACAACGTTTCGGCCGATATACCCTCCGGCCTTCTTCAGGTATTTCTTGTCGGACTCGGGGACCTTCTCGGACTCGGGAACCTTCTTTTCGTATTCGGGAACTTTCTTGTCGTATTCGGGAGCCATCACGGAACTTTGAACCTAACCCTTTATTTATTCCACGAGGGTATCCTGTTCTCATTCCGCTAACCATAGCTGGGGTAGGAGTTGTGCTAATTAATTATTTTTCTAACTGCTTTCACTCAATCCTGAGTGAATAACACTAATAATACTAATCTTCAAGCCTCATCTCAAACATTCAGAGAAATAGGTTAGGAATGTTTTAAGGGTGTCCCATTGTGGTGTAATGATTAGAAAGTTATGCTCATAGATCCATTACAAGTGAATAGCACGTTCAATCAAAGCTGGATACCCCATACTTGCAATTTTGTGTCCCATCGTGGTGTAATGGTTAGAAACTTATACTCATAGATCCATTACAAGTGAATAGCACGTTCAATCAAAGCTGGATACCCCATACTTGCAATTTTGTGTCCCATCGTGGTGTAATGGTTAGAAACTTATACTCATAGATCCATTACAAGTGAATAGCACGTTCAATCAAAGCTGGATACCCCACTTTGCAATTTTGTGTCCCATCGTGGTGTAATGGTTAGAAACTTATACTCATAGATCCATTACAAGTGAATAGCACGTTCAATCAAAGCTTAGATCCATTACAAGTGAATAGCACGTTCAATCAAAGCTGGATACCCCATACTTGCAATTTTGTGTCAAATCCTACTCATGGTGAATGGGTTAGATATTAGGGTAGGTTGATTTTTAACCTTTATTAAAATATCAAATTCTCTCAAACAGCGAAAGTTGTGTGTTGGTTTAATAAATACTGATACCAAAAACTAGATGTCTTACTTGCACCATTGTTTGAAGAAATAGCATCAAAGATCGTCTACTAAAATGAACCAAAAATCCTCCTTTTCGCAACATTTAGCCTAGAAATTTGTTAGAAAATTTAGCAATTTCAATATTCAAAACAGAAAAGATCTGACAATCATTTTAAACGAAACTAATAGAATATTATAACTAAAATTCAAATTGAAAATATGCCCCCATCACCATCTCTGATATACTGCTTTTTATCTAATAAGCTGTAACAGTGATAACATTTTAAAAGATTAAAATCTATTTCCTCAAACGATGGTAAAGTTTTAAAGAAAAATATTTTGTGTTAATTTGCAACTTTTGCCACGAGAGACATTACAGCTCCAAAATCAACCTACCCTATTGGATATATACCTACTTGTGTCTTAATAAAAGTAAAATATTGATTTATATCCATGAGAGATTTTCACACCCTCCTAAGCTGGAGGTTCAATGGAGGTTGAGTGACAGCAAGTCCCCTCGTGTCTCCAGGACTCTTCTGAGTATGATTATTTCAATCCTTGTGAATGTTTCACATCATTGTTAGCTGATGGTATTTCACTAGGGTTTGAGTGACAACAAGTTTCCTCTGGTCTTCTTCTCTTCTGAGTATTCTAGCCAATTTCAACAATGCCGTTTTCTGAATGGTCTCATGGGGACCGTTCCAAGTGCCCCAACTACAATTGGTATCACTTCCATCCTAATCTTCCACAGTTTTTTTTTTCAGTTCTCTAGCAAGATATTTGTCTATCTTTTCGTTTTCTATTATCTGCTGGTGCAGAATTGTGTAACGGTTGTTTTACAAAACTAAGTGCTTTATTGTTTTCATGGTATCTAGAATATTTTTCAATCAAGATTTTGTTAGATTGAGAATAACAGGAGTCCAATGGAAAGTCACCTCGATGGTTATTGACGGGTAGCGACATTCTGCTTGACCTTCCGGTAGCGTGTGATTAGACATGTAAGAAGTTTTAGTTTAGTTGCGAGCAGACTTAGAAGAAAAACAACAAATCTTGTTAATTCATTTATCAAAAAGAAGAAATGACCTGCTGTTCAAATTATCATGTTATATATATATATATATATACTAATTGCAAAAATTCACCACAGGAGTCCAATGGAAAGTCACCTTGATGGTTATTGACGGGTAGCGACATTCTGCTTGACCTTCCGGTAGCGTGTGATTAGACATGTAAGAAGTTTTAGTTTAGTTGCGAGCAGACTTAGAAGAAAAACAACAAATCTTGTTAATTCATTTATCAAAAAGAAGAAATGACCTGCTGTTCAAATTATCATGTTATATATATATATATATATACTAATTGCAAAAATTCACCGCTTCAGCGCAAAGCTAGTCTCACTTGTTTATATAAGTTAGAGACCTCTGGTGAGTTTATTTCCGGTTTAGGAAATATAGCGATTATTCTGCCTTCTATTCTTGGCAGCTGCTTGTGGACCCATCGGTAAGAGACTTGACGAGTGAAAGTTCGTTCGGGTCTCGAACCCGGCCAGTGGTAGCTGCTGAAAAATAAGTATAGCTGCACTGATGAGGGGTAAACCCCGAAACGCGCGTCTGTAGATTGCTTTATATATATATATATATATATATATATATATATATATATCAAATTATCATGTTATATATATATATAATCAAAAAGTAAGTTAAAAAAAACACACACAACCTATCAAATATCGGACATATCTTGCCAAAATAATAATTCAATGCCTGAAGAAGATAACAGATCTGAAACACGTGTCACATATGTAAGTTAATAAAAATATTTTTAAAAACATAATCCTTTTTGCAAACCTTCTTTTTTATAAAATATCTATTTATATTTTATATATATATATATATATATATATATATATATATATTAAAAGAAAGGAAATGAATCCGACAGTATGAGTATATATAAAAAAGATATGAAAACACCACAAAATGCTGTTAAAGTGAAAACATTTTATAACTTAGCTGATATTGATTGACACGGATTATAAACAAGCTCTGATGACGATTTTCATAAAATCAAAATATTGTTCAATATCAGCTAAGTTATAAAATGTTTTCACTTTAACAGCATTTTGTGGTGTTTTCATATCTTTTTTTATATATACTCATATATTATATATATATATATATATATCTTATTATAATGGAGATTGTGTGTTTTTCTGTCTGTAACCGAAACTATATTCCTACTCAAGTCACAATTCTTTTAGTTATTGACATCACATTCTCCATGATTTTTTTTTTTATCTAAACCTCAATTATTAATAAAATTGTCTTACATTATTAATACTGTTAACTATGTCTACATACTAACAACATGCAATTATATTTATATATACAACAAAATAGCGCTTTACAATGTGAACGGGAAGGCTAATTTGCATATTAATATTTTAAAAATCGAATTTAATAAATATGTGCTTAGTATTATTGATTTCTAACTGTTTGGTTTTATTTTAATGAATATAAGCAAAAATCTCTTCAATGAATCTTAAAGGAAATCCATTAACAAGATAAAATAACTGTCATTTTATTCTTTACTTCCTCTTATCACTAAATACTTAAATTAGAAAAAATAACAATGAAAGACGAGAGTGATGGAAGAGTAAGTTTCAGTTGTTCCATTTTTTATTATACTCCCTCTGTTTCAAATCTTTTATTATACTCCCTCTGTTTAAAATCTTTTTATCTGTATTCTTATTTAGTTTCATTAGCCTTTCTAATTTAATACAATATTTTATTACATTAAAACTTAAATACTTGCACCCGGAGGGTGCATATATTTGCTAGTATATATATATATATATATACACAGGGTTTTCACAAAGTCTTGAAAGAGTTTTAAAATTGAACATTTAATAACTCACAATGTACAAATGATAAAATATTTTCATAAAAAACATAAGAGTTAAAATCTGGAAGTTTTATTATTGATGTATTTTTTGATTATCATATTTCAACATGACCGCCATCTTTGTTGATATATTTTCAACCTTCTGCAGGATTTTATGGATACCCTGTATAATTAATTGGCTTGTCTGTACATACCCATTCAACAAGGATATAAAAAAACATATCAGTCTGCAAAAAGGGTTAATATCTTATTATAATGGAGATTGTGTGTTTGTTTGTCTGTAACCGAAACTATATCACTACTCATTAATAAAATCGTTTATCATTATTAATACTGCTGGTCATTTCAACAAATTAATAACATGCAATTGTATTTATATATACAATAAATAGCGGTTTACTGTGTGAACGGCAAGCCTAATTTGCATATTGATATTTAAAATTTGATTTTAATAAATATGCGCTTGGTATTGTTGATTTCTAATTATTTGATTTTATCTTAATGAATATGAGCAAAAATCTCGGAGATAAATATTAAAAGAAATCAATTAACAAAAAGAAATAACAGTAATTTTATTCTTTACTTCCTATTTTAACTAAATAGTTAAATTAGAAAAGTTTAGCAAGGAAAGACGGGGGTGGTGGAAGAGGATGCTTCAGCTGTTATATTTTTCGATTATACCCCTCTCTGTTTCAAATCATTTCATCTGCATTCTTATTTAGTTTCTTTAGACTTTCTAATTTAATATAACATTTTATGACATTAATACTTGCACCCGGAGGGTGCATATATTTGCTAGTACAAGGAATATGCAAAACCTTTTTATCAATTTAATCTTTATTTTCCACTAGCTTAAAAGCCACCCAAGCAGGCAGCAATTAAGAGCTCTTCATTGGCTACTATGGCCCAATAATGACACTTCAATTAATTTCGGTTATTCCCAAATTTATTTCCAAGTTATAAAAATTGATATTGTACAAAATATTTGTCAAAAAATATCACATTAAAAAAATTTAAATAAAGACAAAAAAATAGCCAAAAACAATCACAGTAAAAAAAAAAATAAAAAAAGGAATCCAAAATTTCATGATTGTGGACCCAAATTTGGCCCTGAGTGTTTTTAATTTGCTCACGGAATTGGACCAATTGCAAAATGGTATATGTTGGGCTACTGCCTCTAGGAATAAATTTGAAAAAAAAAAAAAATGAGACTGACACTACAGTATATATATATATAAGATAAATATATAAAGGTTTTTGTAATTTTTTCGATTTTCCTTACATTTGAAACATCTTCACCTGATGATTGCATCGCATGAAACCAATATGGTTGTGATTGTTCCTTTGTCACCTAATAAATAGATATGTAAAACCTTTATATATTTATCTTATTATATTATATAACAGCTCTATTTTATATTGAGCACTCTACCAATAATACTGCCTTTGGTACACCATTCCAGCAAAAGCTGAAACAGTGACCATCTCACACTATAGTATATAATATATATATATATATATATATATATATATATATATATATGAAGATAGGATGGATGTAGTAGAATCCGACTATGAGGTAGGTAAAAGGATAGTGAACAAGAAATGATAACTCAAAACAAATCTAAGAGTTAAAACGTTTCATCTGATTTATACGGACATCCTCAGTCACTACTACCAAGAACTCTATCCTCCCTTTGACCTACCCCTGGGCCCATCTACTCCCAACCTCTCTCTATTTCCTGTAAACTATTACCACACTTCATTCATGTCAGCCTCTATCCTCCCTCCCTTCACTTCCGCTACTAACTCACCCCCCCCCCTCACCACATCACATGTACTCACACGTAATTTTGCTTTCAATAAAAAATCTTTGACTGAGGATGTCCGTATAAATCAGACAAAATGTTTCAACTCTTAGATATGTTTTGAATTATCATTTCTTGTTCACTATCCTTTTACCTACCTCATATATATATACATATATATATATTTCCCGTCTTATTTTTGTTGATGACCGACCCACGTGCGGTCGATGCATTATATTGCGAGGGTCCTCATATCAGTGAGGTAGGGCCGGTGTTGCTTTTTAAACCGTCGAGAGATAGGCCCCGAAACGGTTTGCACATTCTCTCCTGATGAGCCCATGCAGTTGTAAACATCTTTTGTTTCTTCATTATATCATATTCACACTGTCGGATTAATTTCCATTTTATTTTCATATATATATATATGTGTGTGCGTGTCCGATTACTGCTTTAACATTTCTGTTGCATTAGTAATTTATCCAAGAGTGCTCAATATATCTTAAACATAGAGCTACAATAATTATATATATATATATACATATTATATATTTGATTATTATATAATCGTTTTTTACTAGCTGCCCTTTTCATAATCCGTTTCAGTTTGATTATTTTCGAAGTCATTTTCAAATATTTTTAACATATGGCATTAAAACTGTATAATTCAAGTTAATTCCCCCTGCCCAGAATAACTCTGTTTATTTTAAAAGGAACATTACAAAGATTCATAAAATTCTTACAGTACAAATCAAAGATTTAAAAAAGAAAAAAAAAAATTAGTGTAGCATAGTCACAGCGCCATAAAAGGTTTATGCCGTATAGTAGTAGGTAGGTCAACTAGTAGGTCACACACAAACAACAACATTCCACATCGGTAGCGGGTTCCAAAAAAAAAAGAAAAAAAAAAAAACAACATATGAAAGAATAGTGGGTTGTATAGGCAAAATGGGTTGTTTACTTCTCACTTGCTCTGTTGGTCTTTTTTCAGAAAGGAAGAGTAGGTCCAACTTTTCTATCATAAATTCCATTCATTACCATTATCTTGCAACTTACAGCCACCCTAGCGGAGCACGAAAAAAAAACCGACATCTGTCTCCTATATATATATCAAATTCAAATATTCCTCATGCTTTGAAAATTAAATTGGACACATGGCCTAGTGGATAAGGTAGTTAGGTTAAGACAGTTCTAAGTGACAGTTATCTCTGGATTCTGGGTTCAATCATGAGTAGAGGCAGTAACATAGAATAATAATTAACACAACTCCTACACCAGCTATGGTTAGCGGAATGAGAACAGGATACCCCCGTGGACTAAATAAAGGGTTAAGTTCGAAGTTCCGTGATGGCTCCCGATTACGACAAGAAGGTTCCCGTGAAAAAGGAAGAGTTCCCTAACTTCCGTTTGTAGTCCCAGGATGGGGAAGGGACATATCCATTTCCACTCTTCTGCAGAAAATTTGGGACTTCCATTATTTTTTTTTTTTTTTTCATCTAGTTTTATTGACTGGTCACTGGCTGACATACATTGAGTGCTTAGAATCTTAGTCTGTTAAAACTTTTTCTTTTTCTTTACCCAGAAATTTGATTACCGTTTTTCTTTTCAATTCAAATTTTCTAATTATATTACAAAAGGCTGTGGCATCTGGTGTGCACCGTAGGTGTCTGCTGGACGTCAAGCACGTCCAGGATTGTTCAGTGGCATCGGAAAAAAAAGCGTTCTCTCCTTGCGTTCCTGTGTCATGTGACCAAAATAGGGTTTCCTGACACAGGAGATTCACCAAAACCCTCAGACAAGGGAGACTGCCTTTACAACATCAAGTCTTAGTTCTAATATGATTTTCCGACCCTGTTGTGCTATTGTCAATCCCCCTATATTTGTTTATCATATATGTGCTAGAAGGTGGTGGGTGAAGGTCTTAGTGTCTTGTGTATGATGTTAAACAGCATCTAGTGGTGAAGTTCCAATTCTGGAGCTCTGGGGAGTACCCCTTTATCGCCATTACGCCCAAGTTCACTCTAGTGGTAGTACCTGATAGGGTTCACTGTATATTATAAATAGATAAATAAATTAGTTTTAAAAAATCTGAATAACCTACAAAAAGGAATAAACTAAAAATATATTCGGCACAAAATAAGAGGAATTACGGTCTTTAGAGAGCTCTTATTCTCCCAGTGCTAGGCAGTTATTCGGATGAAAAACTCTTAAAAAAAAACACTTAAAAATTGATCTTGTGTCATATCCTGCCAGTGGCAGAGGAATTGAGTAAACACATACATTCTGATCTTCCTCGCCTCAAACCCTGTAAGACTTTAAAATACCCCCACCCCACCCCTACTAAAATGTTTACACAGTTTCTGTTGTTTTGAAAAAAAATACAAATATCAATGTATGTATTTACATAAGTATGGGCAAAAAGACACACACTGAAACAGCTGCTCAGGTCCCAGAGTAAAAATCCGGCTATTTTAGAAAAAAATGGGAATAATTTATCTACCTTTAATCTTTCATAAAGAAAAAGAACAATCGTTAGTTATAATCTTTTAAATAAATAAAAATCTCTGAAAATAAGTTTCACAAAATTTCACATTTTAAAACTTTCATATATACATAGATTACATAAATCTATGGTGAAAATATGGATAGCAACATGGCACCTTCCAGACATTTAAAATCCATTTTTTGGTTTAGTTTGTTTTACAGTATATCAACCTCAGTGGGTCATTTAATGCCGACAAAGTTTTGAAATAAAATTCATTCTAAATAGATACTCAATTTTTTTTTATAAACTCACATTTTTCTATCTAATGGGACAAAATCCATTATTAAATTTTTAAGTAAAGCTGATTTGAATTTAGTTTTCCATCTCTTAGACTGGTTGCCTAGCAAAGGGTAAGAAACCAATCTGTCCTACTATTTACCCATAGATTGGGGGTGGGCGGTCAGAACAGACGGATTCATGCCTTTCTCCCAAGGGCATTAATGCAAAATGAAATGTAATCAGCCTCATCCAGGATTTGATATTCAGGTCACAGATTCAATTTTCAATGATGCTAAACATATCTAATATCAATGTAACTCATAAATAAAACATTAAAAATGAACTTTAACCTTTTACCAACCGATCCCATGGATATTCACTTACAAGAATTCACAAATTCCAGTAGGTAGAGCATTCGACTAGGAACCACAAGGTTCCAGGTTCGATACCAGCCCTTGCCAACTTAGCATATGAGCAGCACAGGGGGCTGAGTGGTAAAGTGAGGAGCTAATGATAGGCATGGTGCTCCACCTCAGATGCCAAAAAATAATCTTGCTCTATATCTATTTCATTAGTTTCACTTATTGCTACTGGTTTAGCTCAGTCGATATAGTGTCAACTAGAAACCGCAAGGTTCCTGGTTTGATACCGGCCCTCAACAACTCAGTGTATGAATAGTACAGAGATCTGTACAGTAAAGTGAGAAGCTGATGGTAGGTGTGGTGCTCTGCCTCAGATGCCAAAACAATCTCCTTGGTCTATATCTATTTCATTAGTTTCACTTATTGCTACTGGTTTAGCTCAGTCGATATAGTGTCCAACTAGGAAACACAAGGTTCCGGGTTCGATGCCGACTCTCGCCAACTCAGTGTATGAGTAGCACAGGAATCTGTGTGGTAAAGAGAGGAACTGATGGTAGGTGTGGCATTCCACCTAAGATGCCAAAACAATCTCCTTAGTCTAGATCTATTTCATTAGTTTCACTTATAGCTACTGGTTTAACTCAGTTGGTAGAGTGTCTAAGAACCGCAGTTCTTTGTTTGATACCGGCCCTCGCCAACTCAATGTATGAGCAGCACAGGGATCTGTGCGGTAAATGAGGAGCTGACAGTAGGTGTGGTGATACGCCTCAGACACCAAAACAATCTTCTTGGTCTAGCACTAGTGAAAGGGGATAGACTCCTTTGGTGTCTGGCTGATAGTGACTTTAGGCCACCCTGTCGACTTTACTACTAATTTGAAGCATGATTCTAATTCAGAGTATGATTTTCAGCTTGGTTGTGCGGAGGCGGAGTGAGGAGGTGGGGGTGGATTTAAAACCTGTTTACCTGGTAGGCAAGGGGTTAATCCTTGACGGTTTGGTTTGGTTGTTTTATGGCATATCAACCCTATGAAACATAGAAACTTTTATCAAAATGACTTGTTTCAGCATTAAATGACCCAAAAAGGGTTGATATGCCGTAAAAAAAACCAAACCAAGTCATTTTGATAAAAATTTCCATGTTTCAAGTTCTTAATTATGTCGGTGGCGCATGGTGTAAAGGTTAGTCATAGGAAATAGACTCATCGATCCGAGTTCAAATCCTGGATGAAGCTACAATTCATATAACACTTATACCCTTGGGAAAGGTATGAATCCAACTACCCCCCCTCCAGCTATGGGTAAAATAGTAGGGCAGACTGGGCTCTTTAACCTTGGTTAGCCAACCAGTCTAGGAATTCAAACCTGTTAAACTCTACTTGGGCTGATCATTTAGAATAGGCTCCTAATTCATGATCTATTTCACTAAAATTTAATATCTTCATATTGGTATAAATAATTTTCCTTAACTTCATTTGGTTAATGGTATAAAAACTCTGTGGGTTATTTAATGCCAAAATTGTTAGAGTGTGAGATAAAAGTTGGTACTCAAGTTTCCCTTTACAGGTGTATTTTTGTAGGTGTATTTCGTGGATGTATTTTATATCGGATTCATGATTTTCGATATATTCTTAATTCTCTCAAGAAGGACGAAATGTCATCCATGTTAGTATTTTCAAACAGATCCCTCATATTATTTGCGTTGAAAAGAAAAAAATTAATATTTCATGGATACTTCTATCAATATTTTATAATAATTAAATTAATTAATATATATTCTTATAATAATTAATTAATTAATATCATACTTCTATTTAAAATGGAAATCTGACTAATAAGATAAAGTAACAATTCTTCCAAACTCTAGTCATATCAATGCTACTGTACTAAGAAAGTTCTTAGAGAAAAAGCTATAGCTGTGTCAGTGCTACTGTATGGCTGCACTACTTGGACTCTAAAGAATCACAAAAAAAAAGCTAGATAGGAACTACACAAGGATTCTGCATGCTGTCTTGAACAAATCTTGGAAGTAGCACCCCACAAAAAAGCAACTATAAAGCCACTTGCCTCCTATTATGCAAACCATCTGAATAAAACAAACAAGATATACTGGACACTACCGAACAAGCAAGCACAAATTCATAAGTGACATTCTCCTGTGAACACACTGTAGAATAATCATACTAAGTTCCAATTACCGTCGAATTGGTAAGACACGGCAACAAGGCGCCGTAACTCAATACAGATCTAGCCTTGTTGCAATCCTACAGCAGAATGCCAGAGTATTTATGAAGCCTCATAACACCATAGAAACCAAACAACCAATCAGGGCTCAAAGAATGGAATCGCCACATACATGAATGGACTATTCTTGAGTTCCATAAGTACCAGCTGTTTTGGGCACTAGTTCAGTTGTGCTTAGCTAGTTGCTGTTGTCCAAACCAACAGTATACTTACTTTACTTACTGATTTTAACACACACCAGTGTAGGCTGACCAGTAAAAACCTACATCAATCAGTTCTGTGTGGAGGACCTCCCAGGGACAATGAACGATAGTGATGATTGGGAAGAGATAGAGTCATGGATATCAGTGTGACCTGATGATGCAGATTTAAACAATGGAATTTCTACAGGTTCAGCCAGTAAAATATTAAGAATGTTCACTTTTCCTGCAGATGGGTAAAATACTTACCATATACGAAGTATCTCAGAAAACTTCAAAGTGAGAGGCATCGTCCACTGTGTGTTCTTGCCATGGGGCCAAACGATCAACCAGCATTTCTACAAAGAGATGCTGCGGCGTTTGCTTCGTTCAGTGTGCAAGAAGAGGTGAGATGTGGCAGGACAACTTATGGGTGCTTAACCATGACAACGCACCCGCCCACACTGCCCTGAGTATCTGAGAGTTCCTGGCCCAGAAGAACATCACTGTGCTGGAGCAACCTCCCTACTCGCCCGACCTGGCTCCATGTGATTTTTTTCCTCATCCCCAAGCTCAAGGGGGTCATCAAGGGAACCCATTTTGAGGATGTGCACAACATCAAAAAGGCCATGACCACAGAGCTATGGAGAATCCCGGAAGAATCCTTCCAGGAGTGCATGCAGAGAAGGATGGGAAAGTGCATTAGACTCCAGGGGGATTACTTTGAAACGGGATAACTTGTAGTTTGGATTTGAAAAAAAATTTTTGTGAGACTAGTCTTGGAACTTTTCTGACACCTCATATTCTCGTTTAATTGGCACCTCATGTAATGGTGCCATGGTTAGCAAGCTAGATTTACAGACCATTGATAGTGAGTTCAATTCTCATTGGGTGCCCCATACTTCTAGCCTTGTGCCACATCTAAGCTTAGTAAATAACTATATACTCATTTAATGACCTAACCTGGCTGTAACTTCGATCCACAGTGCCCCGCTTAACTAATAGCCTTTGTTTAGGTATAGGCCAAGATAATAAAGTTTTTACTTAACATTGTTTACTAGGCATCACATCGTGATGATTACACAAACTAGCTAGTCTGGTAGATCCATTACTACTAAATAGCGAGTTCAATCCTTGTTGGATACATACATTAAATAAAAAAAGATTTTTTTTTAAAGCCTTGTTAAATCAGTTCGGTGGGAAGTCAGGAACATCTTTTTTTTTTTTTAACTATTTGAAAACACTTGTGTTTATAATATATACAAATATTGGTAATCTGAACATTAGCTACATAAATGAGAGTAACCTCCCTTTTTTTCTTCACTTTGAAGAAGCCTCAATTAAGTTCATTTCAAATAATGCACAAAACAAGCACAATGAACACATTTTAATCTTTTCGTGTTAAAGCATGCAGTTGTATTGTTTCGAACAAATTCATATTTTCAATGTAGATTTACTGTGAAATGAAAATGGCAAACCAAAACATAAGGTTTCCTCAAAATGAAAGAAACAATGGGAGGTTACTCATTTATGTAGCTAAGGTTCAGATTACCCAAATATTATAAATAGTGAACAAAGCTATGCAAAGTCGTTTTGCTTTTTTTTTTCATTCTGTGGAAATTCCATAGGTTCTGCTTGTTCTAAATTATTTTAACAATAGAAAAATATTTGAATTTTTTAGTTTATTTTTACCTAACAAAATTCCAATAGGACAAAAAGAAAGAAAAATAGCGACTACAACAAAAAAGAAAAAAAAAAAAAAAAAGAAAAGAAAAGTCAAATGATTTTATTACATGATAAAATATATAATGAGCAATTTAAAAAAATAAATTTTTTTCTCCGTTTTCTGAAAAAAAAAAAAAAAAAAGAACCCCAACTGAAAACAGTAGCTACTTAAAGTAAATCACATCTCAAAATTATCTATGACTAATCTGTCCCATAATAGTTGTTAAATTTTCATAGAAATACTTGGGTGAATTGAAAGTTTTGCAATATTTTTGTATGTGCAAGAGCCGTGGATTCCGAGGCTGTGCTCCAAGCCATAGAGGAAAATCTGGTGAGTAGCACTCAGTGAGTATCAGTCGAGTTCAAACATCTCACAATTAAGTGTAATTTGTCCTCTTCGTGATTTTAGCAAAAGCATCCAGAGTGAGCTGTTGAATTGCGCCGAATGTTACTTCTAAAATATTGCAAAACTTTTGACTCACCCTAGTAGAATGCTATTTACCAAGTAAAATACAAACATAAGCACAAAGAATGTAAAAAAAATGTTGTCTTTAATTTTGTCATGATTTTATTTTATTTTTTAAAAAATGTGCACAGCCTTAAAGTCAAGTTCTGTACCCATCAGAGTATTAGTGTGGTGAAACACGAGTAAGGTGTTCAATATTTTCCCTTTTATAGTTATTTTCCCAGTATATGAAAGTCCAACCGGTACGATCATTTTACTGGCTGTTATATTGGTAGAAAACAGTTATTCCTGACGGACACGGTCTTGCATTTTAGAATATTTGTTGTGTTTACCGAGGTGGCTAATCTATTCTATGGTACAGCATGACCCTACAAAAGAAACACATTGTTTAGCTTACGATCTTTAAAAATTAATATATTTTGTTATAAGTATTAAGTCCTTATTTTTCCTTGATTTTTAGTTCTCTAAAAAAATTAATACTTTTTTTTAAAAACTCGTACTACACTATAAAACAGTAATTTTCAAAAAAGGATTATATTAAATGGAACCATTGAGTTGACAGTTCCATTTGAAGAAAATCTGGATTGGGCCCATCAGCGGAAGTTGGAAAAATATGAAGACCTACGTGAGCAATGCGTCAGAAACGGATGGATAACGGATGTATTTCCCATTGAGGTCGGATGTCGGGGGTTTATTGCCAACTCAACCTAGGCATTTTTGTCTAAACTTGGGCTTTCTCTACAAGACAAGAGAAAATACTTGAAAAAGATTCAGGAGAAAGCTCTAACCACATCAGCGTGGATATGGCAGTCCTATATTGTGACATCAAATCAACAAAGTCTGGTGGTATTGTGAGATACTGCTGGGGCACTCTGGGTTAGTGGTAATGATGCTTCGGCCCCGAAACCATGCCTGAACCCAGAGTCATCATCTGATGAAGGCTTTGTTGGTTGCAATGCTACTGTGTAAATAGCAGTCATTGTATGAAGATTATTTTTTTTTTTTTAGATTATTAATATTTAGCCAATGGAATCTGCAATATCTAAATATAGTGGCAGTAATTTAGTGTCTTTAAATATAAAACAATATTCTTAATGGATGAAGATTAAGTTGAAAAATCAAATAGCTGTACTAATAAATTGAATAAGAAACACTACACAACCACACGCAGGTGAGCAGGGGATCTCACAGTCCAGTGTGGTTGGTCAACTTCAATTAAAAAGGCCACAATGTCACTCAAAGACTATCAGGTGAGGTTGGCATCTCACAGTCCAGTGTGGTTGGTCACCTTTATGATTTTGACAAAATCATTTGGAGTTACTGAATTGTGCTTCAGGTTACCAAAATATTGCAAAACTTTTGACTCACCCTAGTATTTGAGGATTGTGCCTCATGTTACCAAAATATTGCAAAACTTTTGACTCACCCTAGTATTATATACTAAATGTAACAACTATTATGGGACAGGTTTTTTTTTTTTTTTTTTTTTTTTTTTTTTTCCAAAAAATCATAATTCGGTTGAACAAATACTGAAGTTTTTCAAGAGTAAGACTTGCAGAAGAATTTCTATTTTGCTAATTGGTTACTGCAAAAGCCAATACAAATCTAAGAGAGGTAGTCTTATTTGTAAAGAATTGGTCCTAATTGATTCGGTACCAAATAATGGTAAACGGATAACACAGCAAATCTAGAACTGTTAGCATTTTTTTCTCCAGGCCTATAAAGATGTTACAGGAGGTTTATATACACTTCTACATCTTTCATTGAAAACCTGAAAAAAAAAATAATAAAATAAATAGTTTAATCAAATAATTATACAAAAAAATATTTTTTCATTTCTAAAAAAAAAAAAAAAAAAAAAAAAAAAATTGATTAAATTCTTAACATCCTGTTGAAATTTTCTAAGAGCCCCATTTCTACAACGATTTATAAAGAAATGGCTAAAAATGGCCTTTTTATTAAAAGTTACCTATTATTTCCCTTAAATCAAAAACTTTTAAATATGTTTAATATTACATTTAAACAAAGGCTATCGATTGTGGTAGATTAGAAAAACAAATGCGACTTCTGGCCGGGTGGAATGAGGCGGTATAGGATGTTAAGAGTTAATCAAATAATTTTACAAAAATTAGATTTAGATTTAGATTTTTGCATTGCATCTTGGACAATTTGGACAGTTTCATTTTTAACCAAGTGTTACAGTATGATAACGGATATATTAATATCTAGATATTAATAATTTAAAAAAAAAACAGGTTTTGGTTGGTTGGTTGGTTTTACAGTATGTCAAACCCTTGCTGGGTTATTTTATGCCAAAGGTGTTTTGTTTTATTCATATTTTTTTTTTTTTTAACAAAGGGTACTCTACACTTGCCAGGTACTATCAGGGTCAGGGTTGACCTGTCTACACTCGCCAGGTACTATCACTTCGGGTCAGGGTTGACCTGGAAGTAATGGTGATGAAGGGGCACTCTACACTCCCCAGAGTTCCAGAATTGGAACTCCATCACTTTTTCTTTTTTTATAATCCTTTTTATTAAATTTTTAAAAGGGGTTCGTTTAGCTCAGTCGGCAAAGCATTCATCTAGGAACCACAAAGTTCTAGGTTCGATACCAGCCCTTCCCAACTAAGCGTAAGAATAGCACAGCTTGGATTTGTGTGGTAAAGTGGGAAGCTGATGGTAGATGTGGTGCTCTACGTAACACACAAAAACAATCTCCCTGGTCTAGCATTAATGAATAGCCTCCCTCGCTTGTCTGGATGATACAGACAATAGGCCACTCCTGACTTTACTACTATATTATAATTGCAAATAAGTATTTAATAGTTATCTCCCTTGTAAAATTATCATTGGCTTATGTTAAAATACAGACAAAATACTATTATAATTAATTGTACTGGAAATTGTTGTATTCTTTACTGGCAGAGCTTTAAAAAGTTTAAAATATCTTATCTATATCATATATAGATTAATAAAAATTTATTTTCTATATATTTCTTTTATCTTTTATTCATTATACATACTAGCAAATATATGCACCCTCCGGGTGCTAGTATCTAAGTTTTAATATAATAAAATATCATGTTAAATTAGAAAGGCTAATGAAACTGAATAAGAATGCAGATAAAATATTTGGAACAGAGGGGGTATAATAAAAAAAATAGAATAACTTTGAAACTAACTCTTCCATCATTTTCCATTACTCCCGTCTTTCATTGGTAAATTTTCCTAATTTAACTATTTGGAAAATAGAAGTAAAATAATTACAGTAATTTCATCCTGTAATGGATTTCTTTTAAGATTTATCAAATTTTTGCTCATATTCAATAAGATAAACCAAACAATTTGAAATCAATAATACTAAGCAGATAATTAAAATCAAATTTTTTAAGATCAATATGCAAAGCCTCCCATTCACACTGTAATCCACTATTTGTTGTATATATAATACAATTGCATGTTATTATTGCGTAGATATGGTCAACAGTCTTAATGATATAAAACAATTTTATTAATAATTGAATTTTAAATAAAAATAAAATCATGGAGAATGTGATGTAAATAACAAAGGGAATTGTGACTTGTATAGTAATATAGTTTCGGTTACAGACAGACAAACCCACAATCTCCATTATAATAAGATTTGTTTTTAAATGGTTTATTTTTATTATCATTCTTGTTTGTATTTTTGTCTTTTATTTGCTTTTTAATTATGTTTTATCCTTTATTAATTTGTTTTATTTAAATCATTTTATTAAATTAATTTTTTAATATATCATTGATTTATACCTTTATTACATTTTTTTTATTTAGCTTTTCTTTTTAAAAATAAGTGTTAACCCTCCTCTCTGACAAAAATTGGGTGTGAATTTTATTAAACTTTGGTCTTCAACAATTTTCCTTTATAAAAGGATGTGGGCTTGGTTATTGTACAAACAAATAGATAGACAAAATCTTTCATTATCTCTCTCACTATATATATATCTCCATCCCCAGGGTTGAGCACTCTGGGGGGGATCTCGCTGACAGCCGCCAACTCAAGCGTAAACGCAACGCTCTTCTCTGAATGGAGCACTGTGACAGCCTTTACACACAAAGCGATGTGTGTATTAAAACAGTTAAAATCCCCTTCCCATTCTGTAAGTGAAGACAGCCTAATGGTTAAGGTGCCAGACTGACACCCAACCGACTGGAGTTCAATTCCGGCTGTAGGTAGCTTACAAAATGTCTAGCCACACTGAAGAGACTTGATAAGTCGAAACACGTGTCTGTGGATGACCATATATATATATATATATATATATACACACACACTTTTTTATTTTTTAAAATCCTAAACTCTACCGGTGTGGAAAAACCCCAGATAACCCAGTTTTTCAAAATAATTTTTTAAACTGATATCTGGGGAAAAGAAAATTTAAAAAAAAAAAAAGAAAGACCAGCCCACTTATATTTTCTGAAAATAATCATATGTAGTGGCCACAAGAAAAAAAACACCGAAGGAGTTTTCTAAGTTATATATGTAAAAAGTGCTCAGTAAGTTAAGTAGAGCATAATTATAAGGACCTACATGAGTTAGATATTATCTACCTAGGTTTCACCCAAATGGTCCTTCAGGATAGTTCTTTTTATATATATATTATATATATATATATATATATATATATATATATGAAGTGGTTAATTAAAAATTAGGTATGACTTTAATTAAGCACATAATCTCCCAAAATTATATATATATATATATATATATACACACATACACACACACACACACCACACACACACACACACAGAGACTTTTTGTCATTCTCAGAATGTAGCCAGTTTGTCTCACTTAGTATCCGATCCTATCTGGAAAAGAAATGGTAAGATTAGTTAAATGGAGCTACCATTATCCAGGGTTCCCACTCATTTTAGAAAATCATTTTCCAGGACGTTTCCAGGACATTTTAAAAATTTTCTAGGACAGAAATTGTTCATGGCAATTTCATAATTTAATCAATATTAATCTAATAACACATTTAGACAGTTTTATTGTTACTTTTTTATGTTGCAGGGTTAATCAATTATCTTAGGTTTATTATAGATGATGCCTACATCTATCAATTAACGACACAGGGTGTCCACAAAGTCCATATGCACTTTAAAGTTATAAATTATTTTAAGTGCACTCTGACTTTATGGACACCTCTACAATACAATTGTCTGACCTCCTGTTTTTGCTTAGCCATGATCAACATTACTGGGTAATTTTTTCATTGGCAAATCAATAATACACCCTCACCCAATATTCTAAATAAATGTTTTTTTTGTTTATCTTTTTATTGAATTAATACAAATTTCAATAAACTCAAATTTCAGATATTTACCATGCTGTGTTTCTCGCTTTTTTATTGGCAAATATATATAGATATTTTATAATAACCACCCCTCGTTTTTTATATCTGTATTATATTTTATATACTATTGTACATTGATAGCCATGTTCAATTTTTGGGGTGTAAGGGATATCAATGCGTATCCCAAGAGGGGATAACTCATTATTTGTCTCTTGCCACTGAGTACACCTGTGGTGGACAGACATTGAAATGAGAATCAATAAAGAAAAAAAAAGAAAAATGATATTACATATGTAATTTATCTTTATTACATTTTAAACAATTAAATTCAGCTAAAAATTTGATCAATATGGGCCCTTTGTGTGAAATAGTTACAGACTAAAAATCCCCACATCATTTAAGACTTATAATAGTTTTTTCTTAGAAATCAATAATAAAAAAACATTAAATACACTATGTACAGAAAAAGGATTAACTTTTTGATATTGATTTAAATGAAATATCTTTTTTTTGTTCAAAACACACAGAAAAACTAAAGAGTCCTCAAAAAATCTGCGTTTTGTTTACAAAAAGTCACCAAGAAATATATTAAAAAATGTGGAGGCTCGGATTTCAGAAAAAAAAAATTGCCAAAAATCAGAGAATTATCCGATTTTAATAAAATTTTCAGTGTTGGCTTATTAATCAATGAATTCTTTTAAATTACTGAATCATTTCAATCAAACTGATTCAATGGAAATAAATTGAAGTTCTTTCAAATAAATGCCACCTATATGCGCCTTGAAAACAATCCATATACATAATTAATAGATAGAATGCATTCAGAATATGAAATGCCTAAATTTAAGTTTTAAATTTCATAATTATAGATTCTAAAAACAAATATCAATTTAATAACAAGCCTACTTAGAATTGTTTTCTAATAATTTTTGGAAAAAAACTCAATTGAAAAGTTAGGCCCCCACCCTTTTTAAAACAGTATCTATGTATAATTTTTTCACTGATAATCGAAAAGACAATTATATATATAAACAAAAGAGTAAAAAAAAAATCCAAAATTTGTTTAGTTTTCTTTTTTTTACATTTAATTTTCAGTACTTATTTTCTACAAGACATGCTCCTTTAAAATAACTTAAAATAAAGGAAGTTATTTAGATAATTCAACCTCATCAGTAGTTTCCAGCAAGAAATCTAGCTGTCTCTAGCAAAAAGCAGCCATTTTTTCTTCCTATCAACCACACATTCCATTCCAACAGCCTCTTTCTGGACTGTGGATAAAACTCCCACACAAATACTTTCCTTTCAGTTCCAACTCCCTCACCCAGTCTTAGTTTCGATTTCTGCTTTGGTGTCTCTTGTCATATTCTTTCCTTATATCATTCTTATCCTTCATTTGTTATTTTATAACCTTTTTACACCTATAACGGCCAACTGACATTGTTTTGGGTGACAGAATTAAAGCAAAAAAAAAAAAATGGAAGAATAGTGTTGACTTACCTTAAAACTTCTATCCTTAACCACTTCTTCAACATTTACTTCTGTTTGCATAAGTCGGAGCTAGAAAAATAAATTTTGAAATTCTTATTTAAGATGCGCAATATCAATTCATAAAAAAATGTCTCAGGCGATCTAATGGAAAATAATTATTCATTTCAATGTGTCATTTACAACATTCACATACAAGTGACATAATAATAATATTCAAAATTTATTAACAAACCAGCGAATTGTCAAAAATTATGTTAATATTTAAAGAAATTTGCAAATTTTGTTAAAAACATTATATTGTCCGGTTAAATCGAACTTAACAGACCTAAAATTTCACCATTGTATGTCACCCTGCAGAAGAAAAAAAAAAACAAACCAAAATCAGGGAATTAACCGAATTTCATGAAATTTTCAGTGTTGATATATTAATGAATAAAAGATATAACGCACTAGTTATTTTATTTAAAAACTTTTACATTTTTTCAGGTCAGTTAACTTTGAACCACATATCTTTGAGAATCTGTGTTATGCCTCAAAGATACATGGTTCAAAGTTAATTGACCTGAAAAAAGGTAAAAGTTTTTAAATAAGTGCATTATATCTTTTATTCATTAATATATCAACACTGAAAATTTCATTAAATTTGGTTAATTCCCTGATTTTTGGTATTTTATTTCTTTCGGCGGGGTGACATACGATAGTAGAATTTAGGTCTGTTAAGTTCGATTTAACCATATTGCTCTGTATATATATGGGTTTTTACTTACTAAGCTATAGTACAAGGCTAGAAGTTGAGGTTTGTCAAAAAGAGCTGATGAAAAATTGAGAATTGACACTAACCTGTGTAGATAGCAGCCTAAATGGCTAGACATTATTATATAAGTTGCTCAGCTGTACATACATCTGTACTTACATTGTAAATTATAAAAATATTTTTTGATTACACATTCAATAAGTATATTCTGCATAAAATTAGGCTTTATCTAAAGTATGAATATATTCAAAATGGCCACTGACCGTACATTACCAAAGGGAGATAACTTATCATGAAGCAATAACCTTCAACTACGATAATTCAGAAAATATACCATAATTATTTGTGTATAAGACGCATTATTTTTCCGCAATTTTTCAAAACAAAAGTTAGCAAAATTGATAATTAAGCAAAAAGTTGCAAACCGGGTTGAGAAATTCAACAAAAATCAATGTTTTATAAAAGTAAAAGATCAAAAGTATGACATTATGAATAACCCATCTTGTAAATTGATGAATCTCAATAAAATAAAAGTGTGTAAAAATAAGTGAAATAATTTTGTAAGATATTTGTGCCACGCTAAGAAATGTTTTGGGCATAAACCAATGGTGCAATATTAAAGACAGTATCCAGTGGTTTAAAAATTGTGATGCGTATGAGGTATGCTCCTTTATCAAATATGATGTTAGAGAATTCTACACCTATTACAGAAAATATTGTAATTACAATATTACATGGAAATACCTTAAGGTGTTTCTTGTTGGCCTCGGAAACCAACCCAATTATGACAAAGAGAGGAGGACAATAGTCTGAATAACCCAAATAATACAAAAGAAATAAACATGTAAAAAATTCACTCTGAATTGTCCAGTTGGACACATGGCGCAGTTGATATATATATATATATATATATATATATATATATATATATATATATATATATATACCAACCCCTCCGCACAAGTAGGATGTGACACAAGTTCAATTTCTTAAGCAGAGTTCAGCAGGTTTGAATTCAGAGTTTTCCTTCTCCTAGACCGGTTTCTGGTGGTGGAGTTGTGGGATTGTGAGGGACGGCAGTGATCTGTAAAGATTGTGCTATTGCCGTGCATATATATATATATATATATATATATATACACACATCTATTATCTCTAATCTACACACACATATATATTTATACTTATATGTAGCTGGACCTACTACTTATGTATTCATATAACTATACCGCCATATATATATTTACCAACCCCTCCGCACGAGCAGGATGTGACACAAGTTCAATTTCTTAAGCAGAGTTCAGCAGGTTTGAATTCAGAGTTTTCCTTCTCCTAGACCGGTTGCCTATCCAAGGTTAAAGAGCCCAGTCTGCCCTACTATTTATCCATAGCTGGAGGGAGAGTAGGATTCATACCTTTCCCAAGGGTATTAGCGCTAAGTGAAATGCAATTACCAAGTCCAGGATTTGAACTCGGGGCGACGAGTCCATTTCCTATGACTTTAACCATTACACCACGCGCTTCCCAATTGATATAAGGCTTGAGTTAATACAGTTCTAAGAGTGACAATCATCTGGTTTTAAAATATTGATGCGTATGAGGGATGCTCCTTGATTAGATATAATGTTAGAGAATTATACAGCTCTATTACAGAAAATATTGTAAATAAAGCATTACAACAGTATATGGAAGAAAATTTGGATTATTCAACATTGCCCTAAAACCTTATTATATTACAATGAGGAGATAAGGTTTGTTTGTTTGTTTTGGTTTTGTTTTACGGCATATCAACCTCAGTGGGTTATTTAATGCCAATAAAGTTTTGAAATAAATCAATTCTTAATGGATAATACAATTTTTTTATAAATACATTTTTCTATTTAACCCATAGATGGGACCCTAACAGGTACTACCACTCCGGGGCAGAGTGGACCAGGGAGCAATGGTGATGAAGGGGTGCTCCACATTCCCCAAACCTCCAAAACTGGAACCTCACCATCAGAGAGAGTTTAACGTCATTCCCAGGACATGTAGACCCGCAGCCACCGCCTTCTAGCACCCATATGATAAAAAGGGGTTGGGGCTTGCCATAAGGGCAATAGTAAAGTGGAGTATTTCATGTCATGAACTGCTCATCCACCTGGGCTCTATCCTTAAGCATCACGGGTCGCCACCCACGGCCAACAGGTGGCCCCATTGGGAGAGTCTTACCCCTCTGCAGAGGTGCAGTCGGTGCATTCTATAACACCCCAGCCGACAGGGCGGAGGATATAAGGGGACAGAAAGTAATTGTATTCCAATAGGTTCATTTCATGTGTGAGTTGGTGGGTTGCCTTCTATTGTATAATATTAATAAAAAAAGTAAAGTCGTCGGGGTGGCCTAAAGTCGGTATCAGCCAATCAGCGAGGGAGTCTATCCCCTTTTCATTAGCGCTAGACCAAGGAGATTGTTTTTGCGTCGGAGGTGGAGCGCCACATCTACCATCAGCTCCTTACTTTACCGCACAGATTCCTGTGCTACTCATATGCTGAGTTGGCGAGGGCCGGTATCGAACTAGCCGAACGCTCTACCGACTAAGCTAACCCGGCCCTTTTATAATACAATAACACAATGGTTCTCAACTAGGGGCCATATAGGCCCTAAAGATGATATAATTGTCTGGGGGGTCCAGTCAAGCAAAAAATATTTAATTATAACAATACAATAGGATTTAGGGGGTCCCCCATAGTAAAATAGGAATCAAAGTTATCCATAAGTAAAAATAAAATTGAAAAAAAAAAAAAAAAGTTAAGAATGACTGTTGTAATGCCAGGATGAGGGTCTGATTATTTTAAACAATAGTACCCCAAGAAAGGTGGATGTTGGTTGGATTTTATGGCATGTCAACCCTTGTTGGGTTATTTTATGTCAAAAATATTTTGTTTTATTCATTCTTGATGGATATTGAACATTTTTTTAAAACACGTTTTTTCTATTTAACCCATAGAGGGGACCCTAACAGGTACAACCTCTCCAGGTCAGGGTGGATCTGGGAGTAATGGTGATGAACAGGTACTCCATACTCCCCAGAGCTCCAGAATTGGAACTTCGCCATTAGATGTAGTTTAATGTAATACCTAAGATAGAAAGTAATATGTATAAAAAATTTTTTTTTAAAAAACAAAAAATTAGTTCACTAATTAGGACTGAGCCTATTCTAGTAGTGACCACCCCAAGCAGCTTTAACAGGTTTGAATTCAGAGTTTTCCTTCTCCTAGACTGGTAGCCTAACCAAGGTTAAAGAGCCCAGTCTGCCCTACTATTTTACCCATAGCTGGAGGGAGAGTAGTTGGATTCATACCTTTCCCAAGGGTATTAGCGCTATGTGAACTGTAGCTTCGTCCAGGATTTGAACTCGGGTCGACGAGGCCATTTCCTATGACTATAACCATTACACCACTCCCCTCAATCTAGAATTACAAACTAATTTGAAGATTATTAACGTTTTAAGTTTGCGTGTTCAGATCACATTGGGGTCACCAGATATAAGATGTGGGGGTGTTATATTAACGTTGGAAGGCTTAAAGTAACCTCCCAACGTGGGTACATATAAGTATAAGCAATATTCTGACAAGGGTGTGAAAATGATAACATATTTATTCTGTAAGTGACGGAGATACATTTAAGACAAAGATATACACAACAGATACAAATGTATTATGAGGAAATAGGCGTATGACTTGCGTTGTAGAGAATGTCACTTACTGGTAGCTGGTTTGGGGGAAAAGCCCCCTAAGGCGCCTAGACCATGTTTACTCGTTGCCGGCCCGAGTGGAAAAGAGGCAGGAAATCATAATTCCCGCTTGTAGCCAAATACCAACGCCACCTATCAGCCGAAGAACCACAACAAGGGAAGTTAACTCATTTTGGACTTATGTCCACCCAGACTTTGTTTTACTGACCCAACACTTTATACCTAAATGATGGCACTGTGTCTTTATTCAAACCTTGTGCTTCCTAGGTTGATATTCTACTGACTGAGCTAAACCGGCCCTCATAGAATAAAAGGCTGTTAATAAAATGAATAAAAATTGTAATCAGATAAAATCTTTAACATTTTTTTAACATACATTTGTCTGTGCTTTCCGAAGTTCCTTCACAATGGACAAATCATCTGGTTTCTCAGAACGTCTTTCTCGTAAAGTGGTCAATTTTTCTGATGTCACCACAATGCATTTGTTAATGGCAGCATCTCTCTGTTTATGTGATACAAGTAACTGTTCAAGAGAAAATAAGAAAAAAAATAATATATCATAATATATCTATATATCATAAACCTCTATTAAAAATCCAAAAAAAAACAAAACAAAAAAACAACCCCCCCCAAAAAAAAACCCCCAACAACAACAAAACAAACATAAAAATAAGCGTAAGAAGTCATAAAGCTGTAATCGCGCACCTGACAATTTATTTTTAGAAAATAAAAAGATTTTTTACCAAAAAATAATCCCTAATAAAACAGGTATGCATAAATAAATAAATATATATATATATATATATATATATATAGGGTCATCCACAGACACGTGTTTCGACTTATCAAGTCTCCTCAGTGTGGCTAGACATTTTGTAAGCTACCTACAGCCGGAATTGAAATCCGATCGGTTGGGTGTCAGTCCGGCACCGTAACCATTAGGCTGTCTTCACTTACAGAATGGGAACGGGATTTTAACTGTTTTAATACACACATATACACATATATATATATATAAAGAAAAATGGAAGTAAATCCGACAATATGTAATATTATAAAAAAATGGAGAAAAAAAATACAAGTTTCATTAACACATGATGATTAATAAGCCATTTTGGTTTGTTTAACAAACCTTCCTCAGGGCCTTCGTTGGTTTAAGTTAAAATGAATTATTAATAAAAAAACAAAAGTCTGCCAGCCTCTGCTTTTGGTGTGTGGCTACTTTTGTTGATATTCAAATATGTGGAAAGAAAAGACATACTTTAAAACGCTGATTGACGTCGGGGTCTTAATTTAAATTATATATATATATATATATATATATATATATATATATATATATTAGGGGGATACACCTGTCATATTGGGGAGAACATGGAGGGTTGAATGTCAAACATGTGGTCGAATTTTACTTTCTAAGGTTGGCTATGTCAATCATAGGAAATCTCATCAGGGACAATTCATGCAAACTCCAGAAACAAACAATGTGTCTTGTGCAATCTGTAACAAAGTTTGTAAGTCAGCTTCTGGTCTTAAGAAACATATGGTAGTGCATAAGCATCAAATTTTATCATCTGATCCATTTGATACAATGGGAAGGATGTCCTTCCTATGTCATATTTGCATCAAATGTTGTGGATCTGCAGCAGAATTGATGAGTCAATTTGAGAGTACATGAGAGAAAAGGTTCTGGTGGTGGAGTTATAGGATCACGAGGGATAGCAGTGCTCTGTAAAGATTATGCTATTGCTATATATATTGTGTTATGTTAGATATTCCTCTACGGATAGTCTGCCTCCACTGAGGGCGGTCCTGAGCCAAATTTTCCCAGCTGGAAGGGGCAATACCAAAGCATCTGAGATCCTTCTTTGTAGAGGAATGCTCATGTCAGAAGTCACCCTGACGCAACACCATGTAGCTAAGAGGTCCAGAAGAAAGCAGTGGCAACAAAGCACCGGCACATCAACATCTTCAGGGTCAGCCTTCAAATGGACATCTGTGGTCAAGAATGTTTTTCAAACATCGGACTTCAGTCACAGGAGGCGCTGTAACTTTGGGACACAAAAACTATATTATAATCTTCCGAGACTGATATAATATTTATCAATACTGACATTTAATATATATTTTATATAATCTAGGTATAAGATATAATTAATAAGATAAAATATAATTTCAATTATATCTTATAGGTTAATTATAAAGTTATGATTATTTTCATTATTATTAATTATTATATCTAGGCGCTGCAGCTTCAGAGGCACAAAAACTTTAATATAGTCTTCAGAGACTGAAATGCCAATGAATGTTAGATATGATATTATTAATTGTTATATCATATATATTATAATATGTTGTATATTTTATAAATATTATAAAGAGTTGGCATTAAATAACCCACAGGGTTGATGTGCCATTAAACCAAACCAAAAAAGATAAAATGATTTACAATTACTCATTTAAAAAGACCATCTTTTAACATTTTTTTCATCATTTTTGTCATTCAAGATATAATCTACGAGGGTAATCCCAAAGGTAAGGTCTCCAAAATATTTAGAAATCACAAAACCTTTATTGTTTACTGTTAATGATGTTTACATCAGATTAAAGTTTCAACATGTATTTATTTTTTAGATAATTATGAATAATTTTGCTATATAATTATGCTATATATATGTATAATTTTGCTATATAATTATGCTATATAATGCTATATAATTATGCTATATAATAATTTTGCTATATAATTATGCTATATAATTATGAATAATTTTGCTATATAATTATGCTATATAATTATGAATAATTTGCTATATAATTATGCTATATAATTATGATAATTGCTATATAATTATGAATAATTTTGCTATATAATTATGCTATATAATTATGATATAATATTAATTATGCTATATAATTATGAATAATTTTGCTATATAATTATGAATAATTTTGCTATATAATTATGCTATATAATTATGAAATAATTTTGCTATATAATTATGAATAATTTTGCTATATAGTCGTCTGAGGGTAGATTGGGGTAGAGACTTAATATTTCCAGCACTTTAGCTGAAATAAGTGGACATTGATATATTTGCTACATAATCAGTTCAACTCGCAATTTCTCAAGTATTTCTGATCCGATCTTAAAAATATTTATATGTTAGCTGACCATGTCCGATGTGAAGTCTGGTCGGGATGACCTCCTCTTTTTGGTTTCCATGAGGGTTACATACACTCTCTTAATCTAGATTAAGCATCACTTACAGTTTGAATTCGGACACAATTGTTAAGTCTACAGTATTTCTTTAACTCTTAACATCCAGTTGAGAATTTTCTAAGTCCAGAGTCCAATTCCTATAAGGATTTATTTTAAAAAAATGGCTAAAAATGGCCTTTTCATTTAAAAGTTACCTGTTATTTCCCTTAAATCAAAGACTTCTAAATATGTTTAATATTACATTTAAAACAAAGGCTATCATTTGGGGTAGATTAGAAAAATGAATGTGACTTCCAGCCGGGTGGAATGAAGCGGTATAGGATGTTAAGAGTTAAATATTATGGTTGCAGAGATGCTGATAGGGATGCAGGATGCGTACCTAACTGTATTTCTCCCGATAAATTTTAAAAAAAATAAATAAAAAAATGAAAAAAAATGAAAACAGTGCTTCTAAATTATCAAACTTTTGAATTATATAATTCCCAGCTAAAATTATTCATCTAATTCAGAGAAATTATAATAGATAAAAATATTTCCTTATCTAATATAGGTAAGAAAATATCTTTTTTTTTTTATACAGCAAATTCATTCATTTCTGAATTTCGTCTTTTTTCTTTATAAAAGATATAAACTAATTAAGTTGATAAAATTAAAAAAAAAAAAAAAAAAAAAAAAATGAAACAGTGCTTCTAAATTATATAATTCCCAGCTAAAATTATTCATCTAATTCAGAGAAATTAGAATAGATAAAAATATTTACTTATCTAATATAGGTAAGGAAATATCTTTTTTAATACAGCAAATTCATTCATTTCTGAATCTAGTCTTTTTTCTTTATAAAAGATATAAACTAATTAAGTTGATAAAATTTAAAAAAAAAAAAAAAAAAAAAAAAAAAAAAATGAAAACAGTGCTTCTAAATTATCAAACTTTTGAATTATATAATTCCCAGATAAAATTATTCATCTAATTCAGAGAAATTATAATAGATAAAAATATTTGCTTATCTAATATAGGTAAGGAAATATCTTTTTTTTATACAGCAAATTCATTCATTTCTGAATCTAGTCTTTTTTCTTTATAAAAGATATAAACTAATTAAGTTGATAAAAAAAGTTTACTTACATCTTCATATAACTGTTTACATTGGTGAGCAGAATTGATATTTTTTTCAAACGTCTGTGTTGGTATCATTGTATTCAAAGCATGAATGATACGATCATCAATCAGTCGTAACTTCTTGATAGATTCCTGGAAGATAAAAAAAATAAAATAAAATAAATAAATAAATCTATACATATATAAAGGGTAGGTGGTGTATATGTATGTAGCAACACCAGCTGTTTCGTTGATTGTGTTGGACATTTCCAAATTCCGACCCTAATGGGTTTAAATCAGGTTTTACTGGCCCAAACTTTAAAAGATTTATATGGTTGGAAAGAAAAGAAAATAATCTTTCTAAATATGTAATTTTTATGTATTTTTATCCATTGCATTATTTTTTACAGCTAGTTAAAACGGTATTTTTCTTCAAACCGCTGTAAACATGAAATAAGATTTTTTTTCTCAGAAAAAAATTACATGGTAATTTATCTTGTAAAATTAAAGTGGCTAATCTTTATCAATATTTTTGGAATTTGACATTCAATTATTTGACCTTAAAATACAAGTAGGAACTTGTTTTTCTTTTCCGACATTTGGAAGTGAAAATATGATAGACAAAAGTAAACAGAAATTTCTTCAAAAAGTATAAGATAAGCAAAAAAAAGAAAAAAAAAGCACTAGGTCACTAATACTAGATAGAATTATTTTCTTATATAACGTGTTATTTAGATGTTGCTTAACCATCAGTTTCTTCGCCAAAGTTTCAAGTTTGGAAAAAAAAAAAAAAAAAAAAAACTTAAAATTATGAGAAATGTAAACAAAACTCAGCACATGCGGACCAGCTTTGTGTAAAAACATATCTAAATAGGTATTCTATTTCTTGTATGTAATTCAACATAAGCATTTAGAAATGTATTTCTAAGTCCAAAGTGATGTTATCTATTTAAATTAATATTATATATACTGCAACCATGCAGTATAAAAATGAAAATGTTGAATAATCTTGTGGTAAACTTTAAAAAAAAAACTAATAAAAAAACAAACTTCTATCGGTACCTCTTATTCTCTAAATAATTGGTTACAGCAGAGATACATACAATTTGAATGCATAATCAGAAAGAACATACAATTTTACATAAGAATGCCAAGTTTTATAAAATTTGCTCCAAAAATAAAAATAAAAATGGTGAAGAAATTACTGAATTTCTTGTTTTCAATTGCTCTGTGATTTGACATTTTTTTTTTAACAAAATCATGTCCACTTTTTTAGCCCCAATTTCGGGGTTTTAAATTCTCATAACTTTTGAATCACTGGGGATATTTACATAATTCAAACAGTTTTGAACTCCATTTACACAGCTCTATTTAACTAATATGATTTGGCCAACATATGATTTTAAGAGAGACAAGAAGACATGCCACATTGACGCCAATACATGAGAGGCTTGTGCAGAAGACCATGCAACCTGGAGCCTCCTCGTCAAACAAGGAATGAAAAGGAGTGAAAAAGAGAGGAAAGAAGTCGCCACAGAAAAGAGAGCCAAAAAGAAGGAGAGACAACAGCAACTCTAGCAAGCGTCACTGTTTGTTTGCAGTCACTGCACCAGAGATTGCCATTTAAAAATTGGTTTGGTAACTATGCCATCGTCTTCAGTAGACGGAAGGATGCCAAAAACAATGCCAACAAGATTTCTACTCCTCATGACCTTATTTGGATCTTTGTTTTTTTTTTTAGACTTGCCAATAAAATAATAAAAAATAAATAAAATAATTTTTTTTTAAATGGCACATCAATAATTTCATCAATTGTTTGTTGTCAAGACTTTCTCTAATTGTTATTTGGATTAACGTTTAACACTAATAACTTAAAAAGATTATCCTTTGATTTTTGTGTCTCAAAAGATTAACAGATAAAGATATCTCAGGCTGATTTATTGATGCAACAACAGGTAGTGTAAGCAACCTCATATGAAAATGACTTGATTTGGCATTAAATGACCCGAAAAGGGTTGATATGCCATAAAACCAACCAACAATATGAAAATGACTTGATTTGGCATTAAATGACCCGAAAAGGGTTGATATGCCGTAAAACCAACCAACAATATCAAAATGACTTGATTTGGCATTAAATGACCAGAAAAGGGTTGATATGCCTTAAAACAAACCAACAATACCAAAATGACTTCATTCGGCATTAAATGACCCGAAAAGGGTTGATATGCCTTAAAACCAACCAACAATACCAAAATGACTTCATTCGGCATTAAATGACCCGAAAAGGGTTGATATGCCTTAAAACCAACCAACAATACCAAAATGACTTCATTCGGCATTAAATGACCCGAAAAGGGTTGATATGCCGTAAAACCAACCAACAATATCAAAATGACTTGATTTGGCATTAAATGACCCAAAAAGGGTTGATATGCCGTAAAACCAACCAACAATATCAAAATGACTTCATTCAGCATTAAATGACCCAAAAAGGGTTGATATGCCGTAAAAAAAACAACAAAGAAAAAAACAAAACAACCACCAACCATTACATAAGATGGCCACTGAAGTGTGCATAGAAGGGGGAAAAAGTGGTGGCAAAAAAAAATTATTGGATTAATTCCTGGATTGCCATGCAATGTTCTGCCACTACCATTCACATCCATATTTTCTATTACAAACACACTCTTATCCACACCTAAATTAACACGTTTATGCCATATACATATACACATACCTACCTATTCTTATGCAGGTTGTGACCCCTCTTTCTGCAAATTATTTTGGTGATTGACTTGTTTCTGCAACCCGTGTAATTGGGTCAGACACATGGCTGTACATGTGCCCAAGTTGCATGAACACTTGGTCCCCTTGCCGCGTCTTTGGAACAATTGAAACTATCTTCAACAACCATCACACAGAAAAGACACATCTTCAATCTCTGCAGAACTGAACACTTTTTTATCGACTCCTTTTTACAGTCTGTTAAGAACTTTGAACTTTTTCCCTTTGTATCATTTTGTAAACTTGTTTGTATTCGTCAATATATATTTATCGTTCTTGTTTATTCCATCATCTTCAGTGTTTCCTTTTTCGTTGCCTCATTTAATCATTTACTGTTTCCTTAGATTGTCTTGGTTAAGCTCTCTGTTAATTTGGTTTGGTTTGGTTTTACTGCATATCAACCTCAGTGGGTCATTTAATGCCGATAAAGTTTTGAAATAAATCAATTCTTAATGGATAATACAATTTTTTTATAAATACATTTTTCTATTTAACCCATAGATGAGACCCTAAAAGGTACTACCACTCCGGGCAGAGTGGACCTGGGAGCAATGGTGATGAAGGGGTGCTCCACATTCCCCAAACCTCCAAAACTGGAACCTCACCATCAGATAGAGTTTAACGTCATTCCCAGGACATGTAGACCCTCAGTCACCGCCTTCTAGCACCCATATGATAAAAAGGGGTTGGGGCTTATGGTTGGGAAAATCATATAGGTGCTAGGGCTTGACGTGACCAGCCGATTGATCGGAGGGGGCCTCTCCGACCGCCCGTCTAGCCCAAGATAGGGCCAAAATTATTGCGGTATTGCAAGTTATGAACTGCTCATCCACCTGGGTTCTATCCTTAAGCATCACGGGTCGCCACCCACGGCCAACAGGTGGCCCCATTTAGGGAGTCTTACCCCTCTGCAGAGGTGCAGTCGGTGCATTCTAACGCCCCAGTCGACAGGGCGGTACTCTCTGTTAAGTTATGCAGTCTAACAATACAGAATACATGGTGAGAATGGAAGATGTTACACTTGCATGATCTTGTGTTTCAATGCGTATTTACCCAACCCCTCAACACGAGTAGGATGTGAAATAAGGTCAATTTTCAAGCAGTTTAACAGTGTTATTTTGAATTTTCAGATTATTATCCTCATCTTTATTGTTTTAGCCTTCTTCAGGTGTTTCTTGTCAAACTCAGGAAACTTCTCATCCAGTTGGACACATGGTGCAACTGATATAGAGGTTGAGTAAATACAGTTCTAAGAGACAATCATCTGTAGGTTGCAGGTTCAATCCTGACTATGGGAGAAAATAAAAGAATACTTAACATAGCTTAACATTTGGGTAATCTGAACATTAGCTACATAAATGAGAGTAACCTTCCCTTGTTTCTTTCACTTTGAGGAAGCCGTCCGTTTTGGTCGGCCATTTTCATTTCACCATAATCAATACAACTGCATGTTTTAACACGAAAATATCATAAAATGTGTTCTTAATAACGATTAAGTTCATTTCAAATAATGCACAAGCACAATTAACACATTTTTTTATATTTTGATGTTAAAACATTCAGTTGTATTGATTCGAACAAATTCGTATTTTCAGTGTAGATTTACAGTGAAATGAAAAATGGCCGACCAAAAACAGACGGCTTCCTCAAAGTGAAAGAAACAATGGGAGGTTACTCTCACTTATGTAGCTAATGTTCAGATTACCAACATTTGTACCCAGACATGGTTGACGGAATGGGAACAATCTACCCCAATGGATTAAATAAAAGGTTTGGTTTCATTTCTTACAAGGATAACCATTACACTACAAGTGCCTCCTTGTTGTTAGTCAAAAATACTTTAACTTTGAGACTAAAGCAATTTCTAATTTTAAATTTTCAACTTAATAATAATGTGGCATTGGTAGATATTCTCACCCCAATCATTATAATTTCTCAAGGGAGATAACAATTAACTGCTAATTAGAGAGTACTTCCCCTTATAAATTCTATAAAAAGGAAACGGCTTGACATTGAGCTTAATAGCCACCAAATTTTATCTTTAAGTGGATCAGTTATTTCCTATAAGTCTAACATAAACAAAGGGGAACTACACTTGACTGATAAAGTATTTATTTATTTTCCCATTAAAACAACCCTAAACCCTAACTTTTTTTCCTAGTAGATCAATAAATAAATAATTTATCAGTCAAGAGTGGTTCCCCTTTGTTTATGTTAGACTCATAGGAAATAACCAGCGGATCATATTTTTTTATTAAAAAACACATTTGATATCTAAGCTAAAAAAATATAAAAAAATGTGTTTTGTTTTTTACAACTATGTATTACAAGGCAAAATAGATTTAATGAAGATATTAAAAAGAAAAAAAACAAAAAAAACAAAAAAAAACTGTCTATTTGTCGGAATTTTTGAGATGAGGCTTGATTCCTTATATTTTATGGCATGTCAACCCTTGTTGAGTTATTTTATGCTGAAGACATTTTTGTTTAATCATTCTTGTTTGGTATTCAATTTTTTTTATTTAACTCATAAAATTATGTTCACTTTCAAACTAATATTTTTAGGAAAGGCATGAACCCTATCATCATCCCCAGTTATAGGTTAAATAGTACCACTACCAAAGATGGCTTTGGCATTAAATAACCATGAAGGATGATATGCCATTAAACAAAGAAACCAAACTACCAGACTCCTACCTTTCTTCAGACATCTGCCGTAAGTACACCCCACTCCCTGGGAATTTTGAAATGAACCCTTCATTCAAATCCACTGGGGGAGATTCTTTTCATTCTGCCATCCAAGCTTAGAGGAGGATATCTTATATCAGTTAATTTCTTCTTGTAATGTCTTTTTTTCCCTTTCTTCTATCTCTTCCACTGAACCAATGTAGATGACTTTATTGAGTATACTAGAAAAAACACACACTCCGGATGGTGTAAAAAAATTATTTTTGAAAGATATTGCCCGAGTGGTGTGGAGTTAAAAATTCAATGTCAGAGAGTTTTTATCATAATTAAGTAAAATCATAAAATTTATTAAAGGAGTAGAAACAATTTTTAAAAATTAAAAGGAAACTTAGTTCTGTCCCCCTCAAATAAAATGTTGCGCGCATCTATTAATTATTACTTAAATAATTAATTTGAATATTTCACACATAAGTTTTACACAAAATCATAAGTATTTCAGTTCCAGTGATCTTTTGAAAAAGAGATCTCTCAAAAATTCAAGAATTAAATACAGGTTAACACTCAACATCATTGTTACCATATTATTTTTTTTCTTTACACCTGCATTGTGATAGCCTTCAAAATCAACTTCCTATTTGTAAAGTTTTAGTGAACTTCTTGTTAGTGACAAAAAAGGGCGAGGGTAAAAATAATCTTTTTAAATTGATTACAAATTTCGCAAAAACATTTTCCATTTAAGTAATAACAAATTTTAATTATTATACAAGCCATTGCACACTAGTTGTTAACGAATAAGATTTACACTAGATATTGATGAATTTAACTATTTTACCTTTTTTTCTAACACACACACACACACTACTAACTAAACAAATAAATATATTAATAATATTGATTATATATTAATATTATTATTAATAATAATAATAATAATAATAATAATAATAATAAATGATTAAATTGATTTATATTACATCCAACACGAAATATTATACATCACCATAGCTACCAAACACAAATACGCTATTTAATACGCACATACATATGCACGTGCAATCCCGCACTATGATACAGTCATAACGTCACAACCAACACGCATTTTCATGGACACGCGCATGACAACATACGCGCAAGTACAAAAAAAAACCCCGCATTCACGTAAACATACTACACAAGAATACTGTTATATAAAAATACCATCATTTTCAAAAAAAAAAAAAAAAAAAAAAAAAATCATTTAAAAGGAAATGCCATAACTAGACTGCTTCAGTTCCAGTGATCTTTTGAAAAAGAGATATTATCTCAAAAATTCAAGAATTAAATACAGGTTAACACTCAACATCATTGTTACCGTATTATTTTTTTTCTTTACACCTGCATTGTGATAGTCTTCTAAATCAACCTCCTAACAAATTTTAATTAATTTCATAGTTTATATAGTTTATTTAAATGATATATAGTTTATTTATTACAATGGAAAGGAGTCAAACTTTAAATTCTAAGGAACATCTTTTATTTATTTTATTAATGTTAATTGTGCTTTATTCTATGTATTGACGATTTTTGTAATTGTGACGTAACCAGTGACGTAGTTTTGGTTACAGACAAATAGAGACCGAATCTTCATTATTAATAGATAATAAGAATTCCTCATCTCACAAATACATATAAAAATACCTGATTTTTCTGATAACCCTCAAAGACTCTTACTACAATGGTGAATTCAATACTCACTGGGTGCTCCCACATGTGAGGTCCTGTGTCATATTTATATTATTTTTTTAAATTATATTCATATCCATGTGCTATTATTATATTTATATCCATGTGCTACTATTATATTTATATCCATGTGCTACTCATACTCTTGAGTTGGTGAGGGCCGGAATCGAACCAGGAACCTCAAGGTTCCCAGAAAAAAGAAAAAAAATTACCCAACCTATTCACTACAAGTAGGATTTGACAAGGTCCCAATAATGGGGCATCCAGTGAGGATCGAACTTGCTTTTCAGTAGTAATGGATCTGCAAGACTAGCTCATAAACCATTACACCATGATGTGACACCCTTAGCAAACCTCTAAATTTACGCATGGGAAGTTTAAGAATATGCTTTCATAAATAGACTTTTCATGTTTTTATATATAAGTAAAAGTCATCGGGTGGCCTAAAGTCGGTATCCCCTTTTCACTAGTGCTAGACTAAAGAGATTGTTTTTAGCGTCTGAGGTGGAGAGCCACACCTACCATCAACTCCTCACTTTACTGCACAGATCCCAGTGCTACTCATACGGTGAGTTGGCAAAGGCCGGTATCGAACCAGGAACCTTGTGGTTCCCAGGCAGACACTATACCGACTAATTTAAACTGGCCCTTAGAGACACCAATAAGCATGCTGACACAAAAAAAAAAAAAAAAAAGAAACCCGGGACCTCAGCAGGCATAGTCAAAGACCATATTGCTAATGTCACGGTTTCAATTTCTGTCGGAGGGAAGTCGTTAGTATACATCGCTGATGAGACTTAATAAAGTCGAAACAGTCTGTACGATGTTCTACACACCGAGCGATCCTTTGCCGGGATTACACTTGTCAAGTTCATTTTCTATAAAAAAGTATTGAATTTTATGCGATACATGCATTGTAATTGCCTTCAAGCTATAATATAATATAATATAATATAATATAATATATATATATATATATATATATATATATATACATACATACACACACACACACACACTGGTTGTATGAGGAGCAGTGTACAGCCTCCCTCACTGAATGCTATTATTTTCAGTAATTAGATGACAGGAAAGAACAGTTAGTGATCTTATCGTTCTTAGCTGATCCAGGTTGAACGTTTTTTTATTTTAGAACTTACATTTTTAAAATAAAACTTGCACCAATCTTATTTAGAACTGGATTATTTATTCTTTATTAATTGGCAGTTAATTTCTCTTTTTTTCAATTTCTTCTCCCTCTCTTCCCCCTCTCACATTAACTTTCAGTATTCTCTCCTCCCCTTCATCACTTTATATTGTTTTTGCTCTTTTTCAAATTCTTTTTTTCTTGCCATGATTCTTGTTTTTTGTTTTTTCTTCTCCATTCCTTTCATACTTTCTTCTTGCTACCCCTCAATCACTCACTTTGGTTTAACTTCCTCTAATTTGTTCTTCTTGCTTTCTCCCCCCAGAATACATTTTTCTTCTTCTTGCTTTCTCCCCTTCTCCTACCCAGACTTTTCCTCTTCTTACTTTCTCCACCCCTACCCCCAGACTTTTCTTCTTCTCGCTTTCTCCACCTCCCCCCAGACTTTTCTTCTTACTTTCTCCTCCTCCCCCCCAGACTTTTCTTCTTCTTGTTTTCTCCTCCTCCCCCAGACTTTTTTCTTCTTGTTTTCTCCACCCCCACCCCCCAGACTTTTCTCTTGCTTTCTCCACCTCCCCCCAGACTTTTTTCTTCTTGTTTTCTCCACCTCCCCCAGACTTTTTATCTTCTTGTTTTCTCCCCCCCTCCTTCTCATACCATTTCCTGTTGCATACTCACTTTATATTAGACTAGAAGCAGCTACTGGCATCACCTGGGTAGAGTCTTTTTTTTTTAAAGTTAGTCCAGCAGGTCCATGGGGCATCCTGCGGGGATCCAACTCACGATTCAGTAATAATTGTGAGTTGAACCCTCGCAGGATGCCCCATTAAAATCCCCACATAAAAAAAAAAAGATCTTGCGTTGATATATATATTTACTTTGGTGTTAATTGTTGTATTTTCGTAGTTTCCTCTGGACATACAGATACACTGCCCTTTATATATGTACTAGCAGCAGTTACCTAGCGTCGCCAGGGTAGAGGGGGATTTTTTTTTTTAGTTAGTCCCGCAGATCCATTATTACTGAATCGGGAGTTGAATCCTCGTGGGATGCCCCATTTAAATCCCTATGTAAAAAAAAATAGACCTTGCATTGATCCAGCTACTCTAAAAAGAAATGTTAATGTCTACTATCTAAAATATTAAATGAAAAATAAAAAAATCCATGCTGTTATCATTTAAATTTTATTTTTTAATCCTTTTCATGAATATAAATCAAATCTATTATTTTTGCTCAAAAACCAAGCCCTGGTGATATTTAATGTGTATATATATTTACTTTGTCGTTGATTGTTTTATTGTCAAAGTTTCTTCTGGACATACACATACATACAACTGCCCTTTATATATGTATAGATAGAAGATGTATCTAGACATATCTTATATTGGTGTAACCATGGACAGCTTCCGTTTCTTCTTTTTAGCTGATTCTTATATTCTGAATCTTCTATCTTGGCCTGGGCTGGCTCTCTGGTCTTTCTTCTGTCTCGAGTCCCTTGTTTTTTTTTTTTTCCTTGCTGAGATTTCTTGTCTTGTGTCGTTGCTTGTTTTTAATCAACCAACACAAGAGTTTCTTTTTCTTTAGAGCTCTTTTATTTTACTTTATAAATCACAAACATAAATGCATGGAGAAATGGCTTTTTGGACAAAAGACACCTGAAGCTAGTTTTTTTTCTGTTAACGTTGAACAAGACACGGGTGGTGCATTAGAGTTTAATCATCTCTAATGGTGTCTAACTGGCGAGGGGGGTATTATGTTGGAAGATCCAAAAAACAACCCCAATGAACCAGTTAATAACATAACTGACGATGCTACCAAGCGCTGTTTAGTCAGGTGTATATCAAACAACACATGTCCAGTCAAATCAGATTTCTCTAAACTTTCTCATGTTGACTTGTCCAATCAGAGAAGAGGGGTCAAACACAGGGTTAAATCTTGTCAATCACATTCCCTGTATTTTTCCATTAAACTGTTAGTTTGATTTAACTAAACTACTGTACACAATTGATTTAACTAAACTACTGTACACAATCAATTATGTAATATTCCCTTCCTCTCATTCATTTGTCTTGCCTACTACCCACATCCCATATTTTCTTTCCCCTCTCTCCTTGCTTTCTTTCTTCCTCAATTTGTTTTTCTGTTTGAGTGATGCCTTGTGTTACCATAGCAACAGAATTTCTCAATTATTTATAAAGAGAGCAGGTTTTGTAACTGATATACATATACAAGTAAATTCTAGATTATCAAGAGAAAGGGGGGAAAAAAAAAGAGAAAGAGGGAAAAAAAGAAAGAGGGAAAAAACAGAGAGAAAAAAACAACAGAGAAAGAGGGGAAAAAAAAAGAGAGAAAAAAAACAGAGGAAAAAAAAACAAAAAACAGAGAAAAAAACAGAGAGAAAAAAAACAGAAAAAAAAAAAAAAAAAAAAAAAAAAACAGAAAAAAAAAAAAAAAAAAACAGAAAAAAAAAAAAAAAAAACAGAGAAAAAGAAGAAAAAAAGAGAAGAATTTAAGGTGTTGGGGGGGGTGAGTTGGAAAAAAAATGAAATTTTTTGTCTGGTAATATTTAAAAACAAG
The DNA here is from genome assembly GCA_023376005.1 of Doryteuthis pealeii. Classification (NCBI taxonomy): domain Eukaryota; kingdom Metazoa; phylum Mollusca; class Cephalopoda; order Myopsida; family Loliginidae; genus Doryteuthis; species Doryteuthis pealeii. The sequence continues at coordinate 63,964,272 of CM042165.1, forward strand.
TTGTATAAAAATCTAGATATTTTAGAGATCTAAATATTCTTATTGTTATGCAGTGGAAGCTTTTTAGACTGCAGGTGAGAGCACTTTACAGTGGAGATCCCTTGTGTTCCTTAGTGTTAGGTAGAATCCTTGTGTTCCTTTAGTGTTAGGCAGAATCCTTGGTTGTTCCTTAGTGAAAAATCCTTGTGTTAAGCAGAGTCTTTGGTTGTTGATCCGTTCGCCTGTGTTGAATACGAGCAAATGAATGGCTTTCAAGACTGGCGAGTAAGTAGTTAACTAACCATGTATTCGAGCATGTTGATTGGCTGGCTCTAATCCATGCAGAATCTATAAGCTTAAGTGGTGGGCTACAGAACATTTTATATGTCAAAATATTCACACTGGGTGTCCCACATTTCTGGCCTTGTGCCACATCTGAGCAAAGCTTAGTAAATAACTATATGTCAAAATATTCACACTGGATGTCCCACATCTCTGGCCTTGTGCCGCATCTAAGCAAAGCTTAGTAAATAACTATATGTCAAAATATTCACACTGGGTGTTTAATTTTGGCGCCAATATCGTATATTGGCAAATCACCCTCTGGTGCCAGGTGGAGATAATTCAACTATAATTTTTCCAATACCATCTAGGGGTCAAATAGATCTGTTTGAAAATTATTAGTATTAGATTGGAATACTTGAAACTATATAACTGTGTGTAAACAAATGATTAATTTAATAGGAATAGTTATATGAAACCATATCTTTGCTTAAAAAACAACAAGATATTTAGGCATTAAATAACCCAACAAGGGTTGATGTGCCATAAAACCAATCAACCAAGCCATCTATGTATTAAATAAATCCATTTGCAAATTATTAGTATTACATAGTAATGTTACATAATTATTGGATCCCTAATGCTTTTATAAGGTATTGTAGAAATCATAATGGCGATTAGTGCAACTGATGGCCTTGAGGGTGAGTGACGGCGCTTGACCTCAATCTCACCTTGCCTTGCGGGTATGGATCGTGAGAACCGGAACCCCCATAGAAGGCCCTCTTCCAGTTTAAGGATATAGTAAGTTTAAGAGTTAGAAGTTAGAAGCTGAGCTAGCAACATGTAAGTCTCACAGTGCAGAATGTCTGGTTGGGGATTTACAAATAAAGTAACATCAACGTAAATCGAAGTCTTGTGTTTATTACCTAAAAACTAACAATGACACAGGGCTTCTGATAAGGAGTGATCCCTAACAGAAACCAGACCCGGAATCCTCAATAGAAGACCAGACCTTAGAAGATATACCAGACCAAGATGTTAGAAGATAGAACCAAAGCCGGCCAGAAGAATAGATGACTAAGATATAGAAGACAGTAAAGAAGTAAAGAAAGGTATATAACATTATATTGATTTGGGTTAGTGAAAACCCAGTATGCAACAGTAATACTTGATGCCATCTAACCGTAAAGCATTTGTATTAAGAATAGTTATGAGAAGCAATAATTGTTTACAAAGAATTAATAATTACTAGCAAAAATATGCACCCTCCGGGCACAAGTATTTAAGTTTAGATGTATTGAAATATATTGAAATAGAAAGATAATGAAACTAAATAAGGATGCAGATAAAATGATTTGAAACAGAGGGGGGGGGTATAATTGAAAAATAGAAAAACTGGTAATTGTGAATGTGTATATATATATTTACTTTGCCAATAATTGTTTTATTTTTTATAATTTTTTATTATAGTTTCCTCCGGACATACATACACACAACTGCCCTTTATATATGCAAGACAGATAGATGATACATTGTAGGGGGAAGATTTAAAAAAAAAAAAAAAAAAAAAAAAAAAAAAAAAATCAAACATTAAAACATTATTATAAAATGAGTTAATGTTTTCATTTTATTTTATTTTTTAAATAAAAAATTAATTTTTTTTTTTTTAAGTTGGAGGCAAAAATTTAAAAATGGACGGGCTTGTTTTTTTTAAAAGGTCATTGTGACATAGAATACAGGCACCACAGCATTTTGCTCTGGTGCGGCAATCTAATCCCATTCCTGTAAGTGTCTACTGGAATTTTGAAAGGATACAAATCTTTACAATAAGTTGAAATGCCCTAAAACAAAAAAAACAAGCTATGTTCATGGTAATTTTTCCCTGTAACTTAAAAAAAAAAAAATTTAGTTTTTATTTAAAAAATACAAAAAGACAGAGAAAATGAAAAAAAAAAAAATATATATATATATATATTTCATTTAAAAGATAAAAATAGAGAAATTTAAAAAATATATATATATTTCATTTAAAAGATAAAAATAGAGAAATTTAAAATATATATATATATATATATATATTTCATTTAAAAGATAAAAAAGAGAAAATTAAAAAAATATATATTTCATTTAAAGATAAAAAAAAGATAAAATTAAAAAATACATATTTTATTTAAAAGATAAAAAAAGAGAAAATTAAAAAAATACATATTTTATTTAAAAGATAAAAAAAGAGAAAATTAAAAAAATATATATTTTATTTAAAAGATAAAAAAAGAGAAAATTAAAAAAATATATATTTTATTTAAAAGATAAAAAAAGAGAAAATTAAAAAAATATATATTTTATTTAAAAGATAAAAAAAGAGAAAATTAAAATATAATAAATAAGTTGATCCACAGACACGCGTTTCGAGGTTTCACCTCTCATCGGTGTGGCTACACTTTAACAGCTACCTCTAGCCGGGATCGAGACGCGACTGAATTTTCGTCTGCCAAGTCTCTTACCCATACAGCCATTAGCGGCTGTCAAATTTAAGAGAATATTTAATTGATACATTTCTAAGCGGAAATGAATTCACGAAAGTCCTCTAACTTTGTAAACAAAGTGAGGGTTAGCTATACGCCAGGTGGTGAATTTACAATTAAATCCCTATTTAGAGAACTCAACCAAGTGGGAGTATATATATAATAAATATATACATTTTTTTTTTTTTTTTTATTTAAAAGATAAAAAAAAAAAAGAGAGAAAATGAAAAATATATATATATTTTTTTTAATTTTTATTTAAAAGTTTTAAAAAAGAGAGAAAATGAAAGAAAAATTAGTTTTTATTTAAAAGATAAAAAAAAGAAAAAAAATAACATTATTATCATCACAAAAACTTTTGTAATTCAACTAATGTTGTAATGTTTGATTTTTTTTATTTATTTTTATTAATTTTCCACTGCAAATTATCATTGCTAATAATTCTAATCATCATAATCTATGTTATTTGTCAATAAAAATATTTAATTCTAAACCTTTGTTTATTTTTAGCAGTTTTCTACAGCGAGAGTATTTTTGTGCTGATACTCTTCTGAGTGACAGGTACCATGTAACATAATACCACTACATTAAAAGTAAAAGTTTATTTTAAAACCACCTGCATTACAGAATATAAGAACTGCCTACAGTACATGTCTCAGTTGCAGAAAGATTAGAAGTGAAGCAGTTTCTTGTTAAATGATGCAACAATTGCAAGGAATGTTTTGTTTAGTATTCATTTAACATTCCTTTCTCGGTTTGGTTTGATTTGTTTTACGGCATATCAACCTCAGTGGGTCATTTAATGCCAATAAAGTTTTGAAATAAAGTCATTCTTAATGGATACTTATTTTTTTTCTTTTTTTTTTTCTTATAAATACATTTTTCTATTTAACCCATAGATGGGACCCTAACAGGTACTACCACTCCGGGTCAGAGTGGACCAGGGAGCAATGGTGATAAAGGGGCGCTCCACATTACCTAGACCTCCAAAACTGGAACCTCACCATCAGATAGAGTTTAACGTCATTCCCAGGACATGTAGACCCTCAGTCACTGTCTTCTAACACCTATATGATAAAAAGGGGTTGGGGCTTGCCATAAAGGGCAATAGGGTTGGGGCAATTATATAGGTGCTTAGGGCTCGACGTGACCAGCCGATTGATCGGTGGGAGCCTCTCTGATCGCCTGTCTGACCTAAGTGGAGTGTTGCATGTCATGGACTGCTCAGCCACTAGGATTCAATCCTTAAGCATCATGGGTCGCCACCCATGGCCAATAGATGGCTCCATTGGGGGAGTCTTACCCCTCTGCAGAGGTGCAGTCGGTGTATTTTAACGCCCCAGTTGACAGGGCGGAACATTCCTTGTAAAAATTGAATCATTTAACAAGAGGCACAACTAGAAAGTGGAACATGATTGGTAAGTAAAGTAAATTGATTTCTTCGGAGTGGACTATTGTCAGTATGAGCCAAACAGTGAGGGAGTTTATCCCCTTTTCACTAGCACTAGACGAGGGATAGAGATGCTGATAGGTATGCATCCTGCTTTCCTGATGCAGTAAAATACTTATGATTTTATGGGCCATCTTTTAGGCTTCAAGCAAGAGCGCTTGTCCAGCGGAAATCTTTGGTAAAGAATCCTTTGGTTGTTCCTTGGTGCTCCTCAGTATTACAAGTTAATACATGTACCCCAGCTATGGTTAGCGGAATGAGAACAGGATACCCCCGTGGACTGAATAAAGGGTTAGGTTCAAAGTTCCGTGATGGCTCCCAATGACGACAAGAAGGTTCCCGAGTCCAATAAGAAATACCTGAAGAAGGCCGGAGGGCACATCGGCCGAAACATACAGATAACAATGAAGGTGAGAACAATAGTCCGAATAATACAAATAATACTAATCTTAACAGTGGTTCTCAACAGGTTGTACTTTTTTGGTATGGCTGTATGCTTACTTAATCTGGTACGGACAACTACAGCTTTATACATACACAGAAATATTTACCAGTACGGCGTAAAATCTTTTTGATAGAGAGAAAAAAAAAAGGTTATTTACATTTACTTAGAAATAAAACAAATTATTTTATTTTATTTCTAAAACATTTTTTTAGCTTAGAAAATAGACATGCACAAAAATATTTACCAGTACGACGTAAAATCTTTTTGATAGAGAGAAGAAAAAAAAGAAGCTTATTTACATTTACTTAGAAATAAAACAATTATTTTATTTTTAAAACATATTTTTTAGCTTAGAAAATTGAAAGTTTTAAATAAGAAACAACTTTAAATCATGTAAATTTCTGGTTCCACGAATATTTTTTCTTTAGTAGAGATTTTCTGCCGTACTGGCTAAGATTTCTGTGCATGCCTAAACCTGACGTCAGCTGACATAGTTTGCTGTACCAGATCGAGTAAGTGTACAGCCGTACCAAGAAAGTACAACCAGTTCACAACCTTTTTTTAAAATATTTTTTTTAAACACTTATGGAGCCCTTTGATTCTTATTTTTTTCTGGATGTTTTAAAATCTTATTGTATCATTATAATCAAATATTTTTTACTTGCCTGGACCAAAAAAAAATGTTATATGGTCCGTGTGTGTGTGTGTTTGCGTGTGTGTGTGTAGGGGCATATGGACCCCATTGAGAACCACTGTCTTAACAGATCCAGCCATTTTTCTTTTAATGTTTGTATATTTATGATGGTCTGCTGAAAAGTTCATAGACTGACCAAGATACTCTCATGGAATGTGACCAAAGTTTATTTTTCAACATAGTCCCCTCCTGCAGTCCACGCACTTCTTCCATCAGTGTTACAGTGTTTAAATCTTATTGTAGGAATGTGGTGTAATGGTTACCGTTGTAGGAAATGGACAGGGCGAGAAGAGTGCAAATCCTGGACAAGGCTGTTTGCATTTCATCATAGTGCTAATTTGTATTCTGTTCATTGGGTTCATCCCCTATGACAATAACCATTACGCTACAAGCGTCTCCTTTAAGTATATTGTGTGGTGTTTGAGAATATTATATATAACATATATCCTGAAGGACATCCTCTATGCAGAGCTTTCATCTGGTAAAAGACAGATTGGTTGCCCCCAGCTGCATTTCAAGGATGTCTGCAAGAATGATCTCAGGTGCTTTGGCATTGCCCATTCCAGCTGGGAAAATTTGGTCCAGGACCGCCCTCGGTAGCAGCAGGCTCTCTGTAGAGGACTATTCATGTCTGAAGTTACCCTTGTGGCATTACTTTCGTATTTGCCTGGAGAGTTGTCTGCCCGTTTAGTTCGCTGGTTCCCGCTAGGGGCCGTTTATATTTAAGCGACTGGTTTGAACGTCTCTTCCTCTTTTCCTTTGCTCGACCCACGAGACACCACTATGGGTTAGACTCTGGTCTACCCCTCTCTTGTTGGGGCTTTGGCCCCCCTTACATTACTGTAAGTGGTTCACACAGCATGGACTATTCCTAGTCTCATGTCTGTGGCTTTTATGTTCATCCTTTTATATGTATTTATATTACTTTTGTATGTATGTTTATATATTCCTCTATGTATGTATTATGTACCCTGTTAATCCATGTGCTGTATACCTATTAAATGTTTTGTCTATCAACCCTTGTCGGAGTTTTATCTTCAAGTATTATCACTTAATACCTTACACCCTGGTGCAACACCATGAAGCTAAGAGGTCCAGAAGAAAGCAGCGGCAACAAAGCACCAGTATATCAAAATCTTCAGGAACAGTCTTCAAATGCGACATCTGTGGTCAAGAATGTTTTTCAAACCTTGGTCTTCAGTCACAGGAGGCGCTGTAACTTCGGGGGCACAAAAACTATATTATAGTCTTCCGAGACTGATATAATATTTATCAATACTGACATTTAATATAATATAAATCATATATAATCTAGGTATAAGATATAATTAATAAGATAACCTATAAGATATAAATGAAATTAGATTTTAATTATAAAGTTATGATTATTTTCATTATTATTAATTATTATATCTATAATTATATTACAATCATAATTAGAGATGCTGATGGGTACACATCCTGCGTGCCTGACTCCCCAAAATCTAAAAGGACCCAGTAAAATCATATCCATGAATCCCAGTGTTTTTCCTTTTAGTTCCCTTACCATTTCAAGCTAACTATAAATACATTTAAATAGTTTCTTAGAAATGAATTACACAGGATAGTTTACAAGGTAGGAGTTATGTGACTTTAGTTGGGACCCATAAATTTTCCCAGGGACTCATTCAAAGTAAATATGTACGTCCCAGGACACACTAAATCAAAAAGCTATCAGCATCACTGTAATTATTATATTATAATTATATTATATTATCTATATATATATATATAAAAGAAAGTTTGGTATGTACGTGTCGACTTATAACTCTAAAAAGAGACGTCACTCAGATTCGAAATCTTGCATACATCTTAATACCCTTCTAACTAAGAAACACACCAAATTTGGTTATTTCTTTTTCTGATTAAGGGATATAATTAATTAAACAAAAATCAAACGATTTTCAGAAAGTATCATATAGCTGCTGCTGCATCAGCAGGAGCTTGCCTGCTGGCTATATCAGCTACTTGCCAGTTATATCAGCACTCCTTGGTGTTCCTAAAAATGTTTTCGTCTGGTCATGGACCAGGTACTTTTACTAGTACTTAATAATAATAAGGGCCGGTTTAGCTCAGTCGGTAGAGTTTTCGGCTAGGAATCACAAGGTTCTTGGTTCGATACCGGCCCTCGCCAACTCAGCGTATGAGTAGCACAGATATCTGTGCGGTAAAGTAAGGAGCTGATGGTAGGTGTGGCGCTCCACCTCAGACGCTAAAATAATCTTTGTCTAGCGCTAGTGAAAAGGGGATAGACTCCCTTGCTGATATCGACATTAGGTCGCCCCAACGACTTTACTTACTTTTTTATACTTAATATTATAATTAATTATATTATACTTAAATGAAAATTATTCCTGCCAATTAATTGATACACATGAATTTAATTAAAATTCAATCTACCAATTTATTAATTTACATGAAGTTAAATAAATCATGTATAATTATTCCTGCCAATTAATTGATACACATGAATTTAATTAAAATTAATCTACCAATTTATTAATTTACATGAAGTTAAATCGTATAATTATTTTTCCCAATTAATTGATACACATGAATTTAATTAAAATTAATCTACCAATTTATTAATTTACATGAAGTTAAATCGTATAATTATTTTTCCCAATTAATTGATACACATGAATTTAATTAAAATTAATCTACCAATTTATTAATTTACATGAAGTTAAATCGTATAATTATTTTTCCCAATTAATTGATACACATGAATTTAATTAAAATTAATCTACCAATTTATTAATTTACATGAAGTTAAATAAATCATGTATAATTATTTCTGCCAATTAATTATAATTAACCATTACTAATTTTGATTATAACTGATAAGATATAATTAATATAAATATTATAAATATTTATCAATACTGACATTTTCATCAATATACAAATATTTATAATATATATGAATATTTATATATACAATAATATATGACATAATATATATAAATATTAAAGTGGGCGGAAAAGTTCATAGGCTCACATTGTTATTAACAGGTTTGAATTCAGAGTTTTCCTTCTCCTAGACTGGTTGCCATACAAAGATTAAAGAGCCCAGTCTGCCCTACTATTTACCCATAGCTAGAGTGAGAATAGTTGGATTTGTACCTTTCCCAAGGGTATTAGCACAAGCAGTTATTTCCAAAACTCGAACTCTTCCTGCTGTCTCCATTTTGTACGACAGTATTGGCCAACCAGCAAAAATTTACATTGATCAGGTCCGTATGGAACGAAGACTGATAGCAATAGGTATGTAGCGTAATTATTATGGCCATGGGGAATTTGGGGATTGAAAAGAAAACAGTAATCGGATTTCTGGAGAAAGAGAAGAAAAAGAGATAAACACTCAATGGGGAGCCAGCCACTAACCGACCAATGACCCCAGAACTAAAGTTAAAAATAAAACCAGAAGTTCTAGTTTCTGCAGAGGAGCAGAAGTGGGTGACCCTCCCATGCCCAGAACAAGAAATGGAAGAAGAGAAAAATCATTCTTTTTCAGCTGGGTCTTCATAAGGGGCAGACAGAGCTTTGTGTTTCACATAGTAGTACTGAACATGATTTACGATAGAATAATTTGACCTTACCCTTTCTCTCCTCCTCCTCCTCTCTGAAAAAGAACCCACGAGCCTAGAAATAAATAAACAACCCCTTTTTGACTATACAACATGCGCGTATGTTGTTTCTGAACTAACAACGGCTACTACTACAAATGACTACTACTACAACTCTAACTTGGCTCTATGCAACAAGGTCTAGTTAGGTGGTGAAATGAATTTCAAATGTTTCTCTACAAGTATTTGCCTCATACCCCACTTGTATGGGCTGGGCACAAGGCCTCGTTTTGACGTGGGCCCACCCACAAACCAAAGCTCATAGGTGGGAAAGAACAAAAATTGCGTCGATCCCTTCGGCATTCCCCCTCAAGGGGGCGCTGGGCAATAAACCCAGCCCTGCCCCTTTAAGTCAAGGGAGCAGGTATTGCCTGGGGGAAAGCCCACAAAACTGTATTGTGCATGTCAGTAATTTAAAATAAAAAATTTTTTAAATTTTTGAATGTCTTTTCACTACTAGCAAATATATGTACCCTCCGGGCGCAAGTATTTAAGTTTTAATGTAATAAAATATCGTATTAAATTAGAAAGTCTAATGAAACTAAATAAGAATGCAGATAAAAAGATTTGAAACAGAGGGAGTATAATTGAAAAAATAGAACAATTGAAATTTACTCTTCCATCACTCTCGTCTTTCATTGTTATCTTTTCTAATTTAAATATTTAGTTAAAAGAGGAAGTAAAGAATAAAATGACAATTATTTTTTTCTTGTTAATGGATTTCATTTAAGATTCATTGAAGAGATTTTTGCTTATGTTCATTAAAATAAAACCAAACAGTTAGAAATCAATAATCAATACTAAGCATATATTTATTAAAATCACATTTTGAATATAAATATGCAAATTAGCTTTTCCGTTCACACTGTAAACCGCTATTTTGTTGTATATATAAATATAATTGCATGTTGTTAGTATGTAGATATGGTTAACAGTATTAATAATGTAAAACAATTTTATTAATAATTGAGGTTTACATAAAAATAAATTCATGGTCAATGTGACCTTAATAACAAAGGGAATTGTGACTTGTGTAGTGATTTAGTTTCGGTTACAGATGGAAAAGCACACAATCTCCATTATAATAAGATTTGTTTTGACTAGTACAAGATGATTTTAAAATTGAAGTGTAAATTCAACTGTAATCTGAAAAATACAAGACAGCACCAAAACCATTTTTTCTCTTTGTCTCAATTAATATATAGGTTGTATCAACTTCATATTATTATATATATTTTATCAAGATACTTCCTTAATATATGCCAGACACATGCACTAAATCCGGGGGGGGGGGGTATTCTTGACTTTTAAATCTTTTTTTTTTTTGGGGGGGGGGTTCTTTTTTGGTTTTTTCAATGATCAAATGAATAGTTTAAAAAAATGTTTTAGACAAATTCTGTATTTTTGCTGTTATTGCAACATGCACACAAGTTCCATAGTGAAAAAAGATGGCTGTGGAATCAAAGTCATAGAGTTGGAAACAATTATTGGGTCACTGGAGTTGGAAAAACTATACAGATTACAGTTGAATTTACACTTTATTCAACAAAATTGAAGCTATGTCGTCATTATAGACTATATATATGTTTTGACTTAGAGACCATTATATTATATATTATATACTATATATATTACTTATTATATTATATACTATATTATATTACTTATTATCTTCTCTAGGGTATGCAGCAATGATTTAACTTCATCTTATGACTAACCTAACTGGATCTGATGGCGAGACTCCAGTTCTGGAGAGTGTGGAGTACCCCTTCATTACCTTTACTCCCAGGTCCACACTGACCTGGATTTGGTTTGGTTTTACGGCATATCAACCTCAGTGGGTCATTTAATGCCGACAAAGTTTTGAAATAAATCAATTCTTAATGGATAATACAATTTTTTTTATAAATACATTTTTCTATTTAACCCATAGATGGGACCCTAACAGGTACTACCACTCCAGGTCAGAGTGGACCAGGGAGCAATGGTGATGAAGGGGTGCTCCACATTCCCCAAACCTCCAAAACTAGAACCTCACCATCAGATAGAGTTTAACGTCATTCCCAGGACATGTAGACCCTAAGTCACTGCCTTCTAGCACCCATATGATAAAACAGGTTGGGGCTTGCCATAAGGGCAATAGGGTTGGGAAAATCATATAGGTGCTAGGGCTTGACGTTACCAGCCGATTGATCGAAGGGGGCCTCTCCGACCGCCTGTCTATCCCAAGATAGGGCCAAAGTGGAGTATTGCAAGTCATGAACTGCTCATCCACCGGGTTCTATCCTTAAGCATCACGGGTCACCACCCACGGCCAACAGGTGGCCCCATTAGGGGAGTCTTACCCCTCTGTAGAGGTGTAGTCGGTGCATTCTAACGCCCCAGCCGACAGGGCAGACTGACCTGGAGTGGTAGTACCTGTTATGGTACCATTTATAGGTTAAATAGTTCTGTTTGAAAGCATATAACTATGCAAACATTATTATCATAGTTTCTTGTGACACTATGCATACTGCACGAATGCAATTTGGGTGCATGCAAGTGTGTGTGTGTGTGTGTGTGTGTGTATATAAAGGTGTGTAGTTAGTTATATGAATAAGTAGTAGGAGAGGAGACCCGCCACATATAGGTATATATATGTGTGCATGTGTAGATTGGGGATAGTGGATCGTGTGTGTGTGTGTATATATTTACATATGTGTATACATTTTATAGATAAGTGTATAGGTGTAGTAGTAAAAAGAAATTCCATAGAGAAGGAGAAAGAAATAAAGATTAAGAGTTGTGATAATTCCTCAAGGTAGAGACAAAATGTCTGGCTTTAGGCTTAGTTAGAGGTCAAGACAGCAATAAACAGACTACGTTGGTGGTCTCCTAGACAAAGGATTTTCAAATCCTTTGAAAACGAGAAGGCATGAGAGTTAAAAACGGGATTTGGGAAGTAGTGGAAAATTTGAAAGGACAGTGAGTTGGAGAATGAAGATTAATCTTTAAGCAGAGACCAGTAAATCACAAAAGGTCCTGAATGAACACGATATAATCCGTATCATATATGTTAGTTAGAATCATTAATACATAGAATCTATCTATCTATCTCTCTACACACACACACACACATATATGAGTTAAAATATAAGTTATAGTTGTTTCCCCAGATCATAAATAAAAACCCTACAATTTATTAAGAAACTTTAGTTGGGAACCATAAATTTTCCCCAGGGACTCAAAGCAAATATTTGCATCCCAGGATGCACTAAATCAAAAAGCTATCAGCATCACTGCTCATAGATGGGACTCTATCAGGTACTACTACTCCAGGTCAGAGTAGACGTTGGAGCAATGGTGATCAAGGGGTGCTCCACATTCCCGAAACCTCCAGAACGAGGACCTCACCATCAGATAAAGTTTAATGTCATACCCAGGGCATGAAGACCCTTAGCCACCACCTTCTAACACACAGGTTAGAAGGTCCCACTCTCAGTCCAACAGTACAGAGCATAATAGCAGATAGGAAAATAACTGTAAGAGAAGAATGGATGCGAGTCTTACACCATCCCTCTGTCTATTTTTAGATGTGAACCCTACTCTCTCTCTGTCGTCTTTGTTTCTCTCTCTATTGTTGATTGATTGTTTATTTCATGAATTTGTTTGTTTTATGGCATATCAACCTCGGTGGGTTATTTAATGCAGACAAAGTTGTGAAATAAATTCATTCTTAATGCATAATAAAATTTTGTTTATAAACTCATGTTTTTCTATTCAACCCATAGATGGGATCCTAACAGGTACTACCACTCCGGGTCAGAGTGGACCTGGGAGCAATGGTGATGAAGGGGTGCTCCACATTCCCCAAACCTCCAGAACTGGAACCTCACCATCAGATAGAGTTTAACGTCATTCCCAGGACATGTAGATCCGCAGCCATCGCCTTCTAGCACCCATATGATAAGAAGGATTGGGGGTTGCCATAAGGGCAATAGGGTTGGGGCAATCATATAGGTGCTAGGGCTTGACGTGACCAGCCGATTGATCGGAGAGGGCCTCTCCGACCGCCCGTCTAGCTCAAGAAAAGCCAAAATGGGAATATTGCAAGTCATGGACTGCTCAGCCACCTGGGTTCTATCCCTAAGCATCACGGGTTGCCACCCACGGCCAACAGGTGGCCCCATTGGGGGAGTCTTACCCCTATGCAGAGGTGCAGTCGATGCATTCTAACACCGCAGCCAACAGGGCGGTTTATCTCTTGGAGGAGGTCCCTGAGGCAGTATTACAGACACAGCGACAATGGAGGTCCAGCTAGCAGACGACACAAACGATCACAGCCAGAGAAAATGAAAGATCAGTGGTTGCAGCAATTGCAGAAAGATGTGCAGCAAAGAGTCTGCAGACGCCTCGGCCCGCCAAGTGAGGTTAACATTCTTGAAACCATATAATTGCTTGCAAAGTGGAGGCACATTGTGTAATTTTTATTTACCACAACCTCCCCCCCAACAGGTAAGGATGTGACACAAGGTCTTTTTAATGTGGGAAGCCATGCACAAACTGAAGTTCACGCGATGACTAGTAAAAAAAAAAATGCGTGTATCCCGTCAGCATTCCCCTTTCACGGCGCCTCAGGCACCAGGCAATGAACCCAGTCCTGCCCCTTTAAATCGAGGGGGCAACTGTTGCCTAGGGGGACGGCCCCCTGGGATCATGCTGCCAACTTGGCTGAGGCCAGCTGAATACTGCTAAGAGGTGTAAAAATATTTCCTTTAATACATTTTAGTGAAAAAACTATTTTCATATTTAAATTTAAAGGTAAATAGTTATGGAAATTTTCGTGAAAATCGGAACATTAATTGATTTTTCATATAATTTTTTAAAAATCCTCTTTTTGAAAGTCGTTTTTGGCTACATTAAAATTCAGTTGATTTAACGGTGCAAAAATGAAAACATTGTGTTTCAATCATAATTTCCATTATTTCCTTAAGCTGAAAAAAATTTCTAAAATCATTAGGCGTTTTGTTTAAGGTTTCTTCTTTCGAATGGAAAAATTTTTTTTCCAAGATAATATTAATTCTGCCCCTTTAAATCAAGGGGGCAACTGTTGCCTGGGGGGGACGGCCCCCTGGGATCATGCTGCCAACTTGACTGAGGCCAGCTGAATACTGCTAAGAGGTGTAATAGTGTAGGGTGGCAGGAGGTTTATAGGTGGGTGTGGTTATTCCTTGTGCGTGTTCACAGGATTTGCTTTTAACCCCATCGTATTTGGTGGTTGCACTAAAAAAGGAATTCAAGGATAGAAAAGGAAGAGACAAAGACGAAAGGTAGTTTTAGGGTTTAGGCTTTATTCATGGGACATAGTCACCACATGGTAAGGAAATATCTTCCTGGTCAGTAGTAGTCTCTCGTCCGAGTTAAGGCCTAAGTTCGAATGGCCAAGAGATTATCTTGGGGGTCGGAAGTGGGTCCTTTTTCCTGCACATGCTCCGAGGATTCTTCCAGGCCAAAGGCTCGTGGGAGTTTGTTGTTTTTTATTTTAATTTATTCTAATCTCCACATTAGTTACCATTATAGGAAATGGGCACGACAAGAAAAGTTCAAATCCCCAATGAAGATGTTTGCATTTCACATAATGCTAATACTTTTGGGAAAGGTATGAATCCAGCTATTCTCCCTCCAGGGAATAAATAGGACAGACTGGGCTCTTCAACCTTAGTTAGGCAACCAGTCTAGGAGAAGGAAAGCTCTGAATTCAAACCCATTAAACTCCACTTAAGAAATTGAGTTTGTGTCGCATACTGCTCTTAAGGAGGAGTTGGTAAAATATATATATATATATATATATATATATGTGTGTGTGTAATATAATGAAAAATTGAAAAAACACAAGTTCATAAAACAAGTAATGTTTATTTCGCCTACGCTGCAGTGTTTCGATCTGTTTCAATAGATCTTCATCAGGGCTTTCATTAATTTGAGGAAAAATAAATTTATCACAGAGAATAAAAAAAACGTGAGAGTCTTTTGCTTTGTTGGTCAATTTAAGACTCTCACAGTTTTCTTATTCTCTGTGATAAATTTATTTTTCCTCAAATTAACGAAAGCCCTGATGAAGATCTATTGAAACAGATCGAAACACTGCAGCATAGGTGAAATAAACATTACTTGTTTTATGAACTTGTGTTTTTTCAATTTTTTATTATATTACATACTGTCGGATTCACTTCCAATTTCTCTTCACACACACGCTCTCCTATATAAGGGATGGAGCACTCTATGGCGGCCTTTACATACATAGAGATGTGTGTATTAAAACAGTTAAAATCCCCTTCGCATTCTGTGGGTGAATATATAGCCTAGTGGTTAAGGTGTTTGACTGACACTGAACCAATCAGACTTCAATCCCGGCTGTAGGTAGCTTACAAATGTCTAGCCAGACTGAAGAGACTTGATAAGTCGAAACACATGTCTATGGATGACTAATATATATATATATATATATATATCTAATCTTGACTTCACATTCTAAAGGTGTATAGCTGATTTAAAATACTAGAAACCATATAACTGTGTGTAAACAAATGATTATTACTAAATAGGATTTAGTGAGTATGAATTATTAGTATAGTATTGGTGATTAAAATTTACGGATGTTCAGCTCATTGTTACAGCCGCTCGGCTGAAGTTCTACTAGAAAGCCGCAGAATAACTGTTTGATTAAGACTACAAAAATGGCAACCTGTTGCAACAGCATATTCAAAAGTGGGATTGTCTAACCTGGAGTAGAACGTAACAGAGTTGGGTAGTGACTAGTGAAGCCTGAGGCACATTGACCGCTGAATTCCAACTTGTTAAGGGCAGCCGCGCTAGTATTAGGCATCAAGTCCTTGAGTCCGGTATCATTCCTAATGAATGGGGAATGCCTGATAGTATCAAAAAATGTCAGAGCACCCGTATTACAATGCAGTTATAGTCATGAAAGAATCAAGGCGAACTGGTTGGCTTCCAGATCTAATCAGGAGTTTGCATACCGCTCTCGTCGTTCAAAGGTGGTACGGCTCGCTTATTGGTGGGTAAGGCTCTTGCACTTCTCACTTAGCGGGACACCGCCAGGCTCAAAGACGCAGTTCATGCGCACCACCCATATATCTTAAAAAGTCAACATTTTTATATTCAAATTTATTCATTGATTACAAAATAAGAACACGATCGTCAAGCCGAGTCGAAATATCCGAAATCCATTTTTTTTTTCTTAAATAACAATTATTTGTACTCACTCAACGCACGCTACCTGATCCGTCAAGGTCTTATCGCAAAGTGTACAAGGGCAAATTTTCAGATCAAATACTCTCGCGTTCACGTGATTACTTGGTGTTAACGTGATCTTCGAAAGGTGAAGCTACCTCAGCCATCTATGCGATCCGCTAGTTTCGCCCCCACATTAACGATCAAAGCGTAACAGAAAAGATCCAATATGCCACCCGTAATTTCATTACATATAATAAACTGTTACCAACAAAATCTCCACATACTTTGAACTAAATAAAAGATAAAATGCGCCGGTACTCCAAATCAGATATTTATTACAATTGACTTGTAAGTAACATAAATAAGAAACTAAGAACAGTGTGCGGATTCTATACTCTTAGGAATCTCTGACCCGCTGGAAAGGTCAAAATTCCCTCCCAAACAACTACCTGGTTGTACTGTCGTTGGAAGATTAACAACCCATCACAATTTGCGTGCTCGAAATCTAATCTAACATTTATTAACAGCTAAATTTGAATCCTTGACAACACCATCTGATCTACCATGTTATTATCAGAATATTTTAACGGAAATTTTTTTATTTTTCTTTTCAACCAATCTAAAATTAACCCAATCAAGAAAAATGGCGTCGAGGAGATATTGAATGAGTGCATATGAAAAATTACGCGATAAGAAAAATATTGAATTGATGGACCTTACGATGCCAATAGACCAAAAGAATATAATGAATAACAATTTCAATCGAGCGACAGTAACAGAGAGTTAAAAATTATACATAAACACGAATGCTGCAATTAAACAATCTATCTTCCTGGGGAAACAAAGAGATGTAAATAGTTCTAATGAACAACCTCATGTCCTCAACTAAGACAATCCTATTCTTTCATCCGAACGAATCTTCTTCCCGTGCGAGTCTCCCTGTAATGTGTAATTATAGATTGTCACACTAAATAAATTTCAAGTTACAGGCCCAAAGAACACAATACAGTGATAAGGTGATTGACTTTCCGTTAGCATGAGTAATTTCAAATCTAGAGTTAAACAATGCATTAAGACTGCATATTTAAAAGAAATATCACTAAAACATAAGACGATTCCCAGTAAATCAAGAGTAACCTTTTTGTAAAGAATTTTGAGAAATACAAAGTTCTGACTCGTCACATCTTTATTGCGACATAAGAAATTAACTAAATGATCATTGACAGGCTTACCATGCCTACTACAATCGTAATCCATTCTGCGCTGTGATTGAAACCGTTATCCATCGTTTTCTCTATCTCATGGCGTGTACTCAAAAGAATGTAGTGCGGGTCGATAGATAAAAGAACTTTTGTAAAGCAAGTGTTCATATAATTATATCACATAATTCAGATCCTCGACAACTTCGTCATACAAGTCTTTAAAAAAACCTTGACAACATTAATTCGTAAATCGCTGATACTCCAACTGCTCCGTATAACCTGAAATTCCAGGAACTCATCATGGTAGTGATTACTAATGCCGCAAGGAGGGCCACTGCGTACGATAACAATATCTATTTATCGCGGACGTACGCGCATCAAGACTCTGATCCATGTAACGTGCAAGCCGATAACGCGAGTTGTTTAGTTGTAATACTATATCTTCAGCTATATAATTTTCACACTGATACTTAATCTGCTATATACTATTGCACGAGAGTCCCATCGCAGTATACACTAATCTGTCTTTTTGTCATTTCGTAATCTCATAAGCAAATATGACTCGGGACTGTCCGATTCTCGTTCATGCACGCCGTCAATTAAGCTCTAAGATACAGGACATGCCATGATATAAGATCTCTCCATTACAGCTATGTTATCGTACTGTCTCTTTATAACAACTTAGTATCTAAGTTCTAGATGAAGTCTATAATTACGGCCTGTGATGACCACACAATGTTGTCTATACTGTCAAATTACGTTATTAACGTTGATCGCACTCCTGCCTCAAGATTACGTTAATCGATGAGTCCTGAACATCATACAAAATCCATTAACTATTATACCTGATATCCTACACGTCATCATCTAAGTTTTTGTACGATTTCGTTGCTATGTTACAATTATTGGATTTTTTTTTAAAAACAGTTACTGGCTAAAAGCCACTGATGATCTATTCACGGATTTTTTAAGTACCGATGATAATGCTGCTGCTGCTACTACTACCTCAACTAGTTTATTACTATCGTTCATCCTCTCAGTCTTTTTCGTTTTCGCGTAATACATATTGGAATTTATAGTCTTAATAAAACTTTTAAAATAAGTTCCATCATGTCTTAGTCTGTTTTTGTAACTATAATTAGTAAGCTATTTTCTTATATAACACATGTTGCTAATAACCAATAGTTGTGACTTAATATGAAACGTTGAATCGTGGGACATCATAAAAATCAACTATTATATTACTTAACCTCTATAAACCCTTCATTTATCATTTTAATACTCTTGTGTTGATACTGTATATCAAAATAACTTAATTTGTAAGATACTTTTAATATGGTTTTGTTTTTAGTTAGATCTTTATTTGGTATCATTTAAGATTTCTTCTTTTTTTCCTATTTTCGTTTCCCTTAATTGTTGAGTGGACATGTAATGGAGGATCACTTTCACGTTGTCTCTTTTTAATTTGGTCATTTTCAAAAAGGTTTCTTTTGATGAAAATAACTTATTTGAGTTAAACTGAAAATACGAAATACTTGAGAAAATTCCAAATATGTCTTTGGTAAGTATTTTAATATACTGTTCCATTAAATTTCCTTTTAATATTAACACATCCACCACGTTTTATGATCCAACTATGAAACAACTGTAGCCATATTGTAAGTTTTTAACCAGTGTGTATAACAATCCATTTTTCTCTAATCCACATTTTTTTCTTTTAATTATATTTATTTTATAATTTTATAATTTCTTAAACCTGGGTATAATATTTTCTGTTTGGATAGGAATGTTCTTTTTGTGTTAAAATAATCGCATTTCTCTTTCTGATAATAAATTATTTGATTTTAAGAATCTACACGTAGTAGAAATTAATTATTTCGTTCAAAATTTTTCTTTTTATATATATCTATATATATCTATATTTTTATAATTCAACTTCAATCACATTCTAATTAGAAATAATTCCTCTCTTTATGAAATTTTGGGTTTTAATATCAATTTTCATTACTTATACTTTTCTTAAGCGTGTACGTATTTTTAGTTAGCCTCTTGCTTGCTTTTTTTTTTTCTTTTTTGTGAAAGTGGGTGACACTTTGAAAAAATAAAACCAACTAAAAAGATAACCACCATCTGTTTCTAACATTTTCCAATTAGATAAATGAAATAATCATTGGTAATTAATTTTAATTATCAAAACCTTGAATGTTTGTTAAATTATGTAATTGTCAAATCTTGTAGCTATATATATATATCTAAATTGTTTCTGAACTAACTCAAGATAAACTTGTTTAAAAAAAGAAAAAAAGTTGTTCTTCCTCTTCTCCAGGAACAACTGCGTACTTTAAAAAAAGAAAAAAAAAGTAATACAAAAAGTTGAATGTATTATATATTATTCCTATATTTTTATTTTAATATATTTTACTTTTTAATTAAATAAAGGAATCGTTACGATTCCGAATCTCGTGACTTAAGGTCTCCTTTTTTTTTTTTTCTTTTTTTTTCCCCCCTTTTTAAAAAAAATATTTTCGTGCCTTCACTCTTTTTCTATTTGTCATTTTTTTTTTTTTTTTTTTTTCCCAGCTGATTATTCTGGGTTTTTTTCAAAATTTCAATGAAAATATCTGGGTACATTTATAGAATAGTTCACCCGTTTTGTCATTAATTATTTACTCACGCTCTTTAAAAAGCTTTTATCAAAGATAATCTTCATCTATATTGAAAATTGTCTCGTGGGTTTGTTAAAATTCTTATTTATATCCTGTTTAAATATTTTACAAAAGTTTTATGGTTGGATTATTCGGGGCACCGAATATTAAATATAGTTTAGTTTCTTTTAATTTTTTTTATGTTCATTAATGTGACTTTTTAAAATTCCATCCATGGTTAAAAATTAAATCTTTTGTATTTTTTGGCTAGTGTGTTATCAGTCGTAATTAATTGTCATCTTTAAAATCTGAATATTTTTATTTCCATTTATTAAAAACGATTTTTATTTTTATAATTAAATCTTTGACTAGATGGACTACCTACGATTTTTAATGTTAGAAATCATTAAAAAAAATATTCACTAACTCTCTTGTAAAAGTCATGAAAATTTTTTTTCTTTTTCGGTAATATTTTAATTATTTCTTAATCTCAAGAAAAATAACAGAAAAATGTTTCTTCATCTTTTATGTCTATCTTTGTTTACTCTCATAGCAGCATAAAAAATACTTTTTTCTTCATTTAAACTCAGCACGAATCTTTACTAAAATTACATTTTAAATTTTGAGTAATTTTCTGAATTTCATTATTTATCAATGAATAATAATGAAAAAGTTAATTCATTTTTAAAACCAACAGAACTATTTAGTTTCATTGATTAAAATAACTCAACTTTTTTTTTTTCTTTTTCAAATAATATCAGCTGAATTTCGTGTCATGCGTGAAAATTAAAAAATATTTTTTACTTTCACCTCACGGAAGAATTTTAATCAAAATTGGGTTTATTTCACTAATCTCTATTAAACTTAAGTTAGTAGGATTGTAATAAATTTGTAAACAAGAGCTTAATATGCTTTATATTTTCTTTTCTTGTTAATACATGAAAAAAATGATAAACAATTTACCCCCCCCCACACTTTTTTTTTCTTTTACATCATTGAATCACTAAAATATATTTGAAAAAAGAGAAGAATCTTTTTTTTCACTTTTTTTATATTTTAAAAAAAGAAAAAAAACTTCAGTAAATAGATTTTAAAAAAAATTTTTTTAAATAAAATATAAAAATAAAAAATTTTTAAAAATAAATTTTTTTATTTTATTTTTATATTTTATTTAAAAAAATTTTTTTTTATCTAATTTAAGTTTTTTTTTTCTTTGGTTAATCATTGTCTCACCTCCACCATTGATAGCAAACTTTTAAAAAAGTTAATTCATTAAACACTGAAATAATCATCTAAGATTATTTTCTGCTGACTAATAACTAGGTTTTTTTTTCTTTAACACGTTTTCTAATTGTTAATTTCTATTACATTTTTGGTGTAGACCTTCTATAGAAATTTTATCTTTCACAAAAAAAAGCTTAACTTTTCGGTTTTTCTTTCTGAGTTTATTTCATTAATTATAAATGAGTAAGAATGTTTAATTTTGATTATCGTACAGGCAGTATAAATTGAAATTTTGTATATAAATCGTTGTTGGGAAATGAAGTCCTGTTTGATCTTATTTTTGTAATTTTAAGTCTCTGAATTTAAATTGACGATAGATATTGTATTAATGATGGCTGTGTGCATTTATTATTTACTAAATTTTATGTAATTTGGCACAAGGCCAGATATATGGAGCCCCCTGTGATACTCAAACTCGCCAATCATTATGCCATATATGCTTTTGAAATAGGCAGGATGCGACACAAGATTAATTTTTAAAATGGAATACAGCTGGTTTTAAATTCATAGCCTTTTCCTTTCATATACCATGTGAAGCAATCTTTATACTGCATGTGTATATTAAGTTTAAAGCATGTGATTTAAAGTATATAGGCATATATCAGTATATATTTTTCAATTACACAGCTTTTTTTTTTTGTTTGGTCTATATGAATATTGTATTTGAAACTTGTAGAAATTTAAATACTTAAAATGGTTTAGTTTTAAAAGAATGTATAGTATTTCAGGATATTTGGCAAGTTTAGGAAATATTTAAAAATAGGATATAGTGGAACATCCTGTAAGACATTTGGTACATCTCAAAGTGAAAGTTCTACTTTAGGGCTTCAATAAATTCTTTATATGACCAAGCCCATGTCTGAAGGGAAATGCTATTTTATCAATGAATTTTTTAGATATGCATATTTTGTTCTGTCTAAATTAGTTACTAGAGCCATGTTGGTGATTTTTTTTTTTTTTTTTTTTTTTTTTAATATTTGAAGCAAATTAAGCTAAAAAAAAAGGCACCATTTAATGTTTTGTTTTGAGATGTAAAATTTTTACTATAAATCTTAAAAAATAAGATCAGTAAAATATTCATAGTAGAAAATGTTCAACAGAGCTTATAGACTAAATAAATAATATATTAAATACATTATGTATCTTTTTATAACTCTATCAATAAACAGTTGGCTCAATGTTTATAAGTAAATAAATAATATATTAAAAATACTTTTCTAAATGTCCAATTTTTAGTTTTTGTAATATACAAACAGTAAATAATGTACTTGTATTAATTATAATTTTTTTGTAAATTTTTATTGGCTTATTTAAAAAAAAATATTTCTATCATTTGATATTTTGAATTTTTTTCATTTAGATTTGATAGAAAGAAAAGAAATTAAAATCTAGCTGAGTATATCTAGGAAACAGTTCATGATGAGATTTGTTAGGTAATTCTTATTACTCCTAGGAATGGTGAGGTTCCAGTTCTGGAGGTTTGGGAAGTACCCCTTAATTGCCATGATTCTCAGGTACACTGTCCTTAGTACCTGTTAATTATCCCATTTATGGATCAAATAGTTATTAATACTTGATATAAAAAGAAATTCACCCTGGCGATTTTTTTTTTCTTAATTGCATAAAATTAAGACCAAATAAGGGTTTTTTTTTTTTTTTTTTTTTTTTTTTTTTTTTTGAAAGCTTTAAAGCTTAAAATAGATACCTCACTTTATTACTATGAATATCTTTAGAAGAAAATTGCTTACCTATATATATATATCTTCCCTATCTAGATTATTCAAATATTGATACCTAATTTAGCTCAGGTGTTGCTAGATAAAGTGTAGTATGGGTAACCCAAAGCTAGGCTTGAATCTGTTTACCAAAACTTTTCTTGTTC
Organism: Doryteuthis pealeii; assembly: GCA_023376005.1. NCBI lineage: Eukaryota > Metazoa > Mollusca > Cephalopoda > Myopsida > Loliginidae > Doryteuthis > Doryteuthis pealeii. Next base: position 63,987,561 of record CM042165.1, read on the forward strand.
CCCAATGATGCCTGCATTGAAAAAAAATAGTCTAAAAAAAAAAGGGGGGGTGTTTAGCTTTAGGTTATCCTTACTGTGCTTTTAACCTGGACTTAAATGAGTCACAAAACGTTAACTATATTAAAATTCTCATGTAAATATGTATAAGTAGTAAAGTCATCGGGGTGACCTAAAGTTGGTATTGGCCAGACAGTGAGGGAGTGTATCTCCTTTTCACTAGCACTAGACCAAGGAGATTGTTTTTAGCATCTGAGGTGCAGCAGCACACCTACCAACAGCTCTTCACTTTACCACCTAGAACCCTGTGCTACTCATATGCTGAGTTGGCGAGTGCTGGTATCTAACCATGAACCTCGTGGTTCTAGGTTGGACACTCTACCAACCAAGCTATTCCAGTAAAAAAAAAAAAAAAAAAAAAAAAGCATATCATAAATATTTTAAAAATGCTTTTAGTGAATAAAGCAATTTTCAAGTGAATGATAATTTTATCTGCATTTGCACTGAATGTCATTTTAATCATCTAAATTGTCAATAACAGATAAAATTATGAAAGGCTAATTAGAATATTTCATTCCTTAAATAGAAGCATCATGATGATTTGCTGTTATAAAAGGAATCCAACAGGTTCACAGGTCATCTAGATTTCTAAGTGACTTCCTTTTACTGTTAAAACTGATACTCTTTCTTAAAATAACTTGATAGACAGCCTGCTCTAGTTCGGTTTATTAAACAAAAAAACAACTAGTGTAGTATTTAGATTACTTAAAATTCTATTAACACCTTTTCTTTAAAAAAAAAAAAAAAAAAAATTCAAAGCCCAATTTGTTTTTAAATTAGATTGTCACTGTTAAATTCCTAATGTGTTTTTTTATATATATATATATATATATATATATATATATATATATATAGAGGCATTTCAGTCTCGGAAGACTGATAAAGTTCTTTTGTGCCCCTGAAGTTACAGCGCCTCCTGTGAAGTCCGATGTTTGAAAAACATTCTCGGCCACAGATTTTGCATTTGAAGGCTGTCCCTGAAAATGTTGATGTTCCGATGCTTTGTGTGTGTGTGTATATATATATATATATATATATATATATATATTGAACTGTTATATTATCAAAATTCAACAGTTTAACATAGGAAAGGAAAATGTTCTAAAAAGTTTCAGTTATTGTGAATAATTCCATTATAAAGATTAGGAATGGTTTTCTTGCTCTAAATGAGCAAATCAAATAATATATCGATTCAATATTCTGTATAGTACAAGAATACACTTATTATGGTCTTGTGCAAGTCTGTGGAGTCAGAACACAAAACCTTCGACTCCTATTTAAATATACAAATTAATAAAAATCGTGATTTTTTTTTTTTTTTTTTTTTTTTTTTTTTTTTTTTTAGATACTTGCAGATAATCAAAAAAATCTGCCAAAATTAGTGGTATGACCTATCCATTCGAAAAATGCCATTACTTCAACTCTTATTTATCATTAAGTTGCAATGACACAAATGATATAACAATGTACTGTCTCATAACATCAGTTACTAAAATTAATTTACCCCTGCCCAGTGATGCTGATAGCTTTTTGATTTAGTGCATCCTGGGATGCACATTTGCTTTGAATGAGTACCAGGAAAATTCATGGGTCCCTACTAAAGTCCTCTAATTCCTACCTTGTAACCTATCCTGTGCAATTCATTTCAAAGAAACTATTGAAATGTATTTACAGTTAGCTTGAAATGGTGAGGGAAGAAAAAAGAAAAACACTGGGACACATGGATATGATTTTACCGAGTCCTTTTAGATTTTTGTGCATCAGGGATGCAGAGCCTGTACCTATCAGTATCTATATGTTTGCATAACAGTCTGTCAAAGTGTTCTAGATCTAATATTTGTAAGCAAAGTCTTGAAACTAAGATAAATATTTGATAAGTTTTGTTAGAAGAAAGTTACTTGAAAAGTAACGGAAACTCACCATAAAGCGAGCGGGCTATCGAATGCTCCTCATTCTAGTTGCAAAGTCGACGAGAAGTTCAATTCCATGATTCTTTTTCTTTGTTTTGTTTGTTTGTTTTTAGCTTTTTAATTGATTTTGGGATCATCAGGAGAGAATGTGCACCGTTTCGGGGCCTTCCTCTCAACGGTTTTAACTGCACACCGGCTCCCCTCACTAATGTGAGGTCCCTCGGAATATATATATATAGAATAGGTCATATAATTAGCTAGATTATAATGCGACCTATCTCTGCAGGTCAACTGCAAATACCCACAACCACAAATTAGGGGTGAGACCTATCTGCAAGTAGATATTTTGAATGGTTTTCGTTTCATTAAAAAGAATTCTATTATATATGTATTTGTGTATTTATAAATACTTATGAATTCTTGTCAATTTATTTGTCTTTTATTTCTTGACAAAGAATAAAAACTCTTTTCACATGACTGGGACAATTATAGACTTGCATTCATTAAAAAAAAAAATAAAAAAAAAAAAAATGAAGCTTTATAATTTTGACTAGAATTCTAATTGGTAACAATACTACAAGGGTTTGCTGAAAAAGTTCTTAGGCTGACCAAAATACTCATGGAATATTACCAAATGAGGTTTATTTTTCAACATAGTCCCTCTTGTGGCCAATACACTTCTTCCATTGGTGTTGCAGTGCTTGGATCCCATTGGTCAAGTCATCAACAGCAGCTATTTTCGGCCCAATTGTTGGTTGGATTGTAGTAACATATATATATATATATATATATATATATATCTATAATCTATAATCTATAATCTATATATATATCTTTATCTTTCAAAGAAATAAAAAAAACTTAGCAAACAGTCATTCCGTAATAAATTTATTTTTACCAAAAACTCAAAAGGCTTTTTTAAAATTTTATAAAATGTTTGCACCTACAGGAGCATACAGTATGGTTATACATTGAGATTTTCAGGATCATCCCTTACTATCAGTCATTTGGATACCTTATATATATATATATATATATATATATATATATATAATATATATAAGGGTAGAGTGGACATAAAGTCAATGGCACTTCGTTACTGGCAGTTTCTTGCCTATATGGTTCTCAAAAGAAGTGAGCACTAATATATATATATATTAGTGTATGAGAGAGGAAAAAGGTAATAGGACAAATATCTTCAAAGAAACATACCTATTTGTTTTTTAATTACTCAACCAGTTTCAAGCTTATGGTCAAATCACATTGAAAGCACCAGTTCCCACTAGATCAACAAGGTTAAGCAGCAATGAGCCTGTTCAATACTTAGTGGGTGACCCTTTAAGCAAACAGGGCGGCCTAAAGTCAGTATCAGCTAGACAGCTTTGGAGTCTCCTTTTCACTAGTGCTAGACCAAGGAGATTGTTTTGGTGTCTGAGGTGGATCACCACACCTACCATCAGCTCCTCACTTCACTGCACAGATCCCTGTGCTACTCATACACTGAGTTGGCGAGGGCCAGTATCGAACCAGAACCTCGAGGTTCCTAGTCCGAGGCTCTACCGACTGAGCTAAAGCAACCTGATTTTCAAAATGACTTTGTTATTGAATGACTTGAAAAATAAAACAATCCACCAGTTTCAACCTTAGGTCATAGTTTGAAAAGTCATGTCATAGTTTGAAAAGTCTTTGTAATTAATTATAGGTGAATGGACACCTTTTTTTTTTTTTTTTTTTTTTTTTTTAGCATTGATCTTGTATCAATAAAGTTTTCAAATACTGGCTGGTAGAGCAGGATAAAACCTAAAATAAATTCTCACCTCATGCCTGCTTCGTTAGTAAAAGTTTTGTATTTAAAAAAAAAAAAAAAAAAAAAAATACCATTGTCAGATGAAACCATGACTGTCATGTTTCATTTTAGGTTGTTAAACAACCTAAAACGAAACTGTGTGTGTGTGTGTGTGTGAATAAGTGTAACTTTTAGATGAGAATGCAGCAACTTTTCTTCTGTATTAACCAATAGAATTTAAGCCTATCCTAAAGTCCTAACCCCAAGAGAGACAAACATTATTCCAGTGACAAGGAAGTGAAATCAGTTCTGAAGAAGTGGCTCAAAGAACAGTCAACAGAATTTTACAGGACAGGGATACTTGCTCTTATTCAAAGGTGGAACATTGAATATATGAAACCATCTATCTATCTTCTATACATATATAAAGAGCAGTTGTGTATATAATGAAATTTATTGTGTACAGTGCTCAGGTGCACCACAACTCAATATCATGTCTAGTACACAGAATAATGTATAAGTGTCAACATAAACAGTTTACAGTAATAATATACATGTATGTGTGCATTGTGTGAGGAGAGGGGTATCAGGTATAGTGTTGGCAGACTACAGGAAGCATGGAGGCTTTGAAAGATGCTGTGTTTTGGCAGCCTACAATGGTCGTGGGCAGCTTATTCCATGCCTCGGCAATTCTGAGTGTGATAAAATGTTTTCGAAAGTCATGTGAGCAATGCTGTTTTCTGACTTTGTAGGCATGCCCACGTATGTTAGAAACGTCTGTCCAGAGGAAACTTCGAAAATAAAACAATTAATGACAAAGTAAATATATATATATACACATTAAATATCACCAGGGCTTGGTTTTTGAGCAAAAATAAAAGATTTGATTTATATTCGTGAAAAGGATTGAAAAATGAAATTTAAATGATAACAGCATGGATTTTTTTTTTTTTTTTTTTTTTCGTTTAATATTTTAGATGATAGACATTAAGATTTCTTTTCAGAGTAGCTGGATCAATACAAGGTTTATTTTTTACATAGGGATTTAAATGGGGCATCCCGCGAGGATTCAACTCGCGATTCAGTAATGGATCTGCGGAACTAACTAAAAAAAAATCCCCCTCTACCCAGGCAACACTGGGTAGCTGCTGCTAGTACATATATAAAAACAAAGTAAATCTATATACACATTAGATATCACCAGGTTTTGGTTTTTAAGTAAAAATAATGATTTGATTTATATTCATGAAGATAATTAAAAAAAATATTTAAATGATAACAGGATAGAATTTTTTTTTGTATTTAATATTGTAAATAGTAGACATTAATTTTTCTATTTAGAGTGGCTGGATCAACGCAAAAAAAAAAATTTATATATTTTATTTTTATTTTTTTATTTATTTTTATTTTTTTTTTTTTTATGTGGGGAATTTAATGGGGCATCCTGCGGGGATCCAACTCACGATTCAGTAATAAATTAGTTATAAATTATTACTAAATCGTGAGTTGGATCCCTGCAGGATGCCCCATGGACCTGCGAGTCTACCCAGGCAATGCCAGGTAGCTGCTTCTAGTCTCTTATAATGGTTCAATTTCTGTATATTACACTGACAAGCAAAAAATAGAAGATCCTTTGTTACCTTTAAAATACTCTTTAAGGATAAAACAATTTCTCATCCAATTTAACAATGTGGGCATGTATGTTTGTGCTTATTCTAATTAATATAATTCATTAAAGGAGATTACTTCCCTTTGTTTATTTACGATTATAAATTGTATAAAATAGGATGACTCAACATTGAGGTTAACAGCCATCTTTTATTATAAATAAAAACAAAACATTAATTTGTCAGTCATTACTAAAATAGTTGTAGTATTTTCAGTTTTGGTTCACCACCAATGTTTGTTTTTTTTTTTTTTTTTTTTTTTTTTTTTTTTTTTGTGGGGGTTCCTTGGCAATTGGTCTGTTTGTGAAATCTGGTTGTTCTTATGTGAAGGTATTAGTACTTAAAATGGTCATTTGCCAGTATTTTGTTTTTAATTGGTTTTGTGAAAGCTCACCAGAATGATGGTCAGTCTTTTTGTTGTGGTTATTTGTTTTGTTAAAGAATTTTTCCCAAAGAGATATTATCCAAACATTAATATTGACCATTTTTATAAGTCTTGAAACTAGTTCTTGAATTTTTGACTAGCTGCAGTACCTGGTAATACCGGGGGGGGGGGGTTTATTCCCAGTTCCATACTGGATTTTCAATAACAACCCTTGCTAGGTGTGTTTATGTCACTGGTTATATACAATGATGGAATTTTGCCATTTATCTAATAGACAATGCTTAAATTATTCAAATTGATAAAAACTTGAATTTTGCATTTTTAATTAAATTATGGAAGAAAAATGTTATTTCACCAAAAATTTATTTTTAATACAAATGTGAAATGACTGTAAGATGTGGGGGTCAAAATAATTTTTTTGTGAAATAACATGTACAGGCAATAATTAAGGGGAAAAATTCAATGATTTTTACTTATAATAAAAGCCTTCTGACACTGAAGTTTTTGCCCCCACTCCCAGCCCACCTCATGCAATATCGTTCAAAATTGAACTTTTACACGATTCGGAAGTTTTTTTTTTTTTTTTTTTTTTTTTTTTTTGTTTTTTTTTACTAGTAATAATAAATGAACCCTTAGAATTAGCGCACATCAAAATAATGAAATAAAATTTTTAGTGAAATAACATGTACAGGCAATGGTTAAAGGAATCTTATATTAAAATAAGATTTTAATTTTAATATATTCCTCTTGCTGTACATAATGATTTAATTAACATTGCTAAAATGTTGAGAACATTACATTATACTGTTGTCAATTCTAACATCACTATTTTGATGTCCGCTAATTCTAAGGGTACATTTATTATTACTAGTAAAAAAAAAAAAAAAAAAAAACCTTTAAAAAAAAAGAAACCTCCCGAAATTATTTTAATTCTATTTTTTTATTTATTTATTTAATTCCTCTTGTTGTCATTTGATTTCAGTGTACTATTACTTTTTCCTCTTACTGAAACATGTTTTTTTTGTTTTGTTTTTTTTTTTTTTTTTTTTTTTTTTTTTTTTTTTCTTCCTCCATTGTAAAGATATCCCCAGAGGTTCCATTTTTATTGAAATCCAATTAGCCAGACCTTGTTTTATGAATATTAACGTGTAAAGTTTCATGATTGGATCACTGGTGTAGGCATCAACTGGTTGTACAATCACAGAAATTGCCATTTATATAGTAGATTTGAATGCTATTATATATAAACACACATTGTGTGACAGTGATTCTCACTTATAAGCAAGTTTATTGATCTGTACATAATTAATGATTTAATTAACATTGCTAAAATGCTGAGAACATCTTAACATTACATTATCAGTGATGCAGATAGCCTTTTGATTTAGTGCATTCTGGGACACACACATTTGTTTTGAATGAGTCCCTGAGAAAATTTATGGGTCCCAATTAAAGCCTTCTAACTTCTACCATGTAATCTATCCTGTGTGAAGAAAAAAGAAAAACACTGGGCCGCATGGATATGATTTTACTGAGTCCTTTTAGATTTTTGTGCATCAGGGACGCAAGACTTGTGCCTTTTCAGCATCTCTGCGTTAAAGTCATCACTTTAAAGATAAATATTGCTGAAAGAAAATTGTAATCTGAAGTAGAAATTTTTAAAGCCTTTTATATATCATTCAATGATGCTGATAGCTTTTTGATTTAGTGCATCCTGGGATGCACATATTTGCTTTAAATGAGTCACTGGGAAAATGTATGGGTCCCAACTAAAGCCACCTAGCTCCTACTTTGTAACTTATCCTATGTAATTTATCCTATGTAATTTGTTTCTTAGAAAATATTGAAATGTATTTACAGTTATCTTGAAATGGTGAGGGAAGAAAAAAGAAAACACTGGGACTGATATGATTTTACTGCGTCCTTTTAGATTTTTGTGCATCGGGGACGCTAAACACATCCCTATTAGCATCTCTGCATTATACTGTTGGCATTTCGAACATCACTATTTTGGCATGTGCTAATTCTAAGGGTACATCTATTATTATTAGCACAAAAAAAACACCCTCCGGGTGGTGTAAAATTTCATTTTTGAAAGACATTGCCTGCAGGGGGGGGGGTAGAAATTCAATATCAGGTTTTTATCATAAGTAAAATCATTGAATTCATTAAAGGAGTAAAAAAAAAAATAAATAAAAACAATTTGAAATGGGAACTTAGTTCTGTCTGCCTCAAATAAAATGTTATGTGCATCTGTTAATTATTAATTAAATAATTATTTTGAATATTTTACAAATCATAAGCATTTTAGTTAACTTCTTATTGAAAAAACGGAGAGGTAAAAAAAAAAAAATAAAGAGTAAGGAAATGAATCCGACGGTATAAGTATAGATAAAAGGATATGAAAAAACACAATGCTGTTAAAATGAAATATGAATATTAAATATGATATAAATTATTTTCATTTTAACAGCATTGTGTGTTTTCTTATCCTTTTATCTATATAAATAAAAAAAATAATAATTTTAAAAATTGATTACAAATTTCACAAAAAAATTCCATTTAAAGTAATACAATTTTTTGATTAATTTCATAGCTTATATGGTTTTATTTTAATATATATATATTACAATGGAAAGGATTCAAACATTGGCTTATAAGGAACAGCTTTTATTTTATTAATATTAATTGTTCTTTATTCTATGTATTGACAAATTTGGTAATTGTGACGTAAGAAGAAGTGTTTATATTCACACATTACATTTTTTTACAAAAAACACAGATGATAAATGTGTGGAGGATGGTGATCATTAGGACTGAGCCTATTCTAGTAGTGACCACCTCTGCTATTTCATAGGATTTCAGGTTTAAAATATTTTAACAGATATAAGTATTAAAGAACAACAAAGGTTATTAATTGTAAATATACAGTAGAGACTGGGTCTTTTTTTTATATTCCTTCTATCTTTTTTTAAACCAAGCAATAGTAATTCTTCCATTAAAATGAGGCGAGTCTCTTTTGAGTCATCTTTTTTTGTCTTCTATGTGACGATGGTCATAAACAGTGACATAGTTTTGGTAATAGAAAAATAAATTATTAATAGATTATTCTTGCAAGTCAGTGATTGAAGCAATAGCTCATGAAGATTTCAGAATGTTATTTTAAAATTAAGACTTCTTTTGATGCTACTTTGGTTTGCCGGTTTAGTTCACTCGGTGTTCGATACTGGCTCTCGCCAACTCGGTTCATGAGTAGCACAGCCTGGATCTGTGTGGTAAAGTGGTGCGCTGATTGTCAGTGTGGGGCTCCACCTCAGACACAAACAGTCCCTGGGATAGTGCAAAGGGGGGATACTAACAATAAACCACTCTGCTGGTAGGTTACAAGTATGGGAATTCCGGTGAGGATTGAACTCACTGTTCAAATGGATCCCTGAGGCTAGCCTTACACCATGATGGGACCCCCCCCCCCTTTTTTTTTCCCTTTTTTTAAAATTTTTTTTTTTTTTTTTTTTTTTTAAATAATCATCTAACCCGTTCACCATGGGTAGAGTGTGTTAAAAACTTGCAAGTACAGGGCATTTAGTGAGGATCAAATTCGCTATTCAATTCTAATGGAACTATGAAACTAGCTTTCTTGCCATTACACCATGAGGAAATGTTCTATTTTATTACAAACATATTTGCTTTGAATGAGTCCCCAGGAAAATTTATGGGTCCCAACCAAAGTTTCTTAATAGATTGTAGGGTTTTTATTCATGATCTGGGGAAATAACTAATCCCATCTAACTCCTACCTTTGTAACCTATCCTGTGTAATTAATTTCTAAGAAACTATTGAAATGTATTCATAGTTGGCTTGAAATGGTGAGGGAAGAAAAAAGAAAAACACTGGGCCGCATGGATATGATTTTACTGAGTCCTTTTAGATTTTTGTGCATCAGGGACGCAAGACTTGTGCCTTTCAGCATCTCTGCGTTAAAGTCATCACTTTAAAGATAAATATTGCTGAAAGAAAATTGTAATCTGAAGTAGAAATTTTTAAAGCCTTTTATATATCATTCAATGATGCTGATAGCTTTTTGATTTAGTGCATCCTGGGATGCACATATTTGCTTTAAATGAGTCACTGGGAAAATGTATGGGTCCCAACTAAAGCCACCTAGCTCCTACTTTGTAACTTATCCTATGTAATTTATCCTATGTAATTTGTTTCTTAGAAAATATTGAAATGTATTTACAGTTAGCTTGAAATAGTGAGGGAAGAAAAACTAAAAACACTGGGATGCATGGATACAAATTTACTGCGTTATTTTAGATTTTTGTGCTTCAGGAACACAGGACATGTACCTATCAGCATCTCTGATCCTCTACAGTTCAGTAATGGTAGCCTTTAACTCTTAACATCTTGTTGAGTATTTTCTAAGTCAGAGCCCCATTCTTATAATAATTTACCAAAAAATAATTAAAAATGGCCTTTTCATTTAATGTTTATAATTCTCTTACTTTTGGACAGATTGTTATGAAAATTGACAGTATTACCAGAAAGACTTTCTTCTTTAAATGAAGTTGTCATTTGGCCTAAACATAATGTTCTGTATTCGTTGTTGATTGATTGATTATAAATCAACAATTAAAAAAATAAGTTTTTTTTTTTTTTTAGTTTTTTTAATTTTTTTTTAGAAGCATTGCTGAACAAAGTATATATATTAAATATTATATTTTTGCTTGAAGGCAATTACAATGCGAATATCGCATAAATTCGATAATTATAGAAGATAACAATGACAAGTGAATTTCGCAAAGAATTATCTCTACCATATGAGGCAAGGAAGGCGCTGAGTGAATAATAACAAACACATTCGGGGCCTTTATGCTTTTTCGGCAAAGGAAATAAGATTTTTTTTTAATTTTTTTTTTTTTAGAAGCATTGCTGAATAAAGTATATAAAGTATAAATATTAAATAGAGACGCTACAGTATCATTGACATGTTAATTTCGCAGGGATTTCTCGGTGCTGTATCGTGGCTGAAACACTATCCTGCTGAAGTCCAGGTTTCGATTTCTGTCGGAGGGAAATCGTTAGTATATATCGCTGATGAGACTTAATAAAGTTGAAACAGTCTGTACGATATTCTACACCCGAGTAATTCTTTGCAAAATTCACTTGTCATTGTTATCTTCTATAATTATCGAATTTATGCGATATTCGCATTGTAATAACCTTCAAGCAAAAATATAAAAATATTTAACTCTTAACATCCTATACCACCTCATTCCACCCGGACGGAAGTCACATTCATTTTCCTAATCTACCCCAAATGATAGCCTTTGTTTAAATGTAATATTAAACATATTTAGAAGTCTTTGATTTAAGGGAAATAACAGGTAACTTTAAATGAAAATGTCATTTTTAGCCATTTTTTGATAAATGGTTATAGGAATTGGGTTCTGGACTTAGAAAATACTCAACAGGATGTTAAGAGTTAATATATATAAATTAAAATTTTTTTTTTTTTTTTTTTAAATTTAAAAAAAAAAAAAAGATATTACTCAATAAAAGCTATGAAAAAAATGTAGATGGTGAGTCTGATAGTAATACAATTTGCACTTAGTTACAGACATGATCATCACTGATCTTGATGCAGCTCACTTCTGGCCAGGCAGTATATATATATATTTACCAACCCCTCCGCACGAGCAGGATGTGACACAAGGTCAATTTCTTAAGCGGAGTTTAACAGGTTTGAATTCAGTTTTCCTTCTCCTAGACCAAGGTTAAAGAGCCCAGTCTGCCCTACTATTTACCCATAGCTGGAGGGAGAGTAGGATTCATACCTTTCCCAAGGGTATTAGCGCTAAGTGAAATGCAATTACCACATCCAGGATTTGAACTCGGGGCGACGAGTCCATTTTCTATTACTTTAACCATTACACCACTGGCCAGGCAGTATAAGACGTTAAGAGTTAATATAAGTATGAGATTATATTTGTTAGATATAAAACTGTTTGGTTTAGAAGCTTAATAAAAACAACAAATATGAAGTTGCTAGTGATTGGATGTTATTTAAAAACCAGGTTATCTATATTTATACCATGTGAATATTGCAAAGTACTAGTTTTCCTACTGTGGGAAGAATTTGTTGGCCTGTTTTTTTTTTGGGGGGGGGGGTAATTGCTTTTCCTTCTTTTTGGTTACCTGTAAGGAAGTGCTCCAAGGTCAGGAGGAGATTCAGTGATCTGTATCAGAATATTTATAAAGAGATGGGCAAATTGTATAAATTTAAGAAAATATATATAAACTTTTCAAAGAACTGCTTATCTCTGTCCTATTAATAATTGTTAACTTTTGCATCTAAATTTCATTCACTAAATGTAGACTGGATTTCTGGAAAAGAGGGGAGAAATAATCTTTTGGGGTCTAACACTGTTGCGAATAATCTTTAGGGGTCTATCACTGTGGCAAATTCGCTTAAGGATAAGTCTTTTGCAAAATTTCATTAAGCTAATTCATTCTTCAATAATTATCATGTTGGATCCTTCCATCTGCTAAAGATGGTAGCCTAGTGTCTTTTTTTTTTTTTTTTTTTACTGCATCTGCACAAGTAGCTGAACAGGCCAATTTTTGAACGGCAATCTCTGGTGCAGTGACTGCAAACAAACAGTGATGCTTGTTGGAGTTATTATTATCTCTCCTTCCTTCTGGCTCTCTTTTCTGTGGTGGCTTCTTTTCTCTCTTTTTTACTCCTTTTCGTGCCTTGTTTGACAAGGAGGCACCAGGCCACTCGGTTTTCTGCACCAACCTCCCAATAATTAAACATGGAATTTTACTTTGTTCCTCTACTTTGATGCCAACTGATATATATTGTGACAAAAACAAAACGATTGTTTAAACATTAAACAGTTTTAATAATGATAGACAGATATACACCTTGATAATGGTTTGGATCAGAACCAGAAGTACTTGGTCAGTCAATAATAGCTTTTTCAGAGAAATCATTATAATGCCTTTCAAGATTGTAACATCAAAAGAATTATTAGGAAGCTTAAAAAAAAAAAACTTGAAAATAAGGATTCTGTTTTGTTTAATCAAATTTGTGTGTACAGTGATGCTGATAGCTTTTTGATTTAGTGTCCTGGGACACACGTTTGCTTTGAATGAGTCCCCAGGAAAATTTATGGCTCTCAACTAAAGCCATCTAACTCCTACCCTGTAATATATCATGTGTAATTTGTTTCAAAGAAACTGTTGAAATGTATTTACAGTTAGCTAGAAATGGTGAGGGAAGAAAACTGAAAAACACTGGGATGCGGGGATATGATTTTACTGTCCTTTTAGATTTTGTCAGGGACACAGGACACATACCTATCAACATCTGTGTGTGTGTGTGTGTGTGTATATATATATATATATATATATATATAATATATATATATATATATATATATAATATATATATATATTAGATATAGATAAAAGGATATGAAAACACACATATGCTGTTAAAGTGAAAACATTTTATATCACTTTAACAGCATATTGTGTTGTTTTCATATCCTTTTATCTATACTCATACCGTCAGATTCATTTCCTTTGCTACACATTTTAATGAAACTTTAATGATTTAGATACACAGGAAGTAGTTTCTTTGAGTTGTAGCAAAAAGTAATAATTTTCTGAAGAATTCTCAGAAATAGTAAAAGATAGGAAATTTCTTAATTTTCTCTTCCTTGATTTAATATCCTAAATTGTCTTTTGTGAATGACTTTTTTGACAACAATAATCAAGGAAAATAATCACTTCCTATGTGTATCCAAGGCATTGTAGTTTCATTAAATTTGTGGTAATGATAAAAATAAAAGAAAGGCTGTGTTTTTTTTTTTTTTTTGGGGGGGGGTCACTGTCTTTTTGTTTGTTTTTTTTTTCCAATACTAAACTATATCACTACTCGAGTCACAATTCCCTTAGTTATTTACGCCACATTCTCCATGATTTTATTTTTATTTAAACCTCAATTATAATTATAAAATTATCTTATATTATTAATACTGTTGACCCTATCTAATTACTAATAATATACAATTGTATTTATATATTCCTCAAAATAGCAGTTTACAGCGTGAACAGGAAGGTTAATTTGCATATTGATATTAAAAATTTGATTTTAAACATGTGCTTAGTATTATTTATTTCTAATTGTTTGGTTTTATCTTAATGAATATGAGCAAAGGTGTAAAAGTAAAGTCGCGGGGCGGCCTAATGTCGGTATCAGCCATGCAGCAAGGGAGTTTATCCCCTTTTCAATAGCGCTAGACCAAGGAGATTTTTAGCGTCTCAGGTGGAGCGCCACACCTACCATCAGCTCCTTACTTTACCGCACAGATCCCTGTGCTACTCATACACTGAGTTGGCGGGGGCGGGTATCGAACTAGGAACCTTGTGGTTTCTAACCGAACGCTCTACCGACTGAGCTAAATTGATTAACAAGAAGAAATAACTGTAATTTTATTTTTTACTTCCTATTTTAACTAAATAGTTAAATTAGGAAAATTTAGCAATGAAAGACGAGAGTGATGGAAGAGTAAGTTTCAGTTGTTCTATATTTCGATTATACCCCCATCGGTTTCAAATCTGCATTCTTATTTAGTTTCATTAGCCTTTCTAATTTAATATAATATTTTATTACATTAAAACTTAAATATTTGCACCAAATAATTTCAAGTATGTTTTGCTTAAGTTGCAAAAAACTTTCTCCTATCTTTTTTTCCAGCATCATTCTTTGGGTTACATGACCTACATAGATAATAATGAATCAGAAAAAATGTTTTTTTTTTCTCATTTTATAAGTACTTATTAATTTTAGTTAATATTACAAATATAGGCATGAATGTCAATTATTTACCATATTATCATGCCTTACATATGTTTTTTTTTCTCATTTTATAAGTACTTATTAATTTTAGTTAATATTACAAATATAGGCATGAATGTCAATTATTTACCATATTATCATGCCTTACATATTTATTATCAGAACTAGCAAATATATGCACCCTCCGGGTGCAAGTATTTTAGTTAAATTTTATAATAAAATATCATATTAAATTAGAAAGTCTAATGAAACTGAATAAGAATGTAGATAAAAAGATTTTAACAGAGGGGGTATGATTGAAAAATAGAACAACTTTGAAACTGACTCTTCATCATTTTCCGTTACTCCCGTCTTTCATTGGTAAATTTTCCTAATTTAAACTGTTTAGTTAAAATAGGAAGTAAAGAATAATATTACAGTTATTTCTTCTTGTTGAGGGATTTCTTTTAAGATTTATTCCTGAGATTTTTGCTCATATTCAATAAGATAAAACTAAACAATTAGAAATCAATAATACTAAGCATATATTTATTAAAATCAAATTTTTAATATCAATATGCAAATTAGCCTTCCCATTCACACTGTAAACCTCTATTTTGTTGTATATATAAATACAATTGCATGTTATCAGTATGTAGATATGGTCAACAGTGGCTTCGGCCTCTGGACCATTGCTATAATTAACGGCGTCGATCCAGGGGGCCATCCCCCCAGGCAACACCTGCCCCCTTGATTTAAAGGGGCAGGGCTGGGTTTATTGCCCAGTGCCTGAGGCGCCCCCCTTGAGGGGGAATGCCGACGGGATCGACGCAATTTTTCACCCGCCACCCATGAGTCTCGGCTTGTGGGTGGTCCCACATAAATAGGGCCTTGTGCCTGACCCGTACAAGTGGGGTATGTGGAAAATATCATGTAGATATGGTCAACAGGTTAAGTAATGTAAAACAATTTTATTAATAATTGAAGTTTAAATATAAATAAAATCATGGAGAATGTGATGTAAATAACAAAGGGAATTGTGACTTGAGTAGTAATAGTTTCGGTTACAGACAATCTCCATTCTAATAAGATATCAAAATATTTCTTACACTCCTTGATGTAGAAACAAACATACTGTGTGTGTGTGTGTGTTTTGTTTAACTTTGTGACTCCTACCTCCCAGTTTTCTGGGATTATTAGGATAGTACTTCACTGTTACTGGGGACCAATTTAGCTTGGTCAGTATAGAATCCGCCTCGGAACCACAAGGTTTCAGGTTCGATACGGCCCTCACCAACTTGGCGCATGAGTATTTTTGTGTGGTGGAGTGGGGAACTGATGGTAGTTGTGGCGTTCCACTTCAATCTCCCAGCGCAAGTGAAAAGGAGATAGGCTCCCTTGCTGTCTAGCTGATACCGACAATTGGTGACTGCGCGTTTTTAACTTTTTTTTTTTTTTTTTAACACTTCACTGTTACAGAAGATTTTACTTTCAGGAGAATTAATTCCGTAGTTTATTATTATTAGTAGTATTATTAGTATTATTCTTAGTATTATTATTAGTAGTAGTATTTTAACCTGAAATGAACAGTAGTATTTACTGTATATACTCGTGTATCATGCAACTTTCTAAAACCTAAATTTTAAGCTTAGGTGTTCACACCAAACATGAGGTACAAACTTTGGTCATGTAGATAGTTGGCCAAGGCCTAGGCTAACTGGTATGCCTACAATTTCCAGCTGCAAAAATCAACAAATAGTCCCAGATGTTATCGAATGATACTCAAGTATGGTAATTAAGTTGGTCTGTTAGAAATTCTATTGTCTATTTTTGTTGTATAAATTGTTTTCTGAAAGAAATTAATAATAAATCCTATTTATCTATATATTAATACTGGTGTTCCTAAATCTTCTATCCATTATCATCTTGCAACACTCTCTAGTTAAAAATGCGATGCAAAAATGTAAATCCAGATTATCTGGTGTCGCTTAATTGCAGATTTCTTATTTGTCCAATTTTATTTCACCCAATTTAAAAAATTAAACATTCCAAATGCCCAACATAAAATTGAAAATTTTATTTAAAAAAAAAAAAAAAAAAAAAAATTGTTTGCTTTATTTGTAATATTGAAATTGGGAATTAGGGAATATATTTTGATGATTTTAATTCTGTCATCCCACACCTCCTGCCTTAATTTACACTGTTTTAGCGAGCCAGCGTCAGGCGAATTTTCAGCCCAACTTAGATATTGTCAGTCATGTTTTTGTCACTTTTTGTTGGCAAATTAATGTATATATTTTAAACGCCTACCCCTAGATTTTTATCGGCAAATCAATGTAAATATTTTACCCCCTCCCCCTTTTTTTAAGAAAGAGTATAAAAGTTAAATTCAATCTTTTATATATTGAACTTAAACATATAAAACATAATTAAATTATCATACTGTGGTATATCCACAGGACCTGCTAATGCAATAATAATACTTTAGTAATAAGTACAAAAATGAAGTTAATCTTAAAAATATCTGCCAACTTTATTTTGGTGTTTCACTGAGTCAAGAAAATGAGATTAAATGTGGAGGTGGGGGTTGACTGTAGCAGGTCCCAACACTTTTTTCATGACCGTCCCGAATGGAGTTTGGACCGTCCCGAAATCAAAGTATTTTTGTTTAATTCATTAGCATCATCAATACTTGTCAGTCATCAGTAGCATAATAACATGTAATAAAACATTAAGAAAAACTGAAACAGTGATAATTCTGGATATTTGGACAAAAATCCATTCCTAGTGTGTTTTGAGCTATAAAAAAAAAAAAATTTTTTTACTTTAAGTTAACCAATTTTCATGTAATCATTGGTTTCCTTTTTCGGGAAGGACATGCTGAACCTTTTGAAATTTTTACCATCCCTGGCAAACTGTCCCGGATGACGTATTGATCGTCCCGGACGTAATTTTTATCGTCCCCTTTGGGACAGCGTTAATGTCGAACCCTGAGCCTAGAGATAACTGTCACTTAAACTGTCTTGGTTGTTTTTGATTTGTATTGCTAAATTGTTCTGACTTTTTAAATAGTTTTTTTTATTTCTCTTTTATAGATGGCTGATACTTCTAATCCTGCCAGTAATCGCATAAAGTCATACAAGAATAAAGCTTTGGATTCACAGGAACTTCGCCGAAGACGAGAGGAAGAGGGAATCCAAATTAGAAAGCAGAAAAGAGATGAACAGGTAAATTCTTGGATTTGGATGTTTTTAAAAAATTTTCAATATAAAAAGTCTTGGATTTGGATGTTTTAAAAATTAATATAAAAAAATTGACAGGTTTTAACCCCTTTCACTCTCAGTAGGACACCAGTGTACCAGTCAAATTCAATATTTATTTTGACCCTGAAAATGCTATACTAAAAGCATTTTGCATATCCAAAACTTAAAAGAATAAACTTAGAAGGAAAAAAAAAATAGAGGGGGGAAATAAATATTTGTTTGTTCTGCTTATGATAAGTCTTTCTATCTCCAGTCTGTTTAACATTGGTTTGGTTTCTTTGCACAATTATGGGGTTTCAAGTAAATGTTCTTTGTTGAGGGTGGGGGGGCAAAAAGAAGCGAGTCAAACGCCTTATTCGCAGGCTACAACACTGTCGTCTACCAGCAGCTGAAGTCACAACACTCTTACTGCCGTAACCCCACTTCTACTTATCATCATCCGGGTACATCAGTTGAACCTCGCGCCTGAGCACAATTCATGTGCATTCGGATGGACGTGTGTAGGCCCCAACGTCCAGGCACCTGAATTGCACCTAGCGTCCATCCAGTGCCTAAATCTCATTTCTTTGCATTCCGGAGGGTGCGGGTTCGACTCCGGCAGGCAAGACACTCTCGCTCTTTTTCCAAATGTGTATGTGGTATTCGTTCTCCGTCACATAAACAAACAAAAAACAAAAAAAATAACTTTGTAGTGAATGCATTTAAATGGGGCTTAGCTGTAAAAGACTAGCAGCACTTTTTAATTTATTTTTTTTTTTTTTTTAAATTTTTAAAAATTATTTAATTTTTTAATGATTTTATTAATTGTCAATTGTCATGGTATGCCAATGTGAAGGTATCTGAAATTTTGGTTTATTTATTTAATGGCATATCAACTCCTTATGGATTATTTAATGCCAAAATTTGATTCATTTGTGAATGTTTGTTTATAATCATAACTATATTTTCTATGTTCCACATACAGTTGTATGGATTCAAGTAGACATGTCTAATGCAAATAACTTTTACAGTTATATGATACCAGATATTTTCAAACAGATTTATTTGACCTATAGATGAGAACCTAACAGCTACTACAACTCCAGATAAGAATAGGCATGGGAATACTGGCAATTAAGTTTTTTTTAATTAATTTTAATTTAGTACTATTTATAACTGTTCTCATCTTTATTGCTATATACACATTTCGGTTAATATGCCCTCCGGTCTTCTTCGGTGTTTTTTGTCCAACTCGGGAACCTTCTTGTCGAACTGTTGGGGAAGCAAAAATACAACCAAGCAAAGTTGACTAAGGTTCCTTTCAAGATAGAAATTAGATTTAAAAATTACCCCCCCTCTTTCCTTTTTTACATTGCATTAATTATAATTGGAATAATTTATAAAGAAATTAGTAGATAAAAAAGCATATTAATAAACTTTTAAAGTCTATGCTTTTTTTTTTTTTTTTTTTTTTTTTTAATTTTATTTAGTATTATTTGGATTATTCGCACTATTGTATCATCTTTATTGTTATCTGTACAACGTTTCGGCCGATGTGCCCTGCAGCCTTCAGGTATTTCTTGTCGAATTCGGGGAACCTTCTTGTTGTAATCGCACATTGGCCAAAATATATAATAGTCCAAATAATCCTAATTATCAAACCTCTCAAAAATTCAAAGAAATATATTTTTTTTTTCTTTTTTATTTATTTATTTACTTTTTTTTTCTCTTTTTATTTTTTATTTTTTTCTTTTTTTTGTTAAAAATTCTTCTATTTATAATTAATGTAAATTAAATGAAAGCAATTTGTATCGTTAACAGATGTTAGTTCATTTCCTCAGCAAATGATTTTTTTTTAAAATTTTATTTATTTATTTTTTTTTTAATAAACAGCATCGGGGAATTTTATAAATTGAAAAGAAAGTAATATTAGACAGCGTAGTTGTAGTAACACTAACATAGACCCCCCCCATAAAAGAATTGTTACATGATGGAATAGATACCAAAATTATATTAAAATTACCTTTTTTTTTTTTTTTTTTTTTTTTTTTTTCTTCAAAGTTTTATGCCATTATCACTAAGACAGTCTGTGAAATTTTTTTTTTTTTTTTTTTTTTTTTTACATAAAAAACGATAGATTCCTTGCTGTCTGGTTGATACTCACTTTAGACCACTCTGATGACTACATTATTTATGGTTACATAAACAGAAAACTTTGTGTTACAAAAACCTGTCTGCATTGCCCCCCCCCAATTTACCTTGTGAGGTATATATATTGTAAGAACTTGATGCTTCTTGTTTAGCTTTTTGTTTAGCTTTTTTTGATGAAATTACAATTACCTACCCATAGAATATTTGTGCGGGTTTTTAGTCTTTTTCTTTCTTCCAACAATTATGTCTAATTGACTTCTTACCATTTTTGTATGTCCATTGTGTAAGCCTAGTAAGTTCAATGCTCTCTTTTCTTCCTCCCCCAATTTTTCTTTTTCTTTCTTTTGTGGTCAGTTAAAGAAATTTCTAGAGGTTGGACAGTTTTATATTAAGTTCAGCCTGAAAGTCTTAAAATTATTTCATTTATAAATAGAAATGAATTACGAGGGTCTGCTAAACAGTTCATTGGCTGATCAAGATAGTAAAGTAAGTAAAGTCGTCGGGGTGGCCTAAAATCGGTATCAGCCAATCGACGAGGGAGTCTATCCCCTTTTCACTAGTCTTAAAATTTCATTTATAAATAGAAATGAATTACGAGGGTCTGCTAGACAGTTCATAGGCTGATCAAGATAGTAAAGTCGTCGGGGTGGCCTAAAATCGGTATCAGCCAATCAACGAGGGAGTCTATCCGCTAGACGAAGGAGGGTTTTTTTTTCGTCTGAGGTGGAGTGCCACACCTGCCATCAGCTCCTTACTTTACCGCACAGATCCCTGTGCTACTCATACACTGAGTGGGCAAATGCCGGTATTGAACTAGGAACCTTGTGGTTTCTAGACGAATGCTCTACCTACTGAGCTAACCAGGCCCTCTGATGGAATGTGACCAAATTTGGTTTATTTTTCAGCATAGTCCCCCTTTTTGTAGTCCAATTGTACTACTTGGATCCCATTGGTCAAAGAAGAGAAAATCAGCAGATATGACTATTTCTCTGAATTTTTTTTAGATGAGGCTTGATAATTTGGATTATTTGGACCACTGTCCTCATCTTTATTGTTATCTACACAATGTTTTGGCCGATGTGCCCTCCAGCCTTCTTCGGATATTTCTTGTTTGACTCTGGAACCCTCTCGAATATTTCAAGTATTGTGGAGTCAAAAGTTTGTGTTTTAGTGACTTATTTGCTTTATTCTTAGTTACAACAAAAGCAAACTCAGTTCTTTGATCCCATACTGCAGTGATTCCCAATGTGGGGGCCACACCCCACTGGGGGGCGGGGGCAATTCAGTAATAATAGGGGACAATATGAAAAATATAGTAATATCAACTTTTTTATTTTATTTACCCTATATGGGTAAAAATTATAAATTTATAGGGTAAAATTGTAATAATAACCTAGCTGAACAAAACAGCTTGTGCAAATCTAGTCAAGTGTTCACCCACTAATGTTATCGTGCATCTGGCACCAGCTATATGCAGGGCTTCTGACTTGTTTAACTTTGCAGTTCTTCATCTGTTGCCCTCCCCTGCAATTATACACATTATAAAATTTGATTAAATTTAAAGTTAAACCCTTTTAGTTTTATTTGAAAGATTTTTTTTTTTATGTTATACTTCTTTAAATCTAATATTGTTATATCATACTAAACAACGGGTGGGGGACATGAAGAAATTTGTGATAAAAAAAAAAGTGGGGCATGGTACTAAAATGGTTGGGAACCACTGCCATACTGACACTATGGTCAAGTCAAGCTGAAAGCACTAGCTTCTGCTAGATCACTGAAATTAAGCAACAATGAGACTGTTCAATAATTGAGTGACCACTTAAGCAACAGCAGGTACTGTAAACAACCTGAGTCCTTTGTTTATCAAAAATAACTTGGCTTGGCATTAAATGACCTGAAAAGAGTTGATATGCCATAAAATTAAACAAAACCTGGGTTATTTGTTTTTGGATTTAAAGTGAGGGATCATTTTGGTATTATAACAAAGTTGTAAACTGATCCCCCATTTCTTTATAATTAAATATATTTTAAGACTGATTATATAGTCAAGTCATGCTGAAAGCACCAGTTTCTGTTAGATCACTGTAGTTGAGCAGTGATGAGTCTGCTCACTACTTAATTGGGTAACCACTTCTACAACAGCAGGTGCTGTAAGAAACCAAATCCTTTGTTTATGAAAATGACTTGATTCAGGATTAAATGACCTGAAAAGGGTTGATATGCTGTAAAACAACCAACCAGTTCTTGTCCTTTGAGGCGAAGGACTCTTCCGTTGAAGTTTCCCCCTCTCTTCTGTTACAGATGTAGTAGAGCTCTGTGTTTTTTTTTTTTTTTTTTTTTTTTTTTTTTTTGTTTTTTTTGTGTGTGTGTTTGAGATAACAGTGCTGATTCTCATGGGTAGCAAAATAAAAATGTTTCTAGCATAAGTGAAATATCTCTTGTAGCACTAAATAATGTCAAGGAAAGATGAATAATACAATGTTTAGAATCCATCAGGGTACATAAATGAATAGCATTTCTTTCATAGTATCTGCAGTGAGGCTGATAGCTTTTTGATTTAGTGCATCCTGGGACACATATTTGCTTTGAATGAGTCCCCCAGGAAAATGTATGGGTCCCAACTAAAGTTTCTTAATAGATTAAGAGTTTTATTTTATGATCTGGGGAAACAACTAAAGCCGTCTAACTTCTACCTTGTAACCTATCCTGTGTAATTCATTTCTAAGAAACTATTGAAATGTATTTACCGTTAGCTTGAAATGGTGAGGAAAGAAAAACTGGGATATGTGGATATGATTTTACTGCGTCCTTTTAGATTTTCATGTGTCAGGCACGCATCCTGCATCCCTATCAGCGTCTCTGCACTGTTAATCTGTCAGGGTACATGAATTAATTATTTCTTTCATAATATCTGAAAGAATAGTTTTTTATCCTCATCATCCTGTACACTTATTTATAGGAGGTACACTTCATGTCATAGAAAGTGGAATCTATGACTGGGGCTCAAATTCTGGATGAGGCTGTTTGCATTTCACTTTGTGTTTATGCTCTTAGGATAAGTTTAAATCCACCTGTTCTCCCTCCTCCCATCACCACCAGCTATCGGTAAATAGGAGGGCAGAGTGAGTTGTTGTTGGTGTTTTTTTTTTTTTGTTTTTTTTTTTTTTCTTCTTCAGCCAATCTATTAGAAAAAAACTGAATTCAAACTAGCTTGTCTACGCTTAAGAATTGTTAAATCCTGACCATAGTGAAGGGGTTGGGTAAATAGGTACTTTAAAATTTTTTAATTTTTTTTTTTTTTTGTTATATAAAGCCATCATACTTGCTAAAGTCTAAATTTTCTTTTGTTTGTGAATAAGTTAGTGTGTAAAAGAACTACCAAGTGCTGTTCACTTTGTCTTCGCTGCTACCGTAGCTTTGATATATATGCTCAGTCAATGATATTGAGCACTTTATATATATATATATATATATATATATATATATATATACACACACAGTGATGCTGTTAGCCTTTTGATTTAGTGCATCCTGGGACACACATATTTGCTGAGTCCCAACTAACTCCTACCATGTAACCTATGTTGTGTAATTCATTTCTAAGAAACTATTGAAATGTATTTACAGTTAGCTTGAAATGGTGAGGGAAGAAAAAATTAATAAACTGGGATGCATGGATATGATTTTACTGCATCCTTTTAGGTTTGTGTCAGGGATGCATCTGTGTGTATGTATATTTCAATTTTTTTTATTATTTGAGATGTACTTGAAGTTTTAGAAAAACTGATGAAATTCATAATCTAATAACTTGATCAATTAAAATGTTGACAGCATGTGGGGTAAAAAAAACCTTAACTCTTAACATCCTGTTGAGAATTTTCCAAGTCCAGAACCCCATTCCTACAAGGATTTATCAAAAAATGGCTAAAAATGGCCTTTTCATTTAAAGTTACCTGTTATTTTCCTTCCATCAAAGACTTCAAAATATGTTTAATATTACATTTAAACAAAGATTATCATTGGGGGTAGATTAGGAAAATGAATGTGACTTCTGGCTGGGTGGAATGAGGTGGTATAGGACGTTAAGAGTTAAATAGAATTTGGAGTTGTGTGAGAGGATTACTTTTGCTATATTGTTTCACCGTTGGACAGGTTGTACTCGTTAATGTAGTAGTGGATTTTGTCGGTACTGAAAGGAAGTGGCTTTACATTTAATAAGAAAAAAAAAAAACTAACAAAAAACACTAAGTTATTGAAATAGGTTAACATTTACATTTTGTAGGTAAGATACTAAGGTTACATGTCATTTATAGCACAAGTAATATTAATGGAAATATTTTTCAGCATTATGAGTAGTTGGTTATAAATATCTGTTGTTCAGTGTCTAGCATTTCTGTTAGGCACTAAACACCATAAAATGCCACTAGCTTCCCTGGCAGCCGTACCTGTACCACCTGTCTGAATGATAGGTATCTACAAGTTTTGCTCACTTGTAAATGCTAAGTTTTCAGATTGTGTGTGTGTGTGTGTATGTATATATATATATATATATATATATATATATATATATATATATATATATATGCTGATGGGTACACATCCCAGTGTTTTTCATTTTTCTTCCCCCCACACCCCTTGGTATAATTTCTACAAGTTCTCCTATGTACTCTCACTGCTACTAACCTGAAACACAAATGGCACTTCAAAGTGCCGAAAGTACTTGGGACAAAAAACTTTGGACTAATCCATGAATTCAATCCAAATATTAAAAAGTTGTCCAGAAAGCTTGAAAAGATCGAAAATAAACTTGTTAAACAAGAGACATCTGTTTTGTTTAATTTTATATGTATAAACGAAAAAAATGCTGACCGTGTGTGATATTGAATATTTTGATTTATTGGTAAAATCAATAACCTGTTGTTTTACTAGATAATTTAATTCTGATTTAATCTTTTCCTTTTAAATTTGACCTTTTGTTGTTTTTATCAAAACCTGAACAATGAATTACATAATGGATGATCTATAAAGTCTTAATGATTTGATGGCATTTCACATTTACTGTTTCTTGTTTGGATTTAAGTTTGTTTTTTGTTTATTATTTACTTGTCACATCTTGTTTAAAACACTTTGGTTTATGGTTACTCTGACCTACTGACAATCCCCCCCCCCATACACTAGTCAGTCACTAATCCAGTCCAGTTATTTTATTGAAGAAAAAGAAAAAAATGAATAGTGAAAATTGAAATGTAGGTTTAACTTAAATCATAAAAATGGTTTGCTTAATGATAAGCCTTTTTATATTGACCCATAGGTATTATGGCCTCTAATGATCTATCAACTGAGATAATTCTCTCACTCACTCACTCACTCACTCACTCACACTCACTCACTCACTCTTACACTCACACTCACTCTTACACTCACTCACTCACTCTTACACTCACTCACTCACTCACTCACTCACTCTTACACTCACTCACTCACTCTTACACTCACTCACTCACTCTTACACTCACTCACTCACTCTTACACTCACACTCACTCTCACTCACTCACACTCACTCACTCACTCAGTCACTCACACTCACTCACTCACTCACTCACTCACTCACTCACTCGGGGCAGATGTGTATGTCCGGAGGAAACCTCGAAAATAAAACAATTAATGACAAAGTAAATATATATACACATTAAATATTACCAGGGCTTGGTTTTTGAGCAAAAATAATGAAGCTTTTATTTATATTCGTGAAGATAATTAAAAAAAATAAATTTAAATGATAACAGCATGGAATTCTTTTTTTATTATTTAATATTTTAGGTAGTACATATTAACATTTCTTTTCTGAGTAGCTGGATCAATGCAAGGTCAATTTTTTTTACATAGGGATTTAAATGGGGCATCCCATGCGGATTCAACTCACAATTCAGTAATAATGGATCTGCGGGACTAACTTTAAAAAATCCCCCTCTACCCAGGTGACTCCGGGTAGCCACTACAAGTATATGTGTGTGTGTGTGTGTCATCCACAGACACAGTGTTTCAGAGTTTCACGTCTCTTCAGTGTGGCTAGACACAGCAACTACCTCTGATCAGGAGCAAAACCTGACTGACTTTTCATCTCGGCCATTTGACAGCTAGTGTTTAAACTATGTATTTAATCCATTTGTTTATATATTTTACGATCACCAGAGAGATCCAGTCTGTAAACAAGAGAATCATTTATATATATATATATATATATATATAATATATATATATATATATATATATATATATATATATATATATATATATATATATATATATTTTATGTAAAGGATTGGTCTTTTAAGTTGTGGGTTTTTGTGTAATTTGAGATATCTTCAAATTCTTTTCACTCCCTTTCCTTTCTCTCATCCTTTTTTAGAGAGTATTTAATGTGGCCTAGTTTTTAAGAAGATTACTAAATTGGTTGACATAGAAAACTTTGCCATTAACCAGCTTTTTGATATTTAAGGCTATCCTTTTTTTTCTTTTTTTTTTTTTTCTTTTTTTTTTTCTTTTTTCCTTCCCCACCCCCCTTTATGATTTAAATTTTTTTTTTTTTTTTTTAATGTATATGAAACTGCTCAAAAACAGTGAGTAACAAAATGTCAAATCCCTTATTACGTTTATCTAAACCAGAGGTGCCCACATTTTTTTCGGCTTTCAGGCTACTTTTAAAATAACTAGGTCAAAATGATCTACCTGTATTTAAAGAAAATGCTAAATATACTTATATATGTACTGAGTATACTTAATATATACGATGTTTGCACATTTAGCTCTGTCAGTTAGAGCATCTGCCGTTCCAGCCCTCGCCAGCTCGGCACATAAGTACCACACCTCAGATGCAAAAACAATCTCTTTGGTCTAGTGCTAGTGAAAAGGAGATAGACTTCCTCACTGTCAGGCTGATACTGATAATAGGTTACTCTGCCAACTTTACTTACTTTAATGCTTGGATGAACCCTTACGGCATGATTAAATACATTTATGATCACTACCTGCCAAAGGGGGGATAGGGATAACATCTAAAAAAAGTTTGGTAATTTATGAGGAAGTGCGTCCCGGTCTCCTGCCTCAGAAATTGCTACCAGTGAATTTTTAAATAACGACCCCAGCTACGGCGTCATGTCATCTCTTTATTATCTATTCTTTTTAATGTCTTGTTTTTAATTTAAATAAACAAGAATTACGACAAAAAAAGAAGCGATCTCCCCCAAATACATTTACTTGCCGAAAATATCTATCTCAGTCTGTTCAAAACTCTAAACAAGAAATATGACAAATTTCTATAAATAAACAAGAATTACGACAAATTATGATAATAAGAATTACGACAAAAAAAGAAAAATAAGAAGTAATTTATGAGTTTGTTTTGAACAGACTGAGATAGATAAATTTTCGGCAAGTAAAAGTATTTGGGGAGATCGCTTCTTTTTTTGTCATAATTCTTGTTTATTTAAATTAAAAACAAGACATTAAAAAGAATAGATAATAAATGACATTGACGGCACGGTATCTCTCTCG
>CM042165.1:64015267-64057767 GCA_023376005.1 Doryteuthis pealeii
AAAAAAGAGAGATGACCTGTGTCAGCATCCTTACCTGTTGGGGGGGAGGTTGTGGTAAATAAAAATTACACAATGTGCCTCCACTTTGCAAAGCAATTATATGGTTTCAAGAATGTTAACCTCACTTGGCGGGCCGAGGCGTCTGCAGACTCTTTGCTGCACATCTTTCTGCAATTGCTGCAACCACTGATCTTTCATTTTCTCTGGCTGTGATCGTTTGTGTCGTCTGCTAGCTGGACCTCCATTGTCGCTGGTCTGTAATACTGCCTCAGGGACCTCCTCCAAGAGATAAACCGCCCTGTTGGCTGCGGTGTTAGAATGCATCGACTGCACCTCTGCATAGGGTAAGACTCCCCCAATGGGGGCCACCTGTTGGCCGTGGGTGGCAACCCGTGATGCTTAGGGATAGAACCCAGGTGGCTGAGCAGTCCATGACTTGCAATATTCCATTTTGGCTTTTCTTGAGCTAGACGACGGCGGTCGGAGAGGCCCTCTCCGATCAATCGGCTGGTCACGTCAAGCCCTAGCACCTATATGATTGCCCCAACCCTATTGCCCTTATGGCAACCCCAATCCTTCTTATCATATGGGTGCTAGAAGGCGATGGCTGCGGATCTACATGTCCTGGGAATGACGTTAAACTCTATCTGATGGTTGAGGTTCCAGTTCTGGGGGGGAATGTGAGCAGCACCCCTTCATCACCATTGCTCCAAGGTCCACTCTGACCCGGATGGAGGAGTACCTAAGGATCCCATCTATGGGTTGAATAGAAAAACATGAGTTTATAAACAAAATTTTATTATGCATTAAGAATGAATTTATTTCACAACTTTGTCTGCATTAAATAACCCACCGAGGTTGATATGCCATAAAACAAACAAAATTCATGAAATAAACAATCAATCAACAATAGAAGAGAAACAAAGACAATGACAGAGAGAGAGTAGGGTTCACATCTAAAAATAGACAGAGGGATGGTGTAAGACTCGCATCCATTCTTCTCTTACAGTTATTTCCTATCTGCTATTATGCTCTGTACTGTTGGACTGAGAGTGGGACCTTCTAACCTGTGTGTTAGAAAGGTGGTGGCTAAGGGTCTTCATGCCCTGGGTATGACATTAAACTTTATCTGATGGTGAGGTCCTCGTTCTGGAGGTTTCGGGAATGTGGAGCACCCCTTGATCACCATTGCTCCAACGTCTACTCTGACCTGGAGTAGTAGTACCTGATAGAGTCCCATCTATGAGCAGTGATGCTGATAGCTTTTTGATTTAGTGCATCCTGGGATGCAAATATTTGCTTTGAGTCCCTGGGGAAAATTTATGGTTCCCAACTAAAGTTTCTTAATAAATTGTAGGGTTTTTATTTATGATCTGGGGAAACAACTATAACTTATATTTTAACTCATATATGTGTGTGTGTGTGTGTAGAGAGATAGATAGATAGATTCTATGTATTAATGATTCTAACTAACATATATGATACGGATTATATCGTGTTCATTCAGGACCTTTTGTGATTTACTGGTCTCTGCTTAAAGATTAATCTTCATTCTCCAACTCCCAGATCTAAACTCACTGTCCTTTCAAATTTTGCGCTACTTCCCAAATCCCGTTTTTTAACTCTCATGCTTTCTCGTTTTCAAAGGATTTGAAAATCCTTTGTCTAGGAGACCACCAACGTAGTCTGTTTATTGCTGTCTTGACCTCTAACTAAGCCTAAAGCCAGACATTTTGTCTCTACCTTGAGGAATTATCACAACTCTTAATCTTTATTTCTTTCTCCTTCTCTATGGAATTTCTTTTTACTACTACACCTATACACTTATCTATAAAATGTATACACATATGTAAATATATACACACACACACGATCCACTATCCCCAATCTACCACATGCACACATATATA
Source organism: Doryteuthis pealeii (assembly GCA_023376005.1). Classification (NCBI taxonomy): domain Eukaryota; kingdom Metazoa; phylum Mollusca; class Cephalopoda; order Myopsida; family Loliginidae; genus Doryteuthis; species Doryteuthis pealeii. The sequence goes on from CM042165.1 coordinate 64,017,178, forward strand.
TACCTATATGTGGCGGGTCCTCCTCCCTACTACTTATTCATATAACTAACTACACCACTTTATATACACACCACACACACACACCACACACTTGCATGCACCAAAAATTGCATTCGTGCAGTATGCATAGTGTCACAAGAAACTATGATAATAATGTTTGCATAGTTATATGCTTTCAAACAGAACTATTTAACCTATAAATGGTACCATAACAGGTACTACCACTCCAGGTCAGTCCGCCCTGTTGGCTGGGGCGTTAGAATGCACCGACTACACCTCTGCGAGGGGTAAGACTCCCCTAATGGGGCCACCTGTTGGCCGTGGGTGGTGACCCGTGATGCTTAAGGATAGAACCCGGTGGATGAGCAGTTCATGACTTGCAATACTCCACTTTTGCCCTATCTTGGGATAGACAGGCGGTCGGAGAGGCCCCTTCGATCAATCGGCTGGTAACGTCAAGCCCTAGCACCTATATGATTTTCCCAACCCTATTGCCCTTATGGCAAGCCCCAACCTGTTTTATCATATGGGTGCTAGAAGGCAGTGACTTAGGGTCTACATGTCCTGGGAATGACGTTAAACTCTATCTGATGGTGAGGTTCTAGTTTTGGAGGTTTGGGGAATGTGGTGCACCCCTTCATCACCATTGCTGCCTGGTCCACTCTGACCTGGAGTGGTAGTACCTGTTAGGGTCCCATCTATGGGTTAAATAGAAAAATGTATTTATAAAAAAAATTGTATTATCCATTAAGAATTGATTTATTTCAAAACTTTGTCGGCATTAAATGACCCACTGCGGTTGATATGCCGTAAAACCAAACCAAATCCAGGTCAGTGTGGACCTGGGAGTAAAGGTAATGAAGGGGTACTCCACACTCTCCAGAACTGGAGTCTCGCCATCAGATCCAGTTAGGTTAGTCATAAGATGAAGTTAAATCATTGCTGCATACCCTAGAGAAGATAATAAGAGGCATTGGTCTCTAAGTCAAAACATATATATAGTCTATAATGACGACATAGCTTCAATTTTGTTGAATAAAGTGTAAATTCAACTGTAATCTGTATAGTTTTTCCAACTCCAGTGACCCAATAATTGTTTCCAACTCTATGACTTTGATTCCACAGCCATCTTTTTTCACTATGGAACTTGTGTGCATGTTGCAATAACAGCAAAAATACAGAATTTGTCTAAAACATTTTTTTAAACTATTCATTTGATCATTGAAAAAACCAAAAAAGAACCCCCCCCCCCAAAAAAAAAAAAGATTTAAAAGTCAAAGAATACCCCCCCCCGGATTTAGTGCATGTGTCTGGCATATATTAAGGAAGTATCTTGATAAAATATATATAATAATATGAAGTTGATACAACCTATATATTAATTGAGACAAAGAGAAAAAATGGTTTTGGGTGCTGTCTTGTATTTTTCAGATTACAGTTGAATTTACACTTCAATTTTAAAATCATCTTGTACTAGTCAAAACAAATCTTATTATAATGGAGATTGTGTGCTTTTCCATCTGTAACCGAAACTAAATCACTACACAAGTCACAATTCCCTTTGTTATTAAGGTCACATTGACCATGAATTTATTTTTATGTAAACCTCAATTATTAATAAAATTGTTTTACATTATTAATACTGTTAACCATATCTACATACTAACAACATGCAATTATATTTATATATACAACAAAATAGCGGTTTACAGTGTGAACGGAAAAGCTAATTTGCATATTTATATTCAAAATGTGATTTTAATAAATATATGCTTAGTATTGATTATTGATTTCTAACTGTTTGGTTTTATTTTAATGAACATAAGCAAAAATCTCTTCAATGAATCTTAAATGAAATCCATTAACAAGAAAAAATAATTGTCATTTTATTCTTTACTTCCTCTTTTAACTAAATATTTAAATTAGAAAAGATAACAATGAAAGACGAGAGTGATGGAAGAGTAAATTTCAATTGTTCTATTTTTTCAATTATACTCCCTCTGTTTCAAATCTTTTTATCTGCATTCTTATTTAGTTTCATTAGACTTTCTAATTTAATACGATATTTTATTACATTAAAACTTAAATACTTGCGCCCGGAGGGTACATATATTTGCTAGTAGTGAAAAGACATTCAAAAATTTAAAAAAATTTTTTATTTTAAATTACTGACATGCACAATACAGTTTTGTGGGCTTTCCCCAGGCAATACCTGCTCCCTTGACTTAAAGGGGCAGGGCTGGGTTTATTGCCCAGCGCCCCCTTGAGGGGAATGCCGAAGGGATCGACGCAATTTTTGTTCTTTCCCACCTATGAGCTTTGGTTTGTGGGTGGGCCCACGTCAAAACGAGGCCTTGTGCCCAGCCCATACAAGTGGGGTATGAGGCAAATGCTTGTAGAGAAACATTTGAAATTCATTTCACCACCTAACTAGACCTTGTTGCATAGAGCCAAGTTAGAGTTGTAGTAGTAGTCATTTGTAGTAGTAGCCGTTGTTAGTTCAGAAACAACATACGCGCATGTTGTATAGTCAAAAAGGGGTTGTTTATTTATTTCTAGGCTCGTGGGTTCTTTTTCAGAGAGGAGGAGGAGGAGAGAAAGGGTAAGGTCAAATTATTCTATCGTAAATCATGTTCAGTACTACTATGTGAAACACAAAGCTCTGTCTGCCCCTTACGAAGACCCAGCTGAAAAAGAATGATTTTTCTCTTCTTCCATTTCTTGTTCTGGGCATGGGAGTGTCACCCACTTCTGCTCCTCTGCAGAAACTAGAACTTCTGGTTTTATTTTTAACTTTAGTTCCGGGGTCATTGGTCGGTTAGTGGCTGGCTCCCCGTTGAGTGTTTATCTCTTTTTCTTCTCTTTCTCCAGAAATCCGATTACTGTTTTCTTTTCAATCCCCAAATTCCCCATGGCCATAATAATTACGCTACATACCTATTGCTATCAGTCTTCGTTCCATACAGACCTGATCAATGTAAATTTTTTTGCTGGTTGGCCAATACTGTCGTATAAAATGGAGACAACAGGAAGAGTTTGAGTTCTGGACATAACTGCTTGTGCTAATACCCTTGGGAAAGGTACAAATCCAACTATTCTCACTCTAGCTATGGGTAAATAGTAGGGCAGATTGGGCTCTTTAATCTTTGTATGGCAACCAGTCTAGGAGAAGGAAAACTCTGAATTCAAACCTGTTAACAATAATGTGAGCCTATGAACTTTTCAGCCCACTTTAATATTTATATATATTATGTTATATATTATTGTATATATAAATATTCATATATATTATAAATATTTGTATATTGATGAAAATGTCAGTATTGATAAATATTATAATATTTATATTAATTATATCTTATCAGTTATAATCAAAATTAGTAATGGTTAATTATAATTAATTGGCAGAAATAATTATACATGATTTATTTAACTTCATGTAAATTAATAAATTGGTAGATTAATTTTAATTAAATTCATGTGTATCAATTAATTGGGAAAAATAATTATACGATTTAACTTCATGTAAATTTAATATTGGTAGATTAATTTTAATTAAATTCATGTGTATCAATTAATTGGGAAAATAATTATACGATTTAACTTCATGTAAATTAATAAATTGGTAGATTAATTTTAATTAAATTCATGTGTATCAATTAATTGGCAGGAATAATTATACATGATTTATTTAACTTCATGTAAATTAATAAATTGGTAGATTGAATTTTAATTAAATTCATGTGTATCAATTAATTGGCAGGAATAATTTTCATTTAAGTATAATATAATTAATTATAATATTAAGTATAAAAAAGTAAGTAAAGTCGTTGGGGCGACCTAATGTCGATATCAGCAAGGGAGTCTATCCCCTTTCACTAGCGCTAGACAAAGATTATTTTAACGTCTGAGGTAGAGTGCCACACCTACCATCAGCTCCTCACTTTACCGCACAGATCCCTGTGCTACTCATATGCTGAGTTGGCAAGGGCCGGTATCGAACCAAGAACCTTGTGATTCCTAGCTGAAAACTCTACCGACTGAGCTAAACCGGCCCTTATTATTATTAAGTACTAGTAAAAGTACCTGGTCCATGACCAGACGAAAACATTTTTAGGAACACCAAGGTGTGCTGATATAACTGGCAAGTAGCTGATATAGCCAGCAGGCAAGCTCCTGCTGATGCAGTAGCAGCTATATGATACTTTCTGAAAATCGTTTAATTTTTGTTTAATTAATTATATCCCTTAATCAGAAAAATAAATAACCAAATTTGGTGTGTTTCTTAGTTAGAAGGGTATTAAGATGTATACAAGATTTCGAATCTGAGTGACGTCTCTTTTTAGAGTTATAAGTCGACACGTACATACCAAACTTTCTTTTATATATATAGATAATATAATTATAATATTAAGTATAATATAATATAATAATTACAGTTATACTTATAGCTTTTTTATTTAGTGCGTCCTGGGACGTACATATTTACTTTGAATGAGTCCCTGGGAAAATTTATGGGTCCCAACTAAAGTCACATAACTCCTACCTTGTAAACTATCCTGTGTAATTCATTTCTAAGAAACTATTGAAATGTATTTACAGTTAGCTTGAAATGGTGAGGGAAGAAAAAGGAAAAACACTGGGATTCATGGATATGATTTTACTGGGTCCTTTTAGATTTTTGGGAGTCAGGCACGCAGGATGTGTACCCATCAGCATCTCTGTAATTATGATTGTAATATAATTATAGATATAATAATTAATAATAATGAAAATAATCATAACTTTATAATTAAAATATAATTTCATTTATATCTTATAGGTTATCTTATTAATTATATCTTATACCTAGATTATATATAATTTATATTATATTAAAGGTCAGTATTGATAAATATTATATCACTCGGAAGACTATAATATAGTTTTTGTGCCCCTGAAGTTACAGCGCCTCCTGTGACTGTGAAGGCCAATGTTTGAAAAACATTCTCAACCACAGATGTCGCATTTGAAGACTGTCCCTGAAGATGTTGATGTACTAGTGCTTTGTTGCCGCTGCTTTCTTCTGGACCTCTTAGCTTCATGGTGTTGCGTCAGGGTGTAAGGTATTAAGTGATAATACTTGAAGATAAAACTCCGACAAGGGTTGATAGACAAAACATTTAATAGGTATACAGCACATGGATTAACAGGGTACATAATACATACATAGAGGAATACATAAACATACATACAAAAGTAATATAAATACATATAAAAGGATGAACATAAAAGCCACAGACATGAGACTAGGAATAGTCCATGCTGTGTGAATCACTTACAGTAATGTAAGGGGAGCCAAAGCCCCAACAAGAGTGGGGTAGACCAGAGTCTAACCCATAGTGGTGTCTCGTGGGTCGAGCAAAGGAAAAGAGGAAGAGACGTTCAAACCAGCCGCTTAAATATAAAAGGCCCCTAGCAGGAACCAGCGAACTAAACGGGCAGACAACTCTCCAGGCAAATACGAAAGTAACGCCACAAGGGTAACTTCAGACATGAATAGTCCTCTACAGAGAGCCTGCTGCTACCGAGGACGGTCCTGAACCAAATTTTCCCAGCTGGAATGGGCAATGCCAAAGCACCTGAGATCATTCTTGCAGACATCCTTGAAATGCAGCTGGGGGCAACCAATCTGTCTTTTACCAGATGAAAGCTCTGCATAGAGGATGTCCTTCGGGATATGTTATATATAATATTATCAAACACAACACAATATACTTAAAGGAGACGCTTGTAGCGTAATGGTTATTGTCATAGGGAATGAACCCATTGAATTGAATACAAATCTGAGATTAGCACTATGATGAAATGCAAACAGCCTTGTCCAGGATTTAACTCTTCTCGCCCTGTCCATTTCCTACAACGGTAACCATTACACCACATGCCTACAATAGGATTTAAGCACTGTAACACTGATGGAAGAAATGCGGGGACTGTTGAAAAATAAACTTTGGTCATATTCCATGAGAGTATCTTGGTCAGTCTATGAACTTTTCAGCAGACCCTCATAAATAGACAAACATTAAAAAAAAATGGCAGGATCTGTTAAGACAGTGGTTCTCAATGGGGTCCATATGCCCCCCCACACACACACACACATGGACCATATAATATTTTTTTTGGTCCAGGCAATTAAAAAATATTTAATCATAACGATACAATAAGATTTTAAAACAACCAGAGTAAAATAAGAATCAAAGGGCTCCATAAGTGTTTAAAAAAAAAATTTAAAAAAAAGGTTGAGAACTGGTTGTACTTTCTTGGTACGGCTGTACACTTACTCGATCTGGTACAGCAAACTACATCAGCTGATGTCAGGTTTAGACATGCACAGAAATCTTAGCCAGTACGGCAGAAAATCTCTACTGAAGAAAAGATATTCGTGGAACCAGAAATTTACATGATTTAAAGTTGTTTTTTTATTTAAAACTTTCAATTTTCTAAGCTAAAAAATGTTTTAAAAATAAAATAATTGTTTTATTTCTAAGTAAATCTAAATAAGCTTCTTTTTTTTTTTTTTTTTTTCTTCTCTCTATCAAAAAGATTTTACGTCGTACTGGTAAATATTTTTGTGCCTGTCTATTTTCTAAGCTAAAAAATATGTTTTAAAAATAAAATAAAATAATTTGTTTTATTTCTAAGTAAATGTAAATAAGCTTTTTTTTTCTCTCTATCAAAAAGATTTTACGCCGTACTGGTAAATATTTCTGTGTATGTCTAAAGCTGTAGTTCTCCATACCAGATTAAGTAAGCATACAGCCACACCAAAAAAGTACAACCTGTTGAGAACCACTGTTAAGATTAGTATTATCCGGACTATTGTCCTCATCTTCATTGTTATCTGTACGTTTCGGCCGATGTGCCCTCCGGCCTTCTTCAGGTATTTCTTGTCTTAATCGGGAACTTTCTTGTCGTCATTGGGAGCCATCATGGAACTTTTCAGTCAACGGGGGTATCCTGTTCTCATTCCGCTAACCCTAGCTGGGGTACATGTATTAACTTGTAATACTGAGGAGCACCAAAGAACAACCAAAGGATTCTTTACCAAAGGTTTCCGCTGGACAAGCGCTCTTGCTTGAAGCCTAAAAGATGGCCCATAAAATCATAACAAGTATTTTTACAAGGAATGTTCTGCCCTGTCAACTGGGGCGTTAGAATACACCGACTGCACCTCTGCATAGGGGTAAGACTCCCCCAATTGAGCCATCTATTGGCCATGGGTGGCCACCTGTGATGCTTAAGGATTGAATCCTAGTGGCTGAGCAGTCCATGACATGCAACACTCCACTTAGGCCAGACAGGCGATCAGAGAGGCCCTCACCGATCAATCGGCTGGTCACGTCAAGCCCTAGCACCTATATGATTGCCCCAACCCTATTGCCCTTTATGGCAAGCCCCAACCCTTTTTATCATATAGGTGTTAGAAGACAGTGACTGAGGGTCTACATGTCCTGGGAATGATGTTAAACTCTATCTGATGGTGAGGTTCCAGTTTTGGAGGTTTAGGTAATATGGAGCGCCCCTTTATCACCATTGCTCACTGGTCCACTCTGACCCGGAGTGGAAGTACCTGTTAGGGTCCCATCTATGGGTTAAATAGAAAAATGTATTTATAAGAAAGAAAAAAAAAGAAAAAAAAGAAGTATCCATTAAGAATGACTTTATTTCAAAACTTTATTGGCATTAAATGACCCACTGAGGTTGATATGCCGTAAAACAAATCAAACCAAACCGAGAAAGGAATGTTAAATGAATACTAAACAAAACATTCCTTGCAATTGTTGCATCATTTAACAAGAAACTGCTTCACTTCTAATCTTTCTGCAACTGAGACATGTACTGTAGGCAGTTCTTATATTCTGTAATGCAGGTGGTTTTAAAATAAACTTTTACTTTTAATGTAGTGGTATTATGTTACATGGTACCTGTCACTCAGAAGAGTATCAGCACAAAAATACTCTTGCTGTAGAAAACTGCTAAAAATAAACAAAGGTTTAGAATTAAATATTTTTATTGACAAATAACATAGATTATGATGATTAGAATCATTAACAATGAAACATTGCAGTGGAAAATTTAAAAAAAAACAAAGATCAAACATTACAACATTAATTGAATTAAAAAAGTTTTTGTGATGATAATAATGTTATTTTTTTCATTTTTTCTTTTTTTTTAATCTTTTAAATAAAAACTAATTTTTTTTTTCATTTTCTCTCTTTTTTAATATTTTATATAAAAAAATAAAAAATATATATTTTTCATTTTCTTTTTTTTTTTTTTATCTTTTTAAATGAAAAAAAAAAAATGTATATATTATATATATACTCCCACTTGGTTGAGTTCTCTAAATAGGGATTTAATTGTAAATTCACCATCTGGCATATAGCTAACCCTCACTTTGTTTACAAAGTTAGAGGACTCTCGTGAATTCATTTCCGCTTAGAAATGTATCAATTAAATATTCTCCTAAATTTGACAGCCGCTAATGGCTTCTCTTTTTATCTTTTTAAATAAAATTTTTTTTTAAATTTTCTCTTTTTTTTTTACCTTTTTAAATAAAATTTTTTTTTTAAATTTTCTCTTTTTTTTTTACCTTTTTAAATTAAATTTTTTTTTTAAATTTTCTCTTTTTTTTTTTTACCTTTTTAAATTAAATTTTTTTTTTAAATTTTCTCTTTTTTTTTTTACCTTTTTAAATAAAATTTTTTTTAAAATTTTCTTTTTTTTTTTATCTTTTAAATAAAATTTTTTTTTTAAATTTTCTTTTTTTTTTATCTTTTAAATAAAATTTTTTTTTAAATTTTTTTTTTTTATCTTTTAAATAAAATTTTTTTTTAAATTTTCTTTTTTTTTTATCTTTTAATAAAAATTTTTTTTAAAATTTTCTTTTTTTTTTATCTTTTAAATAAAATTTTTTTTTTAAATTTTCTTTTTTTTTTATCTTTTAAATAAATTTTTTTTTAAATTTCTTTTTTTTTTATCTTTTAAATAAAATTTTTTTTTTATCTTTTAATAAAATTTTTTTTTAAATTTTCTCTTTTTTTTTATCTTTTAAAATAAATTTTTTTTTAAAATTTTCTCTTTTTTTTATCTTTTAAATAAAATTTTTTTTTTTTCTCTTTTTTTTTATCTTTTAAATAATTTTTTTTTTTAATTTTCTTTTTTTTTATCTTTTAAATAAAATTTTTTTAAAATTTTTCTTTTTTTTTTATCTTTTAAAAATTTTTTTTTTTTAATTTTATCTTTTTTTTTTATCTTTTAAATTTTTTTTTAATTTTATCTTTTTTTATCTTTTAAATAATATATATATATCTTTTAATTTTATCTTTTTTTATCTTTTAAATAATATATATATATCTTTTAATTTTATCTTTTTTATCTTTTAAATAATATATATATATCTTTTAATTTTATCTTTTTTTTATCTTTTAAATAATATATATATATCTTTTAATTTTATCTTTTTTATCTTTTAAATAATATATATATATCTTTTAATTTTATCTTTTTTTATCTTTTAAATAATATATATATATCTTTTAATTTTATCTTTTTTTATCTTTTAATAATATATCTTTAATTTTATATTTTTTTTATCTTTAAATAATATATATATATCTTTTAATTTTATCTTTTTTTATCTTTTAAATATATATATATATATATATATATATATATATATATATTATCTTTTAAATAATATATATATATAATATATATATATATATTTTTTTTTTTTCATTTTTCTCTTTTTGTATCTTTTAAATAAAAACTAATTTTTTTTTTTTTTTAAGTTACAGGGAAAAATTACCATGGACATAGCTTGTTTTTTTTGTTTTAAGGGCATTTCAACTTATTGTAAAGATTTGTATCCTTTCAAAATTCCAGTAGACACTTACAGGAATGGGATTAGATTGCGGCACCAGAGCAAAATGCTGTGTTGCCTGTATTCTATGTCACAATGACCTTTGAAAAAAACAAGCCCGTCCATTTTTAAATTTTTGCCTTCAATTAAAAAAAAAAAATAATTTATTTAAAAAATAAAATAAAATGAAAACATTAACTCATTTTATCATAATAATGTTTTAATGTTTCATTTTTTTTTTTTTTTTTTTTTTTTTTAAATGTTCCCCCTACAATGTATCTATCTATCTATCTATCTATCTTACATATATAAAGGGCAGTTGTGTGTATGTATGTCTGGAGGAAACTATAATAAAAATTTATAAAAATAAAACAATTATTGGCAAAGTAAACATATATATATATATATATATATATATATATATATATATATATATACACACATTCACAATTACCAGTTTTTCTATTTTTCGATTATACCCCCCCTCTGTTTCAAATCATTTTATCTGCATTCTTATTTAGTTTCATTATCTTTCTATTTCAATATATTTCACTACATCTAAACTTGAATACTTGTTCCCGGAGGGTGCATATTTTTGCTAGTAATTATTCTTTGCAAACAATTATTGCTTCTCATAACTATTCTTAATACAAATGCTTTACGGTTAGATGGCATCAAGTATTCCTATGTAATCTTATTATAATGGAGATTGGAGTTTGTCTGTAACCGAAACTATATTACATCTCAAGTCAATTCCCTTTGTTATTTACATCACATTCTACATGATTTTATTTTTATTTAAACCCCAATTATTAATAAAATTGATTACATTATTAATACTGTTGACCATATCTACACACTAATAACATGCAATTGTATTCATATGTACAACAAAATAGCGGATTACAGTGTGAACGTGAAGGCTAATTTGCATATTGATATTAAAAATTTGATTTTAATAAATATGTGTTTGGTATTATTGATTTCTAATTGTTTGGTTTTATCTTATTGAATATGAGCAAAAATCTCGGGGATAAATCTTAAAAGAAATCCATTAACAAGAAGAAATGACTAATATTATTCTTTACTTCCTATTTTAACTAAATTGTTAAATTAAGAAAATTTACCAATGAAAGACTGGAGTAATGGAAAATGATGGAAGAGTTAGTTCCAAAGTTGTTCTATTTTCCAATCATACCCCCTCTGTTCCAAATCTTTTTATCTGCGTTCTTATTCAGTTTCATAGCCTTTCTAATTTAACATGATATTTTATTATATTAAAACTTAAATACTTGCACCCGGAGGGTGCATATATTTGCTAGTACTAATAATTTGCAAATGGATTTATTTAATATATAGATGGCTTGGTTGATTGGTTTTATGGCACATCAACCCTTGTTGGGTTATTTAATGCCTAAATATCTTGTTGTTTTTTAAGCAAAGATATGGTTTCATATAACTATTCCTATTAAATTAATCATTTGTTTACACACAGTTATATAGTTTCAAGTATTCCAATCTAATACTAATAATTTTCAAACAGATCTATTTGACCCCTAGATGGTATTGGAAAAATTATAGTTGAATTATCTCCCCCCTAGCACCAGAGGGTGATTCGCCAATATACAATATTGGCGCCAAAATTAAACTCCTTGACGAAAGTCACTTATCGAGAGGCTGTCAACCAGGTGAGTCACATTTTTCTAGTGCTCCCTTTACCTTCACCTTCACTCTCATCATGTTGACAGTCAACCAGCGAGTGGAATAATATTCTAATGCTCACCTTTATCTTATCGTATGAGCATTCAACAGGCGAGAAGCGTTTTTCCAGCGCTCCCTTTACCTTGTCAACCAGCGAGTGGTTTCATCCAGCACCCCTTACCTTGTCAACCAGCGAGTGGAATGATATTCCAGTGCTATCTTACCCTCAACCTCAGCAAAATAAGTCTGGCTAGCAAATGCCACAAATTTGCAACCCCCATTTTGTACATTTTGACTATGTTTCTTTATTTTCAATTGTTGTTCTCGTCCTCTTTCATCTGAAATTAATTGCTTACCACCGGGAAATTTTAAGAGTCTCGAATATCTCTTAATGGGATCCTAATAGGTAGTACCACTCTGAGTCAGTGGACCTAAGAGTAATGTCAATAAAACTGTACTCCATGCTCTCCAGAGCTCCAGAATTGAAGCCTTACCACCGGATGCTGTTTAGGTATGATAGCCCTTTTTGGGGTAGTTTTACCCCTCCCTGCCGGGGATGCAGTTGATGTATTCTTAGCCCCACCCCCCCTGACAGGCGTTGGAATATTTTGACATATAGTTATTTACTAAGCTTTGCTTAGATGCAGCACAAGGCCAGAGATGTGGGACACCCAGTGTGAATATTTTGACATATAAAATGTACTGTAGCCCACCACTTAAGCTTATAAACTCTGCATGGATTAGAACCAGCCAATCAACATGCTTGAATTACGTGGTTAGTTAACTACTTAATCGCCAGTCTTGAAAGCCTTTCATTTGCTCGTATTCAACACAGACGAACGGATCAACAACCAAAGACTTTGCTTAACACAAGGATTCTTCACTAAGGAACAACCAAGGATTCTGCCTAACACTAAAGGAACACAAGGATTCTGCCTAACACTAAAGGAACACAAGGATTCTACCTAACACTAAGGAACACAAGAGATCTCCACTGTAAAGTGCTCTCACCTGCAGTCTAAAAAGCTTCCACTGCATAACAATAAGAATATTTACATCTCTAAAATATCTATATTTTTATACAACTTGTTTTTAAATATTACCAGACAAAAAATTTCATTTTTTCCCAACTCACCCCCCAACACCTTAAATTCTTTTTTTTCTTTTCTTTTTTTTCTTTTTTCTTTTTCTTTTCTTTTTCTTTTTTTTTTTTCTTTTTTTCTTTTCTTTTTTCTTTTTTCTTTTTTTTCACTTTTTTCTTCTTTTTTTTTCTCTTTTTTTTTTTTTTCTTTTTTTTTTTTTTTTTCTCTTGATAATCTAGAATTTACTTGTATATGTATATCAGTTACAAAACCTGCTCTCTTTATAAATAATTGAGAAATTCTGTTGCTATGGTAACACAAGTCATCACTCAAACAGAAAAACAAAGTGAGGAAGAAAGAAAGCAAGGGGAAAGAAAATATGGGATGTGGGTAGTAGGCAAGACAAATGAATGAGGAAGGGAATATTACATAATTGATAGGTTACCTATCAATTGTGTACAGTAGTTTAGTTAAATCAATCTAACAGTTTAATGGAAAAATACAGGGAATGTGATTGGCAAGATTTAACCCTGTGTTTGACCCCTCTTCTCTGATTGGACAAGTCAACATGAGAAAGTTTAGAGAAATCTGATTTGACTGGACGATTCATGTGTTGTTTGATATACACCTGACTAAACAGCGCCTGGTAGCATCGTCAGTTATGTTATTAACTGGTTCATTGTTTTTTTTTTTTATCTTCCAACATAATACCCGCCTCGCCAGTTAGACACCATTAGAGATGATTAAACTCTAATGCACCACCCGTGTCTTGTTCAACGTTAACAGAAAAAAAACTAGCTTCAGGTGTCTTTTGTCCAAAAAGCCATTTCTCCATGCATTTATGTTTGTGATTTATAAAGTAAAATAAAAGAGCTCTAAAGAAAAGAAACTCTTGTGTTGGTTGATTAAAAACAAGCAACGACACAAGACAAGAAATCTCAGCAAGGAAAAAAAAAAACAAGGAACTCGAGACAGAAGAAAGACCAGAGAGCCAGCCCAGGCCAAGATAGAAGATTCAGAATATAAGAATCAGCTAAAAAGAAGAAACGGAAGCTGTCCATGGTTACACCAATATAAGATATGTCTAGATACATCTTCTATCTATACATATATAAAGGGCAGTTGTATGTATGTGTATGTCCAGAAGAAACTTTGACAATAAAACAATCAACGACAAAGTAAATATATATACACATTAAATATCACCAGGGCTTGGTTTTTGAGCAAAAATAATAGATTTGATTTATATTCATGAAAAGGATTAAAAAATAAAATTTAAATGATAACAGCATGGATTTTTTTATTTTTCATTTAATATTTTAGATAGTAGACATTAACATTTCTTTTTAGAGTAGCTGGATCAATGCAAGGTCTATTTTTTTTTACATAGGGATTTAAATGGGGCATCCCACGAGGATTCAACTCACGATTCAGTAATAATGGATCTGCGGGACTAACTTTTAAAAAATCCCCCTCTACCCAGGCGACGCTAGGTAACTGCTGCTAGTACATATATAAAGAGCAGTGTATCTGTATGTCCAGAGGAAACTACGCCAAAGTTAATATATATATCAACGCAAGTTTTTTTTTTTTTTTTTTTTTTTTTTTTTATGTGGGGATTTTAATGGGGCCTTCTGCGAGGGTTCAACTCACAATTATTACTGAATCGTGAGTTGGATCCCCGCAGGATGCCCCATGGACCTGCTGGACTAACTTTTAAAAAAAAAGACTCTACCCAGGTGATGCCAGTAGCTGCTTCTAGTCTAATATAAAGTGAGTATGCAACAGGAAATGGTATGAGAAGGAGGGGGGAGAAAACAAGAAGAAAAAAAGTCTGGGGGGAGGAGGAGAAAACAAGAAGAAAAAAGTCTGGGGGAGGTGGAGAAAACAAGAAGAAAAAAGTCTGGGGGAGGAGGAGAAAACAAGAAGAAAAAGTCTGGGGGAGGAGGAGAAAGTAAGAAGAAAAGTCTGGGGGAGGTGGAGAAAGCGAGAAGAAGAAAAGTCTGGGGGTAGGGGTGGAGAAAGTAAGAAGAGGAAAAGTCTGGGTAGGAGAAGGGGAGAAAGCAAGAAGAAGAAAAATGTATTCTGGGGGGAGAAAGCAAGAAGAACAAATTAGAGGAAGTTAAACCAAAGTGAGTGATTGAGGGGTTAGCAAGAAGAAAGTATGAAAGGAATGGAGAAGAAAAAAAAAACAAGAATCATGGCAAGAAAAAAGAATTTTAAAAAGAGCAAAAACAATATAAAGTGATGAAGGGGAGGAGAGAATACTGAAAGTTAACGTGAGAGGGGGGGGGGAGAAGAAATTGAAAAAGAGAGAAATTAATTGCCAATTAATAAAGAATAAATAATCCAGTTCTAAATAAGATTGGTGCAAGTTTTATTTTAAAAATGTAAGTTCTAAAATAAAAAACGTTCAACCTGGATCAGCTAAGAACGATAAGATCACTAACTGTTCTTTCCTGTCATCTAATTACTGAAAATAATAGCATTGGGTGAGGGAGGCTGTACACTGCTTCTCATACAACCAGTGTATGTATGTATGTATGTATATATATATATATATATATATATATATATAATTATATTTTTGCTTGAAGGCAATTACAATGCATGTATCGCATAAAATTCAATACTTTTTTATAGAAAATAGCTATACCCAAAAATCGTCTGCTAATGTTTTTTTTTAAAAACAAATTAAAATTAATTAAATCGGATTATTTACAGGTCAAACTTTTGTCTAAATCGATAAGTAGTAAACATAATGACCCTCAATAAAAAAAAGCAAAATAATATTACACATTTAATTCATTTTTAATACATTAAACGAATTTTTGGTCAATTTCGATCGCGTTCGGCCATTAACGCTCTTGAAATATGGGTGTTTACAAAATTCATGTAACTTTAGCGATTTTTAAAAATTTACAAAAGTCCGAGTAAGTGATCNGAACTTGACAAGTGTAATCCGGCAAAGTATCGCTTATCTCTCTCCCCGATTTTAATGAAATTTTCAGTATTGATTTATCAATTAATGAATTTTATAATGCATCAGTTATTTCATTTCAAAACTTTAATTAAGTATTTTGCTATGAAAAATTAATATATAAAATTCATTTAAAATATAAATATTCTGATGTTAAGTTTAAAATGTTATATTTTTAGATTCTAGAAATAAATATCTATTTTATTTTAGTCAAACAAAGTATAAGTTTTGAAGAAAAACTCCATTGGAAATTTAGCCCCTCTCCTTTTAAGCAGAAAAAATATAGATGTATAAATTTTTTTCTTTTATAAGATAATAGCCAATTAAATAATTATCGAAATGAGTAAAAAAGAAATCTCCCACCCACCCCCATTTTTTTTTTTTTTTTTTTTTTTTTACATTTTATTTTCCGATTTTCGGTACTTATTTTCTCATAAAAATATTCCCCTTAAAAGTTTTTTTTTCTATTCACAACTTCAGTCTTTTATCTTTTTATTTCTACGTAATTAGTATCAAACAAGGACCAATTCGCCGAGATTTTACGCCCCCAAAATGGGGGGGGGGGGGTCAAAATTAAGTGACATGAAAAAAATGAGAAAGTTTTGAAATAAAATAAATAATGCATTATAAAGTTCATTCATTGCTAAATCAACATTGAAAATTCATTAAAATCCGATAATTCCCTGATTTTTGGTAAATTATTTTCGGGGGGGGGGCTAAATTCATTTTGTCAAAAACGAATTTTAGGTCAATTTGGTATACCTAATATATATTATAAAAATGTATGTCCAAAGGTCATAAGGGGAAATAATTTTTAAAAATAATTTTTCTTTATTTTAAAACAAATACCAAAAATCGGTGAATTGTCCAATTTTAATTAAATTTTTACCACTTTATTCATTAATCATTAAACGTAATTAATTATAATGAATAAGTTATTTTATTTTTTAAAAATTGAAAAAAAAAAATGTTTTTTTATCAATTCATATTGTAAGGGGTTGGCTTTTGGAAAAAAAAAAATTTCCAGTCCTTATTTTTACATTTCTATAAAGATCAAATCCTGGAAATAAAGTTGGCAGAGTGGCCTATTGTCAGTCTCAGCTAGACAGCGAAAGAGTCTATCTCCTTTCTTAGCACTAACTAGGGAGATTGTTTTTTCATCTGAGTTGACGGAGGCTGTTACCAAACCTGGAAACCCATAGTTCCAAGGTAGTTGCTAATGAGACATATATAAAGGGCAGTTGTGTGTATGTATGTCCGAATGTAATCTATACATATATATAAAGGGCAGTTGTGTGTATGTATGTCCGAATGTAATCTATACATATATATAAAGGGCAGTTGTGTGTATGTATGTCCGAATGTAATCTATACATATATAAAAGGGCAGTTGTGTGTATGTATGTCCGAATGTAATCTATACATATATATAAAGGGCAGTTGTGTGTATGTATGTCCGAATGTAATCTATACATATATATAAAGGGCAGTTGTGTGTATGTATGTCCGAATGTAATCTATACATATATATAAAGGGCAGTTGTGTATGTATGTCCGAATGTAATCTATACATATATATAAAGGGCAGTTGTGTGTATGTATGTCCGAATGTAATCTATACATATATATAAGGGCAGTTGTGTGTATGTATGTCCGAATGTAATCTATACAATATATATAAAGGGCAGTTGTGTGTATGTATGTCCGAATGTCTATACATATATATAAAGGGCAGTTGTGTGTATGTATGTCCAGGGCAGTTGTGTGTATGTATGTCCGAATGTAATCTATACATATATATAAAGGGCAGTTGTGTGTATGTATGTCCGAATGTAATCTATACATATATATAAAGGGCAGTTGTGTGTATGTATGTCCGAATGTAATCTATACATATATATAAAGGGCAGTTGTGTGTATGTATGTCCGAATGTAATCTATACATATATATAAAGGGCAGTTGTGTGTATGTATGTCCGAATGTAATCTATACATATATATAAAGGCAGTTGTGTGTATGTATGTCCGAATGTAATCTATACATATATATAAAGGGCAGTTGTGTGTATGTATGTCCGAATGTAATCTATACATATATATAAAGGGCAGTGTATGTATGTCCGAATGTAATCTATACATATATATAAAGGGCATTGTGTGTATGTATGTCCGAATGTAATCTATACATATATATAAAGGGCATGTAATCTATACATATATATAAAGGGCAGTTGTGTGTATATGTATGTCCGGAGGAAAATTCGAAAATAAAACAATTAACGACAAAGTAAAATATATATACACATTAAATATCACCAGGGCTTGGTTTTTGAGCAAAAATAATAGAGATTTGATTTACATTCGTGAAGATAATTAAGAAATAAAATTTAAATGATAACAGTATGGATTTTTTTTTTTAATATTTGAGATAGTAGACATTAACATTTCTTTTCAGATTAGCTGGATCAATGCAAGGTCTAGTTTTTTTTACATAGGTTTGTTTAAAACCAGTATGCAAATTAACCACACCATATATTATGTAAATCCTTATTTCTTAGTGATATATAAGACATATTGCAGGATTTTAAACGCACCAATAACATGTGCTGTTTTGAGGCAAATTTAACTCAGATTTTCATAGAAAAATAATTAATAAATAAGATATATTCTATGTATTAATGATTTTGACTATAAATTAAATAATCATTGATAAACTTACACAATTCCTAAGGGGTTTGTGAAGTAAGTAGTGACATAGTTTCGGTTACAGATAGTTGGACACTGAATCTCCGTTATAATAAGAATTATGATAGGAATACTTGAGACCATAATTCTGTATAACTCCATTAGGAATACTAGCAAATATATGCACCCTCCGGGTGCAAGTATTTAAGTTTTAATGTAATAAAATATTGTATTAAATTAGAAAGGCTAATGAAACTAAATAAGAATACAGATAAAAAGATTTGAAACAGAGGGGGGTATAATAAAAGATTTGAAACAGAGGGAGTATAATAAAAAAAATGGAACAACTGAAACTTACTCTTCCATCACTCTCGTCTTTCATTGTTATTTTTTCTAATTTAAGTATTTAGTTATAAGAGGAAGTAAAGAATAAAATGACAGTTATTTCATCTTGTTAATGGATTTCATTTAAGATTCATTGAAGAGATTTTTGCTTATATTCATTAACATAAAACCAAACAGTTAGAAATCAATAATACTAAGCACATATTTATTAAATTCGATTTTTTAATATTAATATGCAAATTAGCCTTCCCGTTCAAACTGTAAACCGCTATTTTGTTGTATATATAAATATAATTGCATGTTGTCAGTATGTAGACATAGTTAACAGTATTAATAATGTAAGACAATTTTATTAATAATTGAGGTTTAGATAAAAATAAAATCATGGAGAATGTGATGTCAATAACTAAGAGAATTGTGACTTGAGTAGGAATATAGTTTCGGTTACAGACAGAAAAACACACAATCTCCATTATAATAAGATTTGATATAATAACTGTGTGCAAACAAATTTTTATAGACAAAAAAGTGTGATTACAAAAAAAAAAGAAAAAAAAGCAATGAAATATTGAAAATATAGTTATGCTTACAATCGTTTACAAATGAATCAAATTTCAGTATTAATAATAACCCATGAAAGTGTTGATATGCGATTAAATAAATAAGCTTTTTTGGTTATTTCCTTTAAGTCTAACATAAACAAACACTTGACTGATAGATTATTTATTTTCCCATTAAACTAACCCTAACCCCATCTTTTTTTCCTAGTAGATCAATAAATAAAAAATTAAAATCTTATCAGTCAAGAGTGGTTCCCCTTTGTTTATGTTAGACTTATAGGAAATAACTGCTTTTTTTTCTATTTGGTCATTTAAACGAGTGTAGATACCCAACCCCGTTCACTATGGCTATGCTATATTGACTTGTGTTGCAAGTATGAGGCATCCAGCAAGTATCGAAATCCATTATTCAGTAGTAATGGATCTATAATACTAGTTTATCAACCATTTACACCACGATGGGACTCACTGGACATTTGAACAACCAGTTTATGATGACTGGACAATTACTTATTTCCTTTGAACTCAATGGTTAAAAACAGGATGAGGTATAAAGGTTAAATGTAAGATATGTGCTGACCTTTCATTTAAAGGTTTTTTTTATTTATTTCTTCTTCTCCTTTTCTTCTTTTTCTTCTTTCTTTTTTTTACTTTTTTCTTTTTTTTCTTTTTTTCTTTTTTTCTTTATTACTTTTTCTTTTTTCTTTTTCTTACTTTTTCTTTTTCTTCTATTTTACTTCTTTTTTTGTCTTTTTCTTTTTTCTTTTTTTTCCTTTTCTTTTCTTCTTTCTTTTTTTCTTCTTTTTTTTCCTTCCTTATTTAGATTCTACTGGTAGTTGTTAGGCTAATTTTACCGTTGCAATATTAGACAAAATAAAACAACTATTTTCTTTATCATTGCCACAAATCTTAATGAAACTTCAATGGTTGAGAAAATAAGATAATTTTTCTTGATTATAGTTGTTCACTTCGTATTTTTCTAACATCCCACTAAGACGGATTCACACAAAGACATTTTTAATGTGGGTAGCCACACACAAACCGAAGCTCATGCAGTGGCCAGTGCACAAAATACATGATCTCTTTGGCATTTCCCTTTTGGAAACCTGGCTTTGCCCCTTTTAGACAAGGGGGCAGGTGCTCCCTGGGGGATGGCTCCCTGGGATCATGCCATTTAATTTATATCTTACCAAGCCGAAGCTCCTGGTCACAAGTATTGGAGCATCTAACAAGGATCAAATTCACTATTCAGTAGTAATTGATCTGCGAGACTAGTTTGCTAACCATTACACAAGTGGACGCCCTATCCTATTTATAGTATGTCCTGTGTATGACATTAAACTATCAGATGGTGAAGTTCTAGTTCTGGAGCTCTAGGGAAGTGGAGTACCCCTTCATCACCATTATTCCCAGATCCACTCTGACCCAGAGTGGTAATACCTGTTAGGGTCCCATCTATGGGTTAAATATTAAAAATGTGTTTAAAACAAAGTGAGTACCCACCAAGAATGAATAAAATAAAAACGTCTTCAGCATAAAATGACCCAATGGGTTGACATGCCGTAAAACCCAACCAACCAACCTATTTATAGTATAATCAATTACAAATAAATAAAATCAACTTTTATGCAATTAGCATTTAAGAGTTATCTCCCATGAGAAATTATAATGATTGGGTGAGCACAAATGCAACAACCCTTTTGTTATGTTTTTTACATACAGATGAAATCATATGAAACAGGAATGATAAATGCAAGGCAAGGTTATTGGAAAATTAACAAAGGATTTATTAAAACACAGAGTAGAAAATGCTTTCTAACTCTCGGATGACATTAACCAGTAACTGATAACGCTGCATTCCAAACATACATTCAAATGTAAACAAAAATGCTTTAATTGATCAAAAAGGGAAGCAAATCTATTTTTGTTTAAGTCTATTTTCGTTAATTTTATCAAATTTATCAAATTCTGTTTTATTACGCCAGGAAAAAGGAAATTATTTTACTATCATCCTTCAAAAGAATAAATGAGACAAATATGGTTTCATCTTTGAGTTTATATTCTTTTCTTGTGGCGGTTAATATTATCAATTTTATTTTTGTCGACGTATGTGTCTGCTGTAAACACATTTTGAGAAAGTCTGTATGTTTAATGGCCACAAAAATGGCAACAGATCCTTCACAGGATCTTTTATCATATAGGTGCTAGAAGGCGGAGGCTGAGGGTCCTAGTGTCCTGGGTATAACACTAAACTGCATCTAGTGGTAATGTTTCAGTTCTGGAGCTCTAGGAAGTGTAAAGTATCACTTCATTGCCATTACTCCCAGGTCCACTCTGGCCCAGAGTCGTAGTACCTGTTAGAGTCCCATCTATGGGTTAAATAGATCTAAAAAGGAACTTTTTTTTAAATTTTGAATACCCAACAAGAATGAATAAAACGAAAATGTCTTCAGCATAAAATAACCCAAGGGTTGACATGCTGTAAAATCCAACCAACCAACTTTTACAGAAGTGCCAGGAAACAGTACTAATCAGAGCAAACAGATACTACACTCTATCCTTGGCAGTAGTTTGGTTTGGTTTGATTTGTTTTGTTTTACGGTATATCAACCTCAGTGGGTTATTTAATGCCGACAAAATTTTTAAATAAATCCATTCTTAAGGGATACTAGATTTTTTTTATAAACTCATGTTTTTCTATTTAACCCATAGATGAGACCCTAACAGGTACTACCATTCCGGGTCAGAGTGGACTAGGGAACAATGGTGATGAAGGGGTTCTCCATATTCCCCAAATCTCCAGAACTGGATCCTCACCATCAGATAGTTTAATGTTCATTCTCAGGACATGTAGACCCTCAGCCACTACCTTCTAGCACATATATGGTAAAAAGGACTGGGGTTACCATAAGGGCAATAGGGTCTGGACAATCATTGGCAGCAATTACCAGACTATGTTGACGGGAACTGGTGATATAAATAATAAAATTAACCATGTAACCAATTTACTCTGTTTACTTTTTGTGTTAGAATTGAGGTGACCATTAAAAATAATGATAAAGTAATGCTGATAGCTTTTTGATTTAGTGCATCCTGGGACTCACATATTTGCCTTGAATGGGTCCCTGGGAAAATTGATGGGTCCCAACTAAAGTTTCTTAATAGATTGTAGGGTTTTTATTCATGATCTGAAGAAACAACTAAAGCCATCTAACTCCTACTTTTGTAACCTATCCTGTGTAATTCATTTCTAAGAAACTATTGAAATATATTTACAGTTAGCTTGAAATGGTGGGGGAAGAAAAAAGAAAAACACTGGGATGCATGGATATGATTTTACAGTGTTCTTTTAGATTTTTGTGTGTCAGGGACGAAGGATGCGTACCTATCAGCATCTCTGATGATAGTCATTTTGGATCATATGACCTTTAGGCACCCCTTTTTAATCTCGATTCAGAAGGACATGTTTTTCATTTACACCGTCAATATCCGGTTGTTTGTTAGGGGTTGGGGTTAGGTTTAGGTGTTAGTTTTATAATTTAAAACAAAAACTCTAAAAATCGTCTGTTAACAAACAACCAGATATTGACGGTGTAAATGAAAAACATGTCCTTCTGAATCGAGATCAAAAAGGGGTGCCTAAAGGCCATATGGTCCGTCATTTTATTTGCTTGATATAATTTGTCAAATGCTTTATCTTCTGTTGGTGGGGTCTTAAAATATACTGTCTATATCCCCCTGCAGAGGGGTAAGACCCCCCCCCATACTAATAAATAATAAAGGACGTCCTGGTCTTGACACTAAATTTGCATCTCATGAAGCTTGAGATTTAGAGATTTCTCCTTCATTGACATTACTTCCAGGTTCACTCTGCCTGGAGTTAGGGTCTTATCTATTGATCGAATATATTACTTTATAAATTTGTTTTTGTGCCAAAAAAAAATTAATATAAGACCTTCTCCGATTTCAACAGAAGGAATACGTGACCAATATCAGCAAGCTCTGAAATTCTTGGGAATTGGAAAAAAAATGTTTTTTCCTTCTTGTTCTAAAATTACAAATTTTCTAATATATTAAAAATTTTTTGGTTTGTTTTTGTCTTTTTTTTCTTTTCTTTTTCATTTTTATATATTTTTGCTCATTTTATGTGCATTTTTTATTTGTTTATTTAGAATTAATGCTATTGATTCAAATTAATTGATAATGTTCCTAACCCACACAAATCCCACCCTGTCGGTGGGGCATTAGACTGCACCTCTGCAGAGGGGTAATAAGCTCCCTCAATGAGGCCACCTGTTAGCCGTGGGTAGCAACCCGTGATGCTTAAGGATAGAACCCAGGTGGATGAACAGTCCATGACTTGCAATATTCCACTTTGACCCTTTCTTGGGCTAGACGGGCGGTCAGAGAGGCCCCCTCTGATCAAACGGCTGGTCACGTCAAGGCCTAGCACCTATATGATTGCCCCAACCTTATTGCCCTTATGGCAAGCCCCAACCCTTTTTATCATATGGATGCTAGAAGGCGGTGGCTGAGGGTCTACATGTCCTGGGAATGATGTTAAACTCTATCTGATGGTGACATTCCAGTTTTGGAGGTTTGGGGAATGTGGAGCACCCCTTTATCACCATTGCTCCCTGGTCCACTATGACCCGGAGTGGTAGTATCTGTTAGGGTCCCATCTATGGGTTAAATAGAAAAACATGAGTTTATAAAAAAATAAGTATCCATTAAGAATGAATTTATTTCAAAACTTTATCGGCATTAAATGACCCACTGAGGTTGATATGCCGTAAAATAAAACAAACCAAACCAAAAACCACACACAAATCAGAAGCTGACTGTGATCTGGACTGTGATCTGGACCGTGACCCTCATAAATTCCTTTACAATGCAGGTGTCGGGACCCATTTGTGTTACCAAAAATTGTAGGGTATTTATTACCAAACCCTCTGCACGAGGTCAATTTCTTAAGCGGAGTTTAACAGGTTTGAATTCAGAGTTATCCTTCTCCTAGACTGGTTACTTAGCCAATGTTAAAGGGCTCAGTCTACCCTACTATTTACCCATAGCTGGAAGGAGAAGTAGTTGGATGCATACTTTTCCCAAGGGTATTAGCGCTATGTGATATGTAAAGTCTGATCTGTGATTTGAACTTGGGTCGACAAGTCCATTTCCTACGACTCTAACCATTACACCACAAGCCTCCAAAATATTGTAGACTAATCCTATTTTAACATATAGAAAATACGTGACTGATGTCAGCATGCTCTGAAAAACGGTGTGGGTGTGGGTGGAGGGCACTTTGTTATAAAATTCCAAACTTCCTAAACCATTAAACAATTTATTTTATTTATTTATTTATTTATTTTTTTTTTTTTTTTTTTGCGAGGGGTATGGTGGTGGATATGATTGATTTTTTTTTTTTTTTTTTTTTTTTTTTGCTGGTGGGGGTATGGTGGTAGATATGATTGATTTTTTTTTTTTTTTTTTTTTAATTTCATTTTATAATATATTTTTTTGCACATTTCATGTGCAAATTTAATTTAGAACTAGTGCTGCTGGAAATCTTTTAAGAAACAACTACACAAAAAATATAAATATGAATGTACAATGAACGTGATTCCCTAACCTCTAGGCATAAGATAACCCTAGGTTGATTGACATGCCATTAAAATCAATCATTCAATTAGCTTTTCGTGTTAAAATTGAGGTGTCCATTAAAAACAATGTTTTGATTCGTCAAATTGTTTACCTTCAAAATATCACATAAACTTGGTTATTCAAAATTCAAACACCCCTTTCATCTTGGTGTAATGGTTAGTAAGCTAGTCCTGCAGTTCCATTATTATTGAAACTAGCAAATATATGCAAATAATTAAATTTTGATGTAATAAAATATATTAAATTAGAAAGGTTAATGAAACTAAATAAGACTGCAGATAAAAATATTTGAAACTGGGGATTAAAATTAAAATATAGAACAACTGAAACTTACTCTTCCATCACTCCCATCTTTCATTGCTAAATTTTCTTAATTTAACTATTTAGTTAAATTAGGAAGTAAAGAATAAAATGAGTTATTTCTTCTTGTTAATGAATTTCTTTTAAGATTTACCCCTGAGATTTTTGCTCATATTCAATAAGATAAAACCAAACAATTAGAAATCAATAATACTAAGCACATATTTATTAAAATCAAATTTTTAATATCAATATGCAAATTAGCCTTCTCGTTCACACTGTAAACCACAATTTTGTTATATATATATATATATATATATATAAATACAATTGCATGTTATTAGTATGTAGATATTGCCAACAGTATTAATAATATAAAACAATTTTATTAATAATTGAGGTTTAAATAGAAAAAAAAATCATGGAGAATGTGATGTAAATAACAAAGGGAATTGTGACTTGAGTAGTGATATAGTTTCAGTTACAAACACAATCTCCATTATAATAAAAATGAGTTTAATCCTCACTGGATGCCCAATACTTGTGGCCTTATGGCAAATCCTCCCTGTGGTGAACGGTTGGGTAAATACCTTTTGTACCTCCCTTTTATTCTTTATAATAAGCTAAAAATCAATATAATTGTCTGAATTTTTGAGATGAGACTTGATAGTTTGTATTATTTAGATTTCTCAGACTGTTGTCCTCATCTTTATTATATACACAACGTTTTGGTCAATCTGCCCTCCAGCCTTCTTCAGGTGTTTTGTGTCGAACTCGAGAACCTTCTTGTCAAATTCAAAAGCCTTCACAGAACTGCAAACATAACCTATTATTAATTCCTCCCACATAACGAAAGAGGAACAATGTGGCCTCTATTTAGATGAGGACTCCTTCAGAATTTCATTGATCTATAGAATTGGCCCATTGAGTTAGGCTTTCCCGAGAAATTGACTCGAGAATGGACGCTAACGTTAAAAAGGCCCTTGTGTTTTTGCGGTTCTTTTCATTGATTTGAATTACCAATTCTGGGCATAAATGTCTTCTCGTAACATAATGAGAAACAATGAGGACACTATTTCGATGAGGACACCTTCAGATGTTCATTGAGCTATAGAATTGGCCCAGTGTGGTACGCTTTCCTGGAAAATTGACTATTCTCATTCCACTAACCACGACTGGGTACAAGTTAAGTATTCTCTGGTGAATTAAATAAAGGGTTTATTTGAAGTTCTGTGAAGGCTCCTGAATTCTACAAGAAACATCTGATGGTGACTGTAATATCAAGGTGTTTGTAGTAAGAGTATGCTGGCAAAGTAAAAACAAACACAGGTTGAAAGTTTCAATAAATTGTATTAAAAAGGTTTGGTGCTGGTAGGAGTCTGATGTTGTTGGTAGGAAGTTGGTGGTTGATGGCTGGTGACTGTTAACGCTAGTCAACTTGTAGTAGTTCACCCCCTTTAAGGCTTGGTTGGTTGACCGGGTCAGGATGAAAGAGCGTGAAGGGGCTGTGAGAGATATCAGCTATCTTGATGTAGCAGTTGTCATTTGGGCGTCCACTTCCTGCTCTGTGTCCCCCGCTGATTGCCTGACGGTCTTTCAAAGTCAGTGAATTTATACTTTTTCTGAAAATGATCAGCTTTGGCATTTTTTATGAAGGTCACGGATTGGTCAAAAAATGCAAATTCTGATTTTATCTTGATAATTTCTTTTTAAGATTCGCGCTTGGGTCGATCCGTATGTGCACAGAACAGTTTTTTTCTCGTTTATCCTAAAGCCATGACTCTGTCAACATCTGAACTTGTTAACATTTTGTATTGTTGATGAGTGGGCATATTGGGTTTAGTGAATTGGGAGATATCTTTATTTGTGTATATAACAAGACCGAAGGGTACATTGTCCGAAACGTGTATATAACAATAGAGATGAGGACAACAGTCTGAATAATACAAATTAAAATATCTTTTTAAATTCACTACATTAACATTTTAATTTTTGTCTTTTTTTCTTGTAGCATAAGAATTCTTCCTTTTTACTTTTTTATAATTTATTTTCATTTTCTTTCAGGAAACATGGTACAAGCAAAAAAAGTAACTAATTTTGAAAAACGAATTTTGGTTTACAATAAAAACTACCCAACCATGGAAGAAGTGCCTGAAAGTGTATCGTAAGTTGTTATTAATTGTTTTTTTTTTGGAGGGGGGTGCAATTCCAGTTCATGAGAAAGAGAGATACACTAAAAGAAAAGCTGTATTCAAATAAAAAAATCTGGACCATATGACCTTTAGGCACCCCTTTTTGATCTCGATTTATACTGTCAATATCCGGTTGTTGTAAATGAAAAACATGTCCTTTCTTAATCGAGATCAAAAAGGGGTGCCTAAAGGTCATATGGTCCAAAAAATGTTTAAATTTATGAAAAAGAAACAAAAGAAAAGAATCCGAGTGAATAATTCAATTACAGTTCAAGAATAAACAGATTAAAATGAAAAGAGACTGCCGTCAAATTAGTATCTTTTCTTTGCGTATATCGTATAAAATTCGATAATTATTGAAAATAATCATGACAAGTAAACTTGGCAAATAACGCGCACGTGGAATACCATACAGCTGTTTCAACTTTATTAAGTGTCATCAGTGGTGTATACCTACAATTTCCCTCCGACAGAAATCAAAACCGGGAACCCAGCACGGAATAAACAATAATATACTTTACTTAACAATGCTCCAAAAAGCAAATTTTCAAATTATCTCTATCTCTCTCTATCTCTCTATCTCTCTCTCTATCTCTCTCTATCCAAACTGTGATGGATTTTTTTTTTAAAAATGGTTTCTTTAAAAAAAAAGGGCATTGCAACAACGCATTGGTTTGTAATGACTTTTAGTGTTACTAGTAGTTTCTAGAATTTCCTTTTCGACCTCACACATTTGTTTAGTGGGGTTTTTTTGTAAGTACTAACAGTGACCACCACCCGTTCCCCCTTAAAGGTGATAAGTCACAGTCAACATTTACAAAAACATTTATAAATGTTCATTGATTTAAACCCACCTTTTTTTTTTTTTTTTTTTTTTTTTTTTTTTTTTTTTTTTTTTTTTTTTTTTTTTCTTAAGTTTGTAGCTAGTTGACACCTCAATAGATGTTTACAAATAAGGAGAGAAAAAAAATTGACTGTCAGTATTTCACAAAATTGCGTGTAATGCTAAAAGATTGAACTCACCCACCGGTTTTAGATAGGGTTTGTTTTTTGTTTTTTTTTCTTAGGAACAATTTAAACATGATTAAAACACTATACCTGATATCCTCCTTCATATATATATATATATATATATATATATATATATAAGGTAGAAAAGCAGATGGTCTCGACGAAATACCCCCAGAGGTATGGAAGACGGGAAAGTTCAATGACATGCTGTATATAGACAAAATAGAATAGATAAATGGACAAAAGGATGCATCCTCCCATTCCCAAAAAAGGGAGACCTAGGAATCGCTAAAAAATTACAGAGGCATAACTCTTACTGCTATTGCAGCTATCTTAGCTTAATATAATGCTCTTCTTCTTAATCGCATCCAACCCAAAATAGAGAAAATCCTTAGAAAAAAACCAAAACAGATTCCGCAGAAATAGATCCACAACCTCTCAAATCCTGACTATACGACGAATCATAGAAGGGGTTCGAGCAAAGAATCTTGAGGCAACGCTACTATTCGTAGACAAAGGCATTTGATTCTATACACAGAGGGAAAATGGAACAAATACTACTAGCCTATGGTCTCCCCAAAGAAACTGTTGCCGCCATAATGATGCTCTACAAAGATACTAAAGCAATGGTACGCTCACCTGATGGCGACACAAATTTCTTTGACATTGCCGCTGGGGTCCTGCAGGGAGATACATTAGCACCATATATATATTTATAATATGCCTAGACTATGTACTCCGAACATCACTAGATATCATAAAAGAAAAAAGTTTTGCACTAAGAAAGGCAATACCCCGCACAAACTGTCACAGATGTAGACTATGCTGATGACCTTGCACGTCTTGCAGATACACAGGCTGAGGCACTTCTACACAGCCTGAAGGAGGCAGCAAAGAACGTTGGCCTCTACGTGAACTGATAAAACTGAGTTCATGAGCTTCAAAAAGCAAGGAGACATCTCTACACTTGACGATAAACCTCTTAAGTCAGTAGAAATATTCACATACCTAGGTAGTAATATTTCATCCACAGAAAGCAATGTTAACACTCAAATAGGAAAGGCATGGTTGGCCACCAACAAATTATCAGTCATATGGAAATCCAATCTCCCTGACAAGCTAAAAAGACGATTCTTCCAGGCTGTGGTTGTGTTGGTACTGCTGTATGGCTGTACCACCTGGACCCTAACGAAGCACCTTGAGAATAAGCTAGATGGGAGCTGCACAAGAATGCTGCGAGCGGTCCTGAATAAGTTGTGGAAGCAGCACCCCACAAAGAAGCAACTGTATGGCCACCTTCCCCCCATCACACAAACCATACGAGTAAGACGGTCTAGGCAGGACACTGCTGCGGGACACTGCTGGAGAAGCAGGGATGAGCTCGTAAGCGACGTACTACTGTGGAAGCCAGCACATGGGCACGCTAATGTGGGCCGCCCAGCCAGAACCTACATTGACCAACTATGTAAGGATGCTGGCTGCTGCGCGGAGGAGCTCCCAGAGTCGATGAATGATAGGGAAGGTTGGCGAGAGATTGTCATGGATAGCCGTGCAAACAGCGCGTCATGATGATGATATATATAAGGGTTTTATAATTTGCTTGAAAAATGAGTCTAACTTCATCAGACAGGTGAGTCCTGATTAGTTATCATCCTCCACAGATTAATACAACATCCAACATATTTTTTTGATATATAATATCTGTATATAATATATATATTTACCAACCCCTCTGCACAAGCAGGATGTGACACAAGGTCAATTTCTTAAGCGGAGTTCAGCAGGTTTGAATTCAGTTTTCTTTCTCCTAGACTAGTTGCCTAACCAAGGTTAAAGAGCCCAGTCTGCCCTACTATTTATCCATAGCTGGAGGGAGAGTAGGATTCATACCTTTCCCAAGGGTATTAGCGCTAAGTGAAATGCAATTACCACGTCCAGGAATTGAACTTGGGGTGAGGAGTCCATTTCCCATGACTTTAACCATTACACCACGCGCTTCCTTCTGTATATAATATATATTTACATGATGGCTAACCGTCAGGGTTTTATCTCAAAGTTTTAATTTTGGGGAAAAATTAACTTACGATATAGTATCAAAACGTTAACAAAACACATAACCACACAATAGACAGGCTTTATTTTTTTTTTTAAATGATGTAAATAAGTATTCTATTTCTTGTATGTAATATAACATAGCAAGTATTTAAAAAGGTATTTTTAAGTTAAAAGTGATGTTATTTATTTAAATTAATACTATATATGTGTACACATGCAGTATTAAAATGAAAATGTTGAATAATCTTGTGGTAAACTTTCTTTTTGTTTTTTTGTTTTTTTAATGTTGATATCTGTACCTCTTATTCTCGAAATAATGGATTACAGCATAGAGATGCATACAATTTGAGTGCAGAATTGGGAAGAACATATTATTTTATATAAGAATTCCAAGTTTTATCAAAATTGTTCCAAAGATAAAGAAATGGTAAAAAAGACTGAATTTCTTGTTTTGAATTGGTCCATGATTTGACACATTTTTTTAACAAAATCATGTCCATTTTTGTAACCCTAATTTCAGGGGCTTTAAATTCTCATAACTTTTGAACCACTTGGGATATTTGTATAATTCAAACAATTCTGAACTCCATTTACAGATCTCTATATAACTAATATGATTAAATAAGAATAACCTCCAATTTTAAAAGATCAACTGGAAATTCTATGTAATATGTGAAAATAAATCATTGTCTTCTTCTTCTGATGATGATGATTTGGATATAACATATTTGGAAATGAAAATGGTTTCTCCCTTTTTTAAAAAAAATTTTTATTATTATTTTTCTTTATTTCTTAATGTCATTTTATTTTATTTTATTTTTTCTTTTGTTTTCTTAGTCTTACAGCCCTGAATAAGGCAAAGGACTGGAGTCGAGTGAGAATCAGTTTGTGGATGATAGGAGGCACTATAGTTGGTTGTATCATTATGTCGTATATTGGACGAGAACAAGCCAAACGAGGTGACGGTCTCCAAAAACAGAACTTGGATTGGCACAAGCAGTACAATGCACATGCAAAGCAAGTGGCGGACGCAGAGACTGAAGCAGCAGCCACAGCAGCAGCAGCAGCTAAATCTTGAAATACTTTCGTAACTTCCAATTACGGGTGAAGTCCTTCTTGAAAAAAAAAAAAAAAAAAAAAAAAAAAAAAAATCATTAGCAATTTACATTTTATTTTTTTGCTTTTTAAAATTAGCTTTCTAAAAATAAATATATATATCTTGGTATTTGCATGGGGGTACATTGAATTTACAATAAAAGAAATGAAAAAAAGAAAGTATGTCTGCCTACAAAGAAGTTTATTTTTTTGTTTAATTAATACCAAGTTTAATAAAGAAAGTTGAAATTAACTAACGTCTACTGTTTTAATAAAAAGAATGGGTACCATTATAGTATGTGGCCTACCTTTTGAATGTGACCTACAAAATCATGTCTCTCTTATAGTATGTGGCCTACCATAAAAAGCATATTATAAGGTTATAATAATAATAACTCCTAACCCTATTTTAGAATTAAATAGATCTTTGATTCATGTAAATTATGGATAAATTCTTTTTTAATTATTCTTAATTACTATATACAGCTTGTGACTGAATTGCATTTCTTGAAATTTAATATATGTGAAAAATAATTAGTTTCAATAAATTGCCTACTACTTATATCTATAAATATACTCTTACTGAGGGAGGACACATTCAATCCGGGTAGGCCACATACTATAACGGCACCAAAGAATGTTATATAGAGACAACAGTCTTTCTCTTTAACATGTTTCATTTAAATACACACAGACCTGGTTCTTTTTTATCTTTTCTTTTTTCTTTTCTTTTTTTCTTTTTCTACCCCCCCACCCCCCTATTGATTTTTTTTTTTCATTGTTTTAAAAGATTTCTCAATTTTATTTCAATTTTATACAAAAAAATTGACCCAAATATTTTCACATCATTGGTCATTTTCAAGGTTAGAATCAAAAGAATATTTTTCTGAATTTTTTTTTTTTTTTTAGATAAGTCTTAATAATTTGGATTATTCGGACTATTGTCCTCATCTTCATTGTTACGACAAGAAGGTTCCCAAGTTCGAGCAGGCTCCTGAGTCTGACAAAAAATACCTGCAGAAGGCCGGAGGGCACATCGGCTGAAACGTTGTACAGATAACAATGAAGATGAGGACAATAGTCTGAATAATCCAAATACAAATTATCTTTTCTCAAACGTATTTTTTTTTTTTTTCTTCATGGCTTGTTTAGGTTGGACTGAGTATTTCTTCTTACAATTCTGAGTAGCAGCTTTTCTTACTTGGGCTGTTTCTTCTTCTTCTTCTTAAGATTCTGAGCTGGCTGAGATGCTCTGTATTGTCGTTTGTTCTTAGTGACAACACAAGACATTTCTTTGGCGAATTCATATTTATTTTATTTGAGTCTTGATCCAGATTACTCAACTGCACTGTGAGAATCTAGTCAACTGTTATTGTGTCTTTATCCTTTGATGGCCAGCTAGAGACTGATTAGAACTAAACTCTTTCTCATGCTTGCTTGGCACTACGGGAAGATGAGGTCACAATAAGGTTTAGAGATATCAATCAAAATCTCTGTAACTGTTATTTTGAATTTAAATAACTGTGCATAATTAACAGGGCACCCATTCTTAAGAATACCCAAAAAGAGTTCTTTATCCATGATACTGTGTATTCTCACTAGTTTTCCTGGTCTAGAAGTGGTGAAAGATCCTCAACACAATTTTGGGTATTATCGCATAAATTCGTCCTGACCTCCTGACCTAAGAAACGCCCCCACCCCCAGTCTTTTCTCGACAAGTAAAACTAAATATTTTCACCCTGCCCTCTTTGAAATATTTTTTTTTAGCAGTTTGAAGGTGTTTTATTGACAAATAACTTAATTGTTTGAAGGCATTAAAGGTAAGGCAACGCCAAGGTTTTTTATCAAAATGTAAATATCCCCCCCCCCCTATAAATTTTATAAAATTTTATTTATTTATTTATTTTTTTTTTGTTGGTATTTTCAGTTTATTTTAATCCAAAACAACTGTCACAATTTTTATATATATACAATCTAGTTTCAAAAAATGCCCTCAAACAGCTAGGGAGTTCACTGGTAGCACAGGTTGGATTTTCAGCAGGCACCGCTTAGAGTTTTTTTTAGGGCAGTAGGCCTGGACGCATTTATGCGATATGCACCGTCATTTCCTACAATGATAACCATTACACTGTGTGCCTCCAACTGTGAATTCATGTGACCAAATAATTCTAGTTTAATCTCACCTGACAAAAAACAAAAACAGAGTTCCAATACTCACTCTCATTTTATGGCATGTCAACACTTGTTGGGTTATTTTATGCCGATTATGTTTTATTTTATTTCTTTGTAAGGTACAGCTGCCACGTGTGTCAGCCTCCTGCATATCATTCCAGATCTTGCTTCTATTGGTAATTAGGTATAGTGAAGGGGTTTAGTTATTTTTTGAAATCAAGTTTTCTGTGAGGATTTGAACATCAAGAGAGTGTGTGGGTGATTTTTGTAGGTCTATGAACTTGCATCCTTGATAGGAGGACGGTTCTTTTAAAAAAAGTTTAATATGCTCTTGGGATCTATTTTTCCAAATAGTTTATCCATGCTGTTAACATTGTAGAACTTTCTTCGAATGTGGGAGAGGTGTGTGCATTCAATCAGAATATGTTTTATTGTGTATCGGTTTCCACATGAACATTTAGGTGGAGGTTCTTCTTTTAGAATGAAGGAGTGGGTTAATCTAATGTGGTGGATGCGTAGCCGGGTGATAGTGGTTTCTTCTCTTCTGGTATTACTAGAATCAGGTGTCCTTTCTTTTAAGCTGGGCTGTAATTTGTAGAGTTTGTTGTGGTGATTTTCATGAGAGAGGGAAAATGAGATGGACTCTTACCTGGTCTACTTGTTTTACTTCGTCGCTGTCCTCTCCTTCTCGGCTGATTCACTCTTCTTCTGAGCTGGTCATCTGTGCTTATTTCTTGGTTAATAATTAAACAAGACTTAATATTTTTCTTATTCTTTATTTTTTTAAAAACCCATAGTCAAAAAGGGTTTCTAACCGTGCGGTGAGAAGCTGGCATCTTCTGGGAGCAAACAATCTTAATGTCTGCTTCCCCTCAACTAACAGCCAGAATCTGACTAACTCGACCAGTTCCCTTTCACACGTTTTTCCTTCAGCCAATCAGCAGTCGGCGTACAGGTCAGAGAAAATGAACTGCCTTGTCAATCAATCAACTATAATGGCTAATGTAACTTTCCATTTACCATCCCGTTATTTAAATTTTAGCTACACTTACATTCATAGTTCGTAGGCTACCCATGAATTATGTAATATCATGTTCTAGATGGCTTCTAGTATAAGCTATCTGCCTTTTTAGGTGTTTTGCCTTAAGTGAATATTTCGCCCTGTCGGCTGGGGCGTTAGAATGCACCTCTGCAGAGGGGTAAGACTCCCCCCAATGGGGCCACCTGTTGGCCGTGGGTGGCGACCCGTGATGCTTAAGGATGGAGTCTTGGTGGATGAGCAGTCCATGACATACAACACTCCCCTTAGACCCTTACTTAGGCTAGACGGGCAGTCAGAGAGGCCCCCTCCGATCAATCGGCTGGTCATGTCAAGCCCTAGCACCTATATGATTGCGCCAACCCTCTTGCCCTTATGGCAAGCCCCAACCCTTTTTATCATATGGGTGCTAGAAGGCGGTGGCTGAGGGTCTACATGTCCTGGGAATGACGTTAAACTCTATTTGATGGTGAGGTTCCAGTTTTGGAGGTTTGGGGAATGTGGAGAGCCCCTTTCATCACCATTGCTCCCTGGTCCACTCTGACCCAGAGTGGTAGTATCTGTTAGGGTCCCATCTATGGGTTAAATAGAAAAATGTATTTATAAAAAAAAAAAAATGTGTATCCATTAAAAATGAATTTATTTCAAAACTTTGTGGGCATTAAATGACCCACTGAGGTTGATATGCCATAAAACAAAACAAACCAAATTAAGTGAAGATTCTTCTTCAAGACATTTTGAAGAATTTTCATTCTCTCAGAAATTAACCATTTTTTGCCAATCCTAAACACAATGTGTCTTGTGATTATTGATAATTTTCAAAATTGTCAATCTAGGAACATTAAAACAATGGAAAAGTTATATATCCTCCGGGGCCGGGTTAGCTCAGTCAGTAGAGCGTTCGGCTAGAAACCACAAAGTTCCTAGTTCAATACCAGCCCTCGCCAACTCGGTGTATGAGTAGCACAGGGATCTGTGCGGTAAAGTAAGGAGCTGATGGTAGGTGTAGTGCTCCAGTCAGTAGAGTGTTCGGCTAGAAACCACAAATTTCCTAGTTCAATACCAGCCCTCGCCAACTCAGTGTATGAGTAGCACAGGGATCTGTGCGGTAAAGTAAGGAGCTGATGGTAGGTGTAGTGCTCCACAGTCGGTAGAGCGTTCGGCTAGATTCAATACCAGCCCTCGCCAACTCAGTGTATGAGTAGCACAGGGATCTGTGTGGTAAAGTAAGGAGCTGAACATAGGTGTAGTGCTCCACCTCAGACGCAAAAACAATCTCCTTCGTCTAGCGTTAGTGAAAAGGGGATAGTGTAACACCTATGATGGGCTGGGGGCTATTGCACGTCCTTACTGCATCATTCGCTGCACTTATCATCTCGCTCAGCTTTTCATCTTCATCATCTCATTGGCCATGATCGTCTGCTAGCTTCACTTAGGATCCCCACACGTAATACTCTGTGCTAAAAGCACTCCTGAGGGCTCCCCCGCCAAAAGGTGAACAATTAATAAACAAAGAAAGAAAGGAACAAACAAAGACAAAACTGAGTCAGGTGAACATCAAAATGGCAAAGATGAGGCATTCATACTTCATCTCAGGTGAACATCAAAATGGCAAAGATGAGGCATTCATACTTCATCTCAGGTGAACATCAAAATGGCAAAGATGAGGCATTCATACTTCATCAGTCAGTCCCATCTGTACTCTCTCTTTTCTATCATTATCTCTGTCGACAGAGAGGGGGTGCCCCCTTTCTATCCGGTCAAGACCTCTGCTTAGGTTGTCCTCTCTGCTGCCAGTCTAAAGGTGATCTGTCTCATCCGCTGCCCAAGAACTAACTGACAACTTTTTCAAATCTCCCCATACCCTTCAAATCTCACACAAAAATCCCATCCTCCGAGATTCATACAGGATTTCAATTCTCTTTGTTCTAACAGAGCAAACTACTTTGGTGGTCAAGTTTTTTTATTTCTGATTATTCTTCTCTCTCTTTTGCCTAAATCCAGACATTTGTCTGCTACTGGCCTTATCACACTTATTTTTTTTATCTATTCTTATTTTTTTTAATGGTCTTACTGAACTATTGACACCCACACACAATATACTTATTATATTATATATAATATATGTATACCCCACACACACACACATGTATGTATATATATATGAGGTTAAGTAAACAAACAAATGTGTTTATTTTTATATGGCTTTAAGCCGACAATTTTTGGAGGATATGTGCTTAATTGAAGTCGTACCTAATTTTGAAAATTAATTAGTTAATAATTAATGAATTTTAGACGGGCATATATGTTCAAATATAAGGCTAAACGAATCGAGAAAATGTCAATCCCTGAATGTACATTTCGACCTATTAGGTCTCATCAGCTAGGTTATAGACATGGGAGACAGTCTCCCCATACCCTTCAAATCTCACACAAAAATCCCATCCTCCGAGATTCATACAGGATTTCAATTCTCTTTGTTCTAACAGAGCAACTACTTTGGTGGTCAAGTTTTTTATTGCTGATTATTATTCTCTCTCTTTTGCCTAAATCCAGACATTTGTCTGCTACTGGCCTTATCACACTTTTTTTTTTTTTTATCTATTCTTAGTTTTTTTTAATGGTCTTACTGAACTATTGACACCCACACACAATATACTTATTTATATATATATATGTATACCCACACACACATGTATATATATATATATATATATATAATATATATACATACATACATGTACCAGTTTTGAGCGTGAAAAAATCGTGCATGAAAACCTAAAGAGTCAACTTTGAAAGGGTTACACCTGTCATATTGGAGAGAACATGGAGGGTTGGAAGTGTCTGACATGTGGTCGAGTTTTGCTTTCTAAGGCTGGCTATGTCAATCATAGGAAGTCTCACCTGGGTCAATCCATGCAGATTCCAGGAGCAAACAATGTGTCTTGTGCTATCTGTGGCAAGGTCTGTAAGTCGGCTTCTGGTCTTAAGAGACATATGGTGGTGCATAAGCATCAAATTTTGTCATCTGAATCATCTCATTCAACAGGAAGGAAGTCTTTTCAATGTCATATTTGCATCAAACTTTGTGGATCTGCAGCAGGTTTGATGAGTTATTTGAGGGCTCATGCAAGGAAGGGTTCTGGTGGTGGAGTTGTGGGATTGTGAGGGACGGCAGTGATCTGTAAAGATTGTGCTATTGGCGTGCATGCATGCATATATATATATATATATATATATATATATATAATATATATATATATATATATATATATACACACACACACACATACATGATCTATTATCTCTAATCTACACACACACATATTTATATTTATATGTAGCTGGACTTACTACTTATGTATTCACATAACTATACAGCCATATATATATTTACCAACCCTCCGAACGAGCAGGATGCGACACAAGGTCAATTTCTTAAGCGGAGTTCAGCAGGTTTGAATTCAGAGTTTTCCTTCTCCTAAACCGGTTGCATAACCAAGGTTAAAGAGCCCAGTCTGCCCTACTATTTACCCATAGCTGGAGGGAGAGTAGGATTCATACCTTTCCCAAGGATATTAGCGCTAAATGAAATGCAATTACCACGTCCAGGATTTGAACTCAGGCCCAACGAGTCCATTTCCCATGACTTTAACCATTACACCACGCGCTTCCTACATATACAGCCATATATACACACACACACACACACACCCCTGCATGCACACAACTGCACTGATGTGTTGTGTCACAATAGACTCACTCGCTGATTGGCTGATACTGACTTTAGGCTACCCGACAACGACTTATATATCCTCCAGGAAGAAAATTTGGTCAATTTTTATAAAATTGAATTAAATCTAAAAAATCTTGTAAGACAAAAAAAAAAAAAAATCTTAAATCATGAAAAAGAACCTTGTCTGATTTTGTTGTATGGTGTTTAAAAAAAAACTGATATCATTTCATAATCTTTTATTCTTAACTTTTTTTATGATGTAGGATTAATGAAGTATCTTGGCTTCATTATAGATGATGCCTACATCTATCAATCAACTATACAATAAAATTATCTGGCTTCCTGTTTTTGCTTGGCCATGATCAACACTGCTATTTTGTTGGGTTTCTTTTTACTTACAAAAACACATAGATAAACACTGTAACAATTACAATACCCAGTTTAAAAATTAACTTGTATAGGAGCCACATAGGAACTTTAAAGTTCATGTGGCACCTATACAAGTTACATACTTCAAAAATTCATTATATTCTACTTCTGTAACTAAGTAGTGAATCACCATAATGTACACTACCATCTGTATATTAATCAAAGCCTTATTTAATACTAGGTTCTTCAATATGTGGGAGGTTGGGGAGGGGAGTTATGAATTTAACTCTTAATGTCCTATACCGCCTCATTCCGCCTGGCCAAAAGTCACATTCATTTTGCTAATCTACCCCAAATGATAGCCTTTATTTAAATGTAATATTAAACATATTTAGATGTCTTTGATTTAAGGGAAATAACAGGTAACTTGAAATGAAAAGGACATTTTTAGCCATTTTTTGATAAATACTTAAGGAATGGGGCTCTGGATTTAGAAAATTCTCAACAGGATGTTAAGAGTTAAGGGAGTAATAATTTTATTTGGAGAAAACTATTAAAGAACATTTTTAAGTAATCTAATTTGATTTTAACAAGAATAATAAAAAAAAAAGTAAAGTCATCGGGGTGGCCTAAAGTATCATTTCTTTCTAGTTGATTTTTTTTGTTTTTTTTTGTTTGGTTTGGTTTGTTTTGTTTTACGGCATATCAACCTCAGTGGGTCATTTAATTCCGATAAAGTTTTGAAATAAATCAATTCTTAATGGATAATACAATTTTTTTATAAATACATTTTTCTATTTAACCCATAGATGGGACCCTAACAGGTACTACCACTCCGGGTCAGAGTGGACCAGGGAGCAATGGTGATGAAGGGGTGCTCCACAGTATCAGTGAGGGAGTCTATCCCCTTTTCATTAGTGCTAGACCAAGGAGATTTTTTTAGCTACACCTACCATCAGCTCCTCACTTTACCACACAGATCCCTATGATACTGATACGCTGAATTGGCAAGGGCTGGTATCGAACTAGGAACCTTGTGGTTTCTAGCTGAACGCTCTACCGACTGAGCTAACCAATTAATTTCTTTTTCTCTGAATTTTTGAGATGAGGTTTGATAATTTGGATTATTTGAACTATTGTCTTCATCTTTATTGTTATTTGTACAACGTTTCGGATGATGTGCCCTCTGGCCTTCTTAAGAAGGTTCCCGAGAAATACCTGAAGAAGGCCAGAGGGCACATTGACCAAAATGTTGCATAGATTACAATACAGATAATACATATTATTTCAAAGGAGGCAAATGTGGATTTAAAGATATATAGAACCCTAATAAGACCTTGCATGTTGTACACTGTGACAAAACTAATAAAAAGAGTAAAAGTTTAGAGAAATTAGAATTAACTACTCAACTAGAAAGCCCTTATGGCAAGCCCCAACCCCTTTTTATCATATGGGTGCTAGAAGGCGGTGGCTGTGGGTCTACATGTCCTGGGAATGACGTTAAACTCTATCTGATGGTGAGGTTCCAGTTTTGGAGGTTTGGGGAATGTGGAGCACCCCTTCATCACCATTGTTCCCTGGTCCACTCTGACCCAGAGTGGTAGTACCTGTTAGGGTCCATCTATGGGTTAAATAGAAAAAATGTTTATAAAAAAATTGTATTATCCATTAAGAATTGATTTATTTCAAAACTTTATCGG
>CM042165.1:64060267-64092767 GCA_023376005.1 Doryteuthis pealeii
CGTGACTTTCGGAAACATTTTTCATGCTCAGAATTGTGGAGACATGAATAAACTGCCCGTGTCTATTGTAGGCTGTCGAAGCACTGAATCTTTCAAAGCCTCCATGCTTCCTGTAGTCCGCCGACACTATACCTGATGCCACTCTCCACATACATATGCATACACGTGCAACAATACATGCATATTACTACTGTAAACTGTTCATGTTTCTGATACTACATTATTCTGTGTACTTGACATGAGACTTTGATGAGTTGTGGTGCACCTGAGCACTGTACACAATAAATTTCATTATTATTTTTTTTATATAAACAATACCTGAGCTCTGGTGAAAGCTTTGTTTGTGGCACAATTTATTTTTTGTTTGGTTTCAAACAATTTTTGGTTTCCGATTTCCGTTTATTGCTTGTATGAACTTTAATAATAATGAAATTAAATAGTCAGTCGTCATAAAAATACTAAAAGTGCCAGTAAAAAAGTTGACCAAATTATTTATATATCGACTGGAACTTTGACACAATAGGTCAGGCCATAAAAATAATTTTATTATTCTGGAATATTTTTTAACTCATTAGAATACATATTTCATTTTTTTATTCTCTAGAAGAAGGGGGAGGAGGAAAATCCATAATGGTAGGAGTGGAAGCAAATATTAGGACAAAAGTTTCGTTTCAAAATTTGATACTTGTAAATAATGGCAAAGGGGAGATAACTAGTATAAACACAGATCAGATCATTCAAACATAATATTGGTAATTTTCACCTTTAGTTGGCTAAATTCCAAGCAAATAAGGCAATTAGAGTAACCTCCCCTGACTTTTGCTTTGAAATAAGCCGGTAGCTATTTTGAAAGTCTCCGTGTGAAATAAACAAATCTTAGAAACTTTTCGAAAACAATACAACTGCATGCTTTAATACAAAAATATCATAAAATGTGTTCTTAATAACAATTAAGTTCATTTCAGATAATGCGCACGCACAATTTTATGCTAGGAATTTAGCCAACTGAAGGTGAACATTACATTGTAAACAGCAAAATCCTCCTAATAGCCCTGTCGACTGGGGCTTTAGAATACACCGACTGCACCTCTGCAGATGGGTAAGACTCCCCAATGGGGCCACCTGTTATTAGATTACAAAATGATATCAATTTTTCTGAAATATGAAATACCCTGTATATCTCTGACCTGAAGTGGTAGTACCTGTTAGGGTCCCACCTATGGGTTAAATAGAAAAACATGAGTTTATAAAAAAAATTGAGTATCCATTAAGAATTAATTTATTTCAAAACTTTGTCAGCATTAAATGACCCACTGAGGTTGATATGCCATAAAACTAAACAAAACATCTAATCTCTGAGAGCAATGGTATTTGGTTTGAGTTTATGGCATGTCAACTCCTTTGGTTATTTATGCAAGAAATTTTTTGTTTTATTTTTTTTTGTTGGGTATTCAAATTTAAAGAAAAATAATTTTTGTTTAATTCAATTTTTTATCAGATCTATATTTAACCCATAGATGGGACCCTAACAGTTACTACCACTCCAGGTCAGAGTGGACCTGGGAGTAATGGCCCATGAAAAGGTTATTCACAATCCTCAGAGCTCCAGAACTTGAATCTCACCACTAGATGCAGTTTAAGGTCATACCCAGGACACGAAGACCCTCAGCAACCGCCCTTCTAGCACATATATGATAGAATTTGGGTCGGGATAATCATATAGGTGCTAGGGCTTGATATGACCAGCCAATTGATCAGCGAGGGACCTCTCCAACCACCGTCTAGCCTAAGTAAGACCAAAGTGGACTGTTGCATGTTATGGACTGCTCAGCACCAGGATTTCTGTCCTTAAGCATCACGAGTCACCATCCATGACCAACAGTGGTACCCATTCAGGATATTTTACCATCTTGCAGAGGCACAGTCGAGGTATTCTACAGCCCCAGCTGAGAGGGCGGTCCAATCATATGGTTAAAAAAAAAAGAAATAAACGATAGACAGTCAATGGTGGAAATCTATCTATTATTATACTAAAGTTGAATGAATCAGTTTTTGTCTCCTAAAGGCTTTTTTAGTGTTTAGTTTAATTACACAAAAGTTACACTAAATATTCCTTAGTTTTAGGATTGAGTTATGTTTGAAAAAAAATTCCATTTTATTTGGTTATAATTAATCGTTAATTTGGAATTAAGTAAAAAAACTGACCCATCTCTCACTTGACATCTCTACCTGTCACTTTCAACCTCTCTATGTATATCTTGATTACCTCCTCATTATATATGTTAGTTTTCTCAGTGAGAGTGGAGAGGGGAGATTGGGGAGTTATGAAACGTATTTGTATGTTATGTTTTCATAAATAGACAAGCAGGGCCAACATCTTGGCTTTTAATGAGATTTAAAATTAGGTCCAATTACGCATTCTATTCTTTAGAGAAAAGGCTACATTGATTTTAAAGTGTTTTTTTTTTCGTTGTTTTTTAATAATTCTATTTGGTGCGTAAATCAATTCTTAATGGATAATACAATTTTTTTATAAATACATTTTTCTATTTAACCCATAGATGGGACCCTAACAGGTACTACCACTCCGGGTCAGAGTGGACCAGGGAGCAATGGTGATGAAGGGGTGCTCCACAGTATCAGTGAGGGAGTCTATCCCCTTTTCATTAGTGCTAGACCAAGGAGATTTTTTTAGCTACACCTACCATCAGCTCCTCACTTTACCACACAGATCCTATGATACTGATACGCTGAATTGGCAGGGCTGGTATCGAACTAGGAACCTTGTGGTTTCTAGCTGAAGCGCTCTACCGACTGAGCTAAGCCAATTAATTTCTTTTCNCGTATTTATTTATTCATTTTTTATTTAATTTGCTTTGGCAAACTCACTTTTCATAATCCCAATTATCGACCCAGAGCTCAATGGGTGACCCAACAGTCACGTTTTGTCTAGCATGTTTATATAAACTGAATTACATTTCTTTCATAGGTTGTTAATGGCCAAGAACAGTGAATGACTTTCGATTTCTTTAACAAACAAACATGTCCTTCCTCTAAGTCTGATGGTTGCCTAACGACTAAGTGGAAGCATCCCCCACCCCCCGCTAGCAGTTCTCGCGTTTCTTAAGAATCTGGTTGGTTGTTTTATGACATCAATCCTCTTTTGGGATCATTTAATGGTGAATTAAGTAATTTTGATAAACAAAAGGATTCGGGTTGCTTACAGTACATGCTGTTGCTTAAGTAATTACCGCAATCAATACATATATAAAGGGCAGTTGTGTATATTTGTATGCCTGTAGGAAACTTTGAAAATAAAACAATTAACAAAAGGTAAACATAAATATACATTCACTATCACCAGGGCCTGGTTTTTGAGCAAAAATAATGAAGATTTTATCTATATTTAGGAAGATATATTATAAAATTAAA
This sequence comes from Doryteuthis pealeii, assembly GCA_023376005.1. Classification (NCBI taxonomy): domain Eukaryota; kingdom Metazoa; phylum Mollusca; class Cephalopoda; order Myopsida; family Loliginidae; genus Doryteuthis; species Doryteuthis pealeii. The sequence continues at coordinate 64,063,700 of CM042165.1, forward strand.
ATTTATAGTAACAGAGGTTAATGAAATATGAAATATATTTTTAAATATTTACAATCGGGGGATTTTATGGGGTCGATCCAGATGGATCTAACTGTGTGATAAGTAATTATGGAATCTGTGAGACTAACTTTAACCCCCCCCCTCCTAGGTGACGCCGGTGTAGCCACTTCTAGTTAATAATAATAATGAAATTTATTGTTGTACAGTGCTCAGGTGCACCACAACTCATCAAAGTCTCGGTAGAATACATAGAATAATGTACTAATGTCAGGAACAGGAATAGCATACAGTAATAATACACATGTATATTGCACGTCTGTGCATATGTGTGTAGAGCAGGATATCAGGTATAAGTTTTGTCGAATTACAGAAGAATGAGAGGTTTTGAAAGATGCAGTGTTTCGGCAGCCTACAACAGATGCAGGCAGTTTATTCCATGCCTTAGTAACTGGGTGTGAAAAATGTTTCCAAAGTCATGGTATGCTATGCTGCTTTCTGACTTTGTAGGCATGTCCACGTGTGTTAGAAATATGGAAATCAAAAAAGGAGCTCAAGTTTGCTGTTGAAGAATGGAGGTTTTGAAAGATGCAGTGTTTCGAGCCACAACAGATGCAGGCAGTTTATTCCATGCCTCAGTAACTGGGTGTGAAAAAATGTTTCCGAAAGTCATGTAAGCTATGCCTGCTTTCTGACTTTGTAGCATATCCACGTGTGTTAGAAATATGGAAATCAAAAAGGTGCTCAAGTTTGCTTGTTGTTAAGATGATTAATGACCTTATAAGCCTTTACCAAGTCAGTTGCCAGACGCCGGAGTTTCACTGAATACATTCCCAGGGCAGCAAGATGTTCAGAATATGTCAGATGTCCTAAGTATTGAACAGGCTCATCGCTGCTTAATTTTGATTCTCAAAAAATCAAGTAAGTAGTTAAATTTGTCTATTACCTAAAAGCAAAAAAGGTATCATGCATACTGTTAATATAGCAGACTTCTTCGCTACTTTCTAAAATCGTGTATCAGTATAACGTTGCGGGTATATATGGTCACATAGCGAAGTATGTAGAGTCGCTTAATGAAATACAACACCATGGGTATTGTAAAAACTTTGAGTTCATTTCTTTAATCTCTGCCGTGTGGTGGGGTGGCGAGCGTTGACAATAGGAATTGCCCAAGGGTTGACGATGACGACTACTACTACTGTTGGGATTACTGGTGATGGTGATATAAAGGTGGTGGCGTCTTGGCCAAGACGGACCGTGAGTGTCTGTCCCTCAATTGTTCTCTGTCTGCTGTCTGACTGACTGACCTCGGCTCGAAACCCTCAGGCCTTTATATTCATAGATACTCCTACACATCTTTATCTTTTGATCTGTGTCTTCACATCCGCTAACATGCCTACGCATTTTTATCTGATAACGGACATTGTTTATATATTTCTTTATCTCTCCCTGCTTCCTTGACTGGAAAGCCTCGCCTCCATTGTCCCCTTTTTTTTAAATATATATTTTGTATTTCTCTTTCTGTCTTTTTACCGGAAGCTTTGTTTTCCGGCCGAGGACAATACAATAACAAATGCATTACAAGGATTTTTGCACCGCTGATGACACTTAAATAAAGTTGAAACAGCTGTATGGTGTTCCACGTCACGCGCGTTATTTGCAGAGTTTACTTGTCATGATTATTTCAATAATTATCGAATTTTATAAGATATACGCAAAGAAAAGATTACTATTTGACAGCAGTCTCTTTTCATTTTAATCTATTTTATTCTTGAACTGTAATTGAATTATTCACTCGGATTCTTTTCTTTCGTTTCTTTTTTCATAAATTTAAATTTTTTTTGACCATATGCCTTTAGGCACCCCTTTTTGATCTCGATTAAGAAAGGACATGTTTTTCATTTACAACAACCGGATATTGACAGTGTAAATGAAAAACATGTCCTTTCTTAATCGAGATCAAAAAGGGGTGGCCTAAAGGTCATATGGTCCAGATTTTTTTATTTGAATACAGCTTTTCTTTTAGTGTATCTCTCTTTCTCATGAACTGGAATTTAATGCTGAATCAAGCATTTTGATAAACAAAGGATTCAGGTTGCTTACGTTACCTTGCTGTTGCTTAAGTGGTATGCCAATTAAGTATTGAAAAGGTTTACTTCAGTGCATCTATAGTAGGAACTGGTGCTTTCATCATGACTTGACCAGTAGTTTAAGAGTCGGTCTCACACAGCATATTTCTCAAACTCTGGTTATTTCCTATAAGTCTGACATAAACAAAGGGGAAACCACTCTCTGACTAATAATCATATTTATTCTCTGAATTTTTGAGATGAGGTTTGATAATTTGGATTATTTGAACTATTGTCTTTCATCTTATTGTTATCTGTACAACGTTTCGGATGATGTGCCCTCTGGCCTTCTTAAGAAGGTTCCCGAGAAAATACCTGAAGAAGGCCAGAGGGCACATTGACCAAAATGTTGCATAGATTACAATACAGATAATACATATTATTTCAAAGGAGGCAAATGTGGATTTAAAGATATATAGAACCCTAATAAGACCTTGCATGTTGTACACTGTGACAAAACTAATAAAAAGAGTAAAGTTTTAGAGAAATTAGAATTAACTACTCAACTAGAAAGCCCTTATGGCAAGCCCCAACCCTTTTTATCATATGGGTGCTAGAAGGCGGTGGCTGTGGGTCTACATGTCCTGGGAATGACGTTAAACTCTATCTGATGGTGAGGTTCCAGTTTTGGAGGTTGGGGGGAATGTGGAGCACCCCTTCATCACCCATTGCTCCCTGGTCCACTCTGACCCAGTGGTAGTACCTGTTAGGGTCCCATCTATGGGTTAAATAGAAAAATGTATTTATAAAAAAAAATTGTATTATCCATTAAGAATTGATTTATTTCAAAACTTTATCGGCATTAAATGACCCACTGAGGTTGATATGCCGTAAAACAAAACAAACCAAACCAAACAAAAAAAAAAAAAAAAAAAAAAAAAATCAACTAGAAAGAAATTAAAACTTTTAAAATAAACAATTAAGATGAGGACAATAGTCCAAATTAATTTCTTGTTCAAATAGTCTCAAATTTGAACAGCATGTTTAGAAACAATTCAAAAGTTTAATGTTTTATGGTTATTTCCTAGTTGAGTAACATGATATTACAGGGTGACCCAGAAAAAACAGAACCCAAATTATTTATTTTCCCATTAAACTAACCCTAAACCCTACCCCCCCTAGTTGAGTAACATAATATTACAAGGTGACCAAAAAAAACAACCTACAAATTTTGTAATAAAACCTAATTTTAATTTTTTTTTTTTTAAAGTTTAAGTCCAACAAGGTTTAGGGTTGGGGTTGGGGTTTAAGGTTAGTTTAATGGGAAAAGAAATAGATAATTTGGGTCCTGTTTTTTTTCTAGGTCACTCATGTTACTCAACCTGTTTTATTCTCTCTTTTCGTGTAGAAATGTCATTCATTGGAAGAGAAAAGACATTTAAATATAGAACATACTGTTAAAATTTGAAAACATTTGAACGAGAATTGGTCAAGTTATTAGATTACAAAATGATGTCAATTTTTCTGAAACAAACTGTACATCTCAAATGACATCAAATTTTTTTAAACAATCTCTCTCTCTCTCTATATATATATATATATATATATATATATATATATATATATATATATTATTATTATTATTATAATGGTACACAGTAATAACCTACTCGAGTTTCACCATAAGGATCTTCAGGGTTAAATCTACTGAATTAATCAAGATATTGATTAATTACAGCCGATTGCACGTGTGTATTTTTTTGCAATGGCGGTTAGTGACAGACTCGCAGTCAAAGAACGCCGGGTTTAAAATTTGAAAATGAGCGTAGGTGATATTTTTTCCAAAGGATCAAAATATAAGCATTATGAGAAATCCTCTTTATATTATTGCTTTAATAATTTATAAGAATTATCTATATTATTATAGTGTTTAGTGCAACTAAATGTGATTTTGCCAATATATACCTAAAGTCTTATTTATTTTATTAAAAATTAATAGAATGTGTATATATATATATATATATGTATATATAATATATATATATATATATATATATATATATATGGGTGTATTTTTCCATTCAAATGGCCTATATATATATTTATATATATATATATATATATATATATATATGTATATATATATATTTATATATATATATATTTATATTAGTTCATATTCACAACAAAAGACTACGACAGATTTGATAAATAAATTCATCCTATTTTCGGAACACTTGTTTTTTCCAATTTCTTAATATTGTCGGATTTATTTTCCATATTTACTCCTATATATATATGTATGTATGTATGTATATATGTCAATCACAGGAAATCTCATCAGGGATAATTCATGCAAACTCCAGGAACAAAATGTGTCTTGTGCAATCTGTGACAAAGCCTGTAAGTCAGCTTCTAGTCTTAAAAGACATGGTGGTGCATATACAATGAGAAGGACGTCCTTCCTATGTCATATTTGCATCAAATTTTGTGGATCTGCAGCAGATTTGATGAGTCATTTCAGGGCTCATGAGAGGAAAGGTCCTGGTGGTGGGGTTATAGAATTGTGAGGGACGGCAGTGATCTGTAAAGATTATGCTATTGCTATATATAATGGTTAGAGTGCCCGCCTGTCAGCCTGGCAGGTAGGGTTCGAATCACGCACAAAGCACTGCCCTGTCTATAACTCTGCTGATGAGGCCTAATAGGCTGAAATGTACATACAGAGATTGACTTTTTCTCGATTTGTTTACGCCTTACATTTAAACAGATATGCACGCCTAATTCATTTAATTATAACTAATTAATTTTCAAATTAGGTATGACTTCAATTAAGCACATAATCTCCCAAAAATTGTCGGCTATCCCCATCTCGAACAGATTGTTCGTCCACTTCATATATATATATATATATATATATATATATATATATATATATATATATATACTGGAGTCCAACAAGGAGATATGTTAACACCATATATATTTATAATTGTCTAGACTACATACGAAAAAAGTTTGCATCAATATGAGCATGCATTGTGGATGTACAAGAGATATTGATGATCCCAAATAGAATTATCCCCAACATAACAGTCAGTTGGATATTTTTACATATATAAACAATGCCTGAGCTCGGGTGAAAGCTTTGTTTGTGGCACAATTTATTTTTTGTTTGGTTTCAAACAATTTTTGGTTTCTGGTTTCCGTTTATTGCTTGTATGAACTTTAATAATAAATGAAATGGAATAGTCAGTCTCGCAGCCCTGGGAATGGATTCGCTGAAACTTCGGCGTCTGGCAACTGACCTGGTAAACGCTCATAAAGGTCATTAATCATCTTAACAACAGCAACCTTGAGCACCTTTTTGATCTCCATCTTTCCAACACAAGTGGGCATGCCTACAAAATCAGAAAACAGCACTGCTCACGTGACTTTCGGAAACATTTTTTCATGCTCAGAATTGCGGGAGACATGGAATAAACTGCCCGTGTCTATTGTAGGCTGCCGAAGCACTGAATCTTTCAAAGCTTCCATGCTTCCTGTAGTCCGCCGACACTATACCTGATGCCACTCTCCACATACATATGCATACACGTGCACACATACATGCATATTACTACTGTAAACTGTTCATGTTTCTGATACTACATTATTCTGTGTACTTGACATGAGACTTTGATGAGTTGTGGTGCACCTGAGCACTGTACACAATAAATTTCATTATTATTTTTTTTATATAAACAATACCTGAGCTCTGGTGAAAGCTTTGTTTGTGGCACAATTTATTTTTTGTTTGGTTTCAAACAATTCTTGGTTTCTGGTTTCCGTTTATTGCTTGTATGAACTTTAATAATAAATGAAATTAAATAGTCAGTCATAAAAATACTAAAAGTGCCAGTAAAAAGTTGACCAAATTATTTATATATCGACTGGAACTTTGACACAATAGGTCAGGCCATAAAAATACATTTTATTATTCTGGAATATTTTTAACTCATTAGAATACATATTTCATTTTTATCATTCTCTAGAAGAAAGGGGAGGAGGAGGAAATCCATAATGGTAGGAGTGGAAGCAAACTATTAGTACAAAAGGTTCGTTTCAAAATTTGATACTTGTAAATAATGGCAAAGGGGAGATAACTAGTATAAACACAGATCAGATCATTTAAACATAATATTGGTAATTTTCACCTTTAGTTGGCTAAATTCCAAGCAAATAAGGCAATTAGAGTAACCTCCCTTTACTTTCACTTTGAACTAAGCCGGTAGCTATTTTGAAAGTCTCCGTGTGAAATAAACAAATCAACTGCATCCTTTAAAACAAAAATATCATAAAATGTGTTCTTAATAATAATTAAGTTCATTTCAGATAATTTTATGCTAGGAATTTAGCCAACTGACTTTCACTTTGAAACAAGTCGGTAGCCATTTTGAAAGTTTCCGTGTGAAATAAACAAATCTTAGAAACTTTTCGAAAACAATACAACTGCATGCTTTAACACAAAAATTTAATAAAATGTGTTCTTAATAACAATTAAGTTAATTTTAGATAATGCGCATGCACAATTTTATGCTAGGAATTTAGCCAACTGAAGGTGAAAATTACATTGTAAACAGCAAAATCCTCCTTCTAATAGCCCTGTCGACTGAGGCTTTAGAATACACCGACTGCACCTCTGCAGAGGGGTAAGACTCCCCAACCTGTTATTAGATTACAAAATGATATCAATTTTTCTGAAATATGAAATACCCTGTATATCTCTGACATAATGTGGTAGTACCTGTTAGGGTACCCATCTATGGGTTAAATAGAAAAACATGAGTTTATAAAAAAAATTGAGTATCCATTAAGAATGAATTTATTTCAAAACTTTGTCAGCATTAAATGACCCACTGAGGTTGATATGCCATAAAAAAAAAAAAACATCTAATCTCTGAGAGCAATGGTATTTGGTTTGAGTTTATGGCATGTCAACTCTTTGGTTATTTTATGCCAAGAAATTTTTTGTTTTATTCATTTTTTGTTGGGTATTCAAATTTAAAGAAAAATTATTTTTTGTTTAATTCAATTTTTTTATCAGATCTATTTAACCCATAGATGGGACCCTAACAGTTACTACCACTCCAGGTCAGAGTGGACCTGGGAGTAATGGCCATGAAAAGGTTATTCACAATCCTCAGAGCTCCAGAACTTGAATCTCACCACTAGATGCAGTTTAAGGTCATACCCAGGACACTAAGACCCTCAGCAACCGCCTTCTAGCACATATATGATAGAATTGGGTCAGGATAATCATATAGGTCCTAGGGCTTGACATGACCAGCCAATTGATCAGCGAGGGACCTCTCCAACCACCCGTCTAGCCTAAGTAAGGACCAAAGTGGACTGTTGCATGTTATGGACTGCTCAGCCACCAGGATTCTGTCCTTAAGCATCACGAGTCACCATCCATGACCAACAAGTGGTACTATTCAGGATATTTTACCATTCTGCAGAGGCACAGTCGAGGTATTCTACAGCCCCAGCCGAGAGGGCGGTCCAATCATATGGTTAAAAAAAAAAAGAAATAAACGATAGACAGTCAATGGTGGAAATCTATCTATTATTATACTAAAGTTGAATGAATCAGTTTTTGTCTCCTAAAGGCTTTTTTAGTGTTTAGTTTAATTACACAAAAGTTACACATAAATATTCCTTAGTTTTAGGATTGAGTTATGTTTGAAAAAAAAAAAAAATTCCATTTTATTTGGTTATAATTAATTGTAATTTGGAATTAAGTCAAAAACTGACCCATCTCTCACTTGACATTCTACCTGTCACTTTCATCCCTCTCTATGTATATCTTGATTACCTCCTCATTATATATGTTAGTTTCTCAGTGAGAGTAGAGAGGGAGAGATTGGAGAGTTATGAAACGTATTTGTATGTTATGTTTCATAAACAGCCAGCAGGGCCAACATCTTGGCTTTTAATGAATTTAAATTGGGTCAAACATTCCCTTTCTTAGAAAACTTACAAAATGATTTTAATGTTTTTTTTTTTGTTTTTTTTTTTTAAATTCTTTGGTCGTATTTATTTATTCATTTTTTATTTAATTTGCTTTGAAAACTCACTTTTCCATAATCCCAATTATCGACCCAGAGCTCAATGGGTGACCCAACAGGTCACGTTTTGTCTAGCATGTTTATATAAACTGAATTACATTTCTTTCATAGGTTGTTAATGGCTAAGAACAGTGAATGACTTTCGATTTCTTAACAACAAAACATGTCCCTTCCTCTAAGTCTGCTGGTTGCTAAGCGACTAAGTGGAAGCATCCCCCCACCCCCAGCTAGCAGTTCTCGCGTTTCTTAAGAATCTGGTTGGTTGTTTTATGACATCAATCCTCTTTTGGGATCATTTAATGGTGAATTAAGTAATTTTGATAAACAAAGGATTCGGGTTGCTTACAGTACATGCTGTTGCTTAAGTAATTACGCAATCAATACATATATAAAGGGCAGTTGTGTATATTTGTATGCCTGTAGGAAACTTTGAAAATAAAACAATTAACAAAAAGGTAAACATAAATATACATTCACTATCACCAGGGCCTGGTTTTTGAGCAAAAATAATGAAGATTTTATCTATATTTAGGAAGATATTTAAAAATTAAAATTTGTATAGTAACAGAAGGTAATTGAAATATGAAATATATTTTTAAATATTTACATGGGGATTTTATGGGGCATCCAGTGAGGATCTAACTTGTGATAAGTAATTATGGATCTGTGAGACTAACTTTAACCCCCCCCCCTCCTAGGTGACGCCGGGTAGCCACTTCTAGTTAATAATAATAATGAAATTTATTGTGTACAGTGCTCAGGTGCACCACAACTCATCAAAGTCTCGTGTAGAATACATAGAATAATGTACTAATGTCAGGAACAGGAATAGCATACAGTAATAATACACATGTATATTTGCACGTCTGTGCATATGTGTGTAGAGGCAGGATATCAGGTATAGTTTTGTCGAATTACAGGAAGAATGGAGGTTTTGAAAGATGCAGTGTTTCGGCAGCCTACAACAGATGCAGGCAGTTTATTCCATGCCTTAGTAACTGGGTGTGAAAAAATGTTTCCAAAAGTCATGTATGCTATGCTGCTTTCTGACTTTGTAGGCATGTCCACGTGTGTTAGAAATATGGAAATCAAAAAGGAGCTCAAGTTTGCTGTTGAAGAATGGAGGTTTTGAAAGATGCAGTGTTTCGGCAGCCTACAACAGATGCAGGCAGTTTATTCCATGCCTCAGTAACTGGGTGTGAAAAAATGTTTCCGAAAGTCATGTAAGCTATGCTGCTTTCTGACTTTGTAGGCATATCCACGTGTGTTAGAAATATGGAAATCAAAAAGGTGCTCAAGTTTGCTGTTGTTAAGATGATTAATGACCTTATAAGCCTTTACCAAGTCAGTTGCCAGACGCCGGAGTTTCACTGAATACATTCCCAGGGCAGCAAGATGTTCAGAATATGTCAGATGCCTAAGTATTGAACAGGCTCATCGCTGCTTAATTTTGATTCTCAAAAAATCAAGTAAGTAGTTAAATTTGTCTATTACCTAAAAGCAAAAAAGGTATCATGCATACTGTTATATAGCAGACTTCTTCGCTACTCTAAATCGTGTATCAGTATACGTTGCGGGTATATATGGTCACATAGCGAAGTATGTAGTAGTCGCTTAATGAAATCACAACACATGGGTATTGTAAAAACTTTGAGTTCATTTCTTTAATCTCTGCCGTGGTGTGGGTGGCGAGCGTTGACAATAGGAATGCCCAAGGGTTGACGATGACGACTACTACTACTGTTGGGATTACTGGTGATGGTGATATAAAGGTGGTGGCGTCTTGGCCAAGACGGACCGTGAGTGTCTGTCCCTCAATTGTTCTCTGTCTGCTGTCTGACTGACTGACCTCGGCTCGAACCCTCAGGCCTTTATATTCATAGATACTCCTACACATCTTTATCTTTTGATCTGGTCTTCACATCCGCTAACATGCCTACGCATTTTTATCTGATAACGGACATTTGTTATATATTTCTTTATCTTCTCCCTGCTTCCTTGACTGGAAAGCCTCGCCTCCATTGTCCCCTTTTTTTTAAATATATATTTTTGTATTTCTCTTTGTCTTTTTACCGGAAGCTTTGTTTTCCGGCCGAGGACAATACAATACAAATGCATTACAAGGATTTTTGCACCGCTGATGACACTTAATAAAGTTGAAACAGCTGTATGGTGTTCCACGTCACGCGCGTTATTTGCAGAGTTTACTTGTCATGATTATTTTCAATAATTATCGAATTTTATAAGATATACGCAAAGAAAAGATACTATTTGACAGCAGTCTCTTTTCATTTTAATCTATTTATTCTTGAACTGTAATTGAATTATTCACTCGGATTCTTTTCTTTCGTTTCTTTTTCATAAATTTAAATTTTTTTTTGACCATATGACCTTTAGGCACCCCTTTTTGATCTCGATTAAGAAAGGACATGTTTTTCATTTACAACAACCGGATATTGACAGTGTAAATGAAAAACATGTCCTTTCTTAATCGAGATCAAAAAGGGGTGCCTAAAGGTCATATGGTCCAGATTTTTTTATTTGAATACAGCTTTTCTTTTAGTGTATCTCTCTTTCTCATGAACTGGAATTTAATGCTGAATCAAGTCATTTTGATAAACAAAGGATTCAGGTTGCTTACGTTACCTGCTGTTGCTTAAGTGGTCACCCAATTAAGTATTGAAAAGGTTTACTTCAGTGATCTAGTGGGAACTGGTGCTTTCATCATGACTTGACCATAGTTTAAGAGTCTGGTCTCACACAGCTATATTTCTCAAACTCTGGTTATTTCCTATAAGTCTGACATAAACAAAGGGGAACCACTCTTGACTAATAAATTATTTATTTATTTATCTACTAGGAAAAAAGACGGGTTTAGGGTTAGTTTAATGGGAAAATAAATAATTTTTCAGTCAAGAGTTGTTCCCCTTTGTTTATGCTAGACTTATAGGAAATAACCCAAACTCTTATATAACAGTGACCTGTGATGTTTTCAAGGTTGAATATATAATAACTAATTTTAAGGCATTTTTAAAAAAATTTTTTACGCTGAATCAAAAATCCATACTCATTTTTTCTAATCAGATCAAATTTTAAAGATATAAGCTTTTATTTGAAATGTATAGAACAGTATTATAGCTGTGACAAGTAGAGTCTACAGGTTTTTGAATGTGTTATTATGTACAACTTAAAAACCAGACCTGACTAAACACAATGAATGGTATTTTTGAATTCAGCATAAAAATGGTGATCATATATCACTTCATAAACCTTTGATATTTGGGAAATTTTTTTTTAACACAGGCCAGTGTAATCATTCTATTTTGTAAAATATTTTTTTTTATCTTATAAACAATTTTTTTTTCCGTCATAAAATGAAAAAAACTCTTCACCAGGTAGCCATTTTGACTGAAAACACCTAACCCACCTGCATTCCGACATCAAACCCAACCAACCGCCCTGGCGGCTGGGGTGTTAGAATACACCTCTGCAGAGGAGTAAGACTCCCCCCAATGGGGCCACCTGTGATGCTTAAGGACGGAGTCTTGTAGATGAGCAGTGCATGACCTGCAACACTCCACTTAGATCCTTACTTAGGCTAGACGGGTGGTCAGAAAGGCTCCCTCCGATCAATCGGCTGGTCATGTCAAGCCCAAGCACCTATATGATTACCCCAACCCTATTGCCCTTATTGCAAGCCCCAACCCTTTTTATCATATGGGTGCTAGAAGGCGGTGGCTGAGGGTCTTTAGGTCCTGGGAATGACGTTAAACTCTATATAAGGGCAATAGGGTTGGGGCAATCATATAGATGCTAGGGCTTGATGTGACCAGCCGATTGATCGGAGGGGACTTCTCCGAACCGACCATCTAGCCCAAGTAAGGGCCAAAGTGTACAGATGTCGTCGGGGTGGCCTAAAGTCGGTATTAGCCAATCAGCAAGGGAGTCTATCCCCTTTTCACCAAGGAGATGCGTCTGAGCTCCTAACTTTACCGCACAGATCCCTGTGCTACTCATACGCCGAGTTGGCAAGGGCCAGTATTGAACTAGGAACCTTGGGGTTTCTAGCCAAACGCTCTACCGACTGAGCTAACCTGACCCTAGGGAGGATGAATTTCTGTTATACTTTCACTTAATCTTACATCATCAACCATTACAACTGCACACAGCTTACTCAGTTACATTGGCATATATATATATATATATATATATATATAATATATATATATATATACCAACCCCTCCACATGAGCAGGTTGGGACACAAGATCAATTTCTTAAGCAGAGTTTACCAGGTTTGAATTCAGAGTTTTCCTTCTCCTAGACTGGTTACCTAGCCATGGTTAAAGAGCCCAATCTGCCCTACTATTTGGCCATAGCTGGAAGGAGTATAGTTGGATGCATACATTTCCCAAGGGTATTAGCGCTATGTGAAATGCAAACAACTTCGTCCAGGCACCTCCAATTCCTTACATTGGCATATTTAAGAGAGAATAAATCGTATAAATATATCAAAAGTTTCTATTACATAAAAATTATTTTTAACAGAACTAAATTATAAAATATTAGATTATAACTTTTTTTATAACTTTATTCCCATGGAAAGAATGAATTAAGTATTAAAATTGAATTCTTTCTCTACTCCAAAGTCTCATTTATGATAAATAAAAGAAACTGTTTATTGTACCTTAAAAAATAGGTCAACAGATATATGTGTGTGTATATGTATGTCTTTTCCTCATCATAAATAAACTTCATCACAAGTTAACTACTATTTTTTTTTTTTTTACTTTGTTTCCTAAAGTAACAAGTTCAAGGTGAGTATTTACGGTAACAAATTCAAATAATGTCATACATCTATAATAAGCATTTATCTTTATATATAACTAGAAGTGGCTACCCAGCGTCGCCAGGGTAGAGAGGTGGGGGGGGGGGTTGGCAAAAAGTTAGTTTCGCAGAGCCATTATAGCTGAATCGTGAGTTGGATCCTCGCATTAAAATCCCTACATAAAAATGACCTAGTGTTGATTCAGCCTGGTGGGGGCGTCAGAAAAAAAGTGCACAGACACTATGAAAAGAAAAATCAGTCCCCTATTTGAAATATTAAAGGCAAAAAAATCCATGCTGTTATCGTTTAAATTTTATCTTTTCATTATCTTCATGAATATAAATCAAATCATTATTTTTGCTCAAAAACCAAGCCCTGGTGATATTTAATGTGTCTATATATTTACTTTGTCATTAATGGTTTTATTTTCGAAGTTTCCTCCGGACATACAGATACACACAACTGTCTTTTATATATGTATAGATATAGATAGATGGAATTAATACTATATTTAACCTGTGAGATATCAATAACTACTAAATTGAAATTAATCCTTAATGGTTTGACCATACTAAAAATTAGTAAAAATTAATATTTACTCATCTAAAAAGAAAAAAAGTTTAACCTGTTCAAGAACCATTCATTTTTACTAGTATTTAAACCGGATTCTTGATTCTCCGTTTCTCTCTTGAATAATCCGGTTTAAAAACCGTCACAATTATCATTATGCTCTGATGAAGAATTTTTGATGAAATCAAAATATTGACAATATTAGCAATGAAAAAGTTGTAAAAAATAAATTCAATTTAACATGTGTTCTTCATACCATTTAATCTATACATACACACTTATGTATGTATGTATGTATGTATGTATGTAAACATTCAAAGTGGAGAAGTTCCAACATGTATATGTGGAAGAGTGTGTCTCACCAGGGCTGGCCTGGTGAGTCATCTGAGAAAACACAAGGATAGAGTGTCAAATGCTACCGTCACCTAACTGTTGATATAAAAAAAAAAAAAAAAAAAAAAAGTAACAAGAAATGGTCTTACTCAAACACGAGTTGACAGCCATTATTATTATGTATGCATGTCAACTAAAAGTTGAGATGAAAGGAAACACTAATTAAAATTATAGTTTAATAAAGTTTCATTTTAAAATAAGATTTCCAAGAATATTTGGACAATTTTAGTTTTTGAGATGTAAATAATAATTATCTTATTATAATGGAGATTGTGTGTTTTTCTGTCTGTAACCGAAACTATATTACTACTCAAGTCACAATTCCCTTTGTTATTGACATCACAATCTCAATGATTTTATTTTTATTTAAATCTCAATTATTAATAAAATTGTTTTACATTATTAATGCTGTTGACCATATCCACATATTAATAACATTCAATTATATTTATATATACAACAAAATAACGGTTTACTTCCTATTTTAACTAAATACTTAAATTAGAAAAAAATAACAATGAAAGACGAGTGATGGAAGTGTAAGTTTCAGTTGTTCTATTTTTCGATTATACCCCCGTTTCAAATCTTTTTATCTGCATTCTTATTTAGTTTCATTAGCCTTTCTAATTTCATATAATATTTTATTACATTAAAACTTAAATACTTGCACCCGGAGGGTGCATATATTTGCTAGTACTGATAATAATAGTAAAAACACTTTCATCTTTCCAGATAGTTATATGCAAAGCAATTCAAAATTGGAAACCAATATTGCAATATATTCACAAACTACTGACTGAAGAATGTTTATTACTAAGTCAAATAATATTAAGTCGTTATTTTGATCTGTCAATAAGATCAAAATAAAGACTTAATATTATTATTGAATATTATTAATTATATAAAAATATTACTACGGAATAAACAAATCTATGACATCCAACCGATACCATTTAGTTACAGAAATAGCAACTCATTTTTTGTTTCAGATAAATATAAGAAAATTAAATAAAGAAAACTAAAAATTAAATATAAGAAATTTAAGTAATAAAAATTCTCTCTAAACTCTTAATGTCCTATACCGCCTCATTCCGCCTGGCCGGAAGTCACATTCATTTTCTTAATCCACCCCAAATGATGGCATTTATTTAAATGTAATATTAAACGTATTTAGAAGTCTTTGATTTAAGGGAAATAACAGGTAACGAAATGAAAAGGCAATTTTTAGCCATTTTTTGATAAATTCTTATAGGAATGGGGCTTTGGACTTAGAAAATTCTCAGCAGGATGTTTAGAGTTAAACATCATCTAAGCAACAGATTTATTATTTCTATTAAGATTGTAAGTATTTTCCTGACTTCCCACCAGACTGGACTGTTTAACGAGTGTTACATAATCATTAGATACCTAATGATTATGACAATAGTGTAGAAATCATATTAATGCAGCTTATGGCCTTGAGAGTGAGTGACAGCGTTTGACCTCACTCTGACCTTGCGTTCTGGGGATGATCGTGAGAATCGGAAGGCAATAGAAGGCCCTTCCGGTTTAAGGGGTAAGCAACTCAGTTAGTTAGAGTTAGAACTTAGAAGCGAAGCTAGCAAGATGTGAGCTCACTGCGTGATTGTCTGGTCTGGGGTTCTACGAATAAAGTAACATCATCGTAAATCGAAGTCATGTGGTTATTACTAAAAGCTAACAATAGCACAGGGCTTCTGATAAGCAGTGATCCCCAACAGAAACCAGACCCGGAATCCCAAGAAGACCAGACCTTAGAAGATATACCAAACCAAGCCGGCCAAAAGAATAGATGACAGAGTAAGAAAAGTATATAACATAGATATTTGGTACCGTCAAAGAAAAGGCACTACATAACACGAGGAGCTACACACAAACTGAAGCTCATGCAGTGTCAAGTTACATCCCTTTTCAAAAGCATTGTATATATTAACCAAAGTTTAATTGTAATAAATAGGCAGTAAAGTCAGCAGAGTATCCTATTATCAGTATCAGCCAGACAGTGAGGGAGTCTATCTGCTAGACCATTTTGCATGTGAAGTGGAGCACCATAGCTATCATCAGCTCCCCACTTTACCACACACACCAACTTGATGAGGGTCAGTATCAAACCCAGACAGATGCTCGACCGACTGAGTGAAACCTTCCCACTATAAACATGTTGAAGTAACCATTATTAAAACCAGCAATACCGGCTGGCTCATCAATTACCAGTGCAGAGATTATTTCTGTTTGACAAAAATAACCAAAACAAAATCACAAATGGAAATAGATTGAAATAATTTGTATTTTTGAATGAATAAAAGTGTCAGGATTAACAAAAGAAGAAGTTGTATAAAAAGAGAGGAAAGACGTTTATTTTATCAGTTACTTTGATTAGAGAGAGATAGAGATATAGAAAGAGATAGAGATATAGAAAGAGATAGAGATATAGAAAGAGATAGAATATAGAAATAGAAGAGATATATAAATAGATAGAGATATAGAATAGATAGAGATATAGAAATAGATAGAGATATAGAAATAGATAAGAGATATAGAAAGAGATAGAGATATAGAAATAGATAGAGATATAGATAGAGATAGAGATATAGATAGAGATATAGATAGAGATAGAGATAGATAGAGATATAGAAAGAGATAGAGATATAGAAAGAGAGAGATATAGAAAGAGATAGAGATATAGAAAGAGATAGAGATATAGAAAGAGATAGAGATAAGAGAGATAGAGATATAGAAAGAGATATAGAAAGAAATAGAGATATAGAAAGAAATAATATAGAAAGAAAATAGATATATATATAGAGAGAAAAATAGATAGAGTGAGAAAAAAATTTTTTTTTAATGCAATACTATAAATCTGTATTAAAAATCTAACACTTAAAAAGATTTTTTTTTTTTTAAAGGATAAACTTTTAGAAACTGCTATTTTAAAACTAAACTAAAATTATAGCCAAGGATAAAAGCAAAGTAAGGATAACCAAAAGTCAAACTTTTTTTTAAAAACCTTATTTTTCCAATGAAGGTTTTATTGATTGAACAAGTTTTAGTAAATGAGCCAAAAACCAAAACTTTTATTTTTGGGTTACTTTTGCCACTTTTAACCTGGACATTTATATATAGCAAATAAAAATTTGTAAAAATTAAAAATAAACATTTTCTGTCTATCATTTAGATTTTTTTTGACCGTTGCCCTCATCTTTATCATTATATACACAACGTTTCTGCTGATTTGTCATTAGGAATTAAAATTCCAAAGTTCTGTGAAGGCTCACACGTTCTACATTGACCCAAAAATGTGTGTGTGTGTGTGTGTGTGTGTATATATATATATTTATAATGAAGATTTGGTGTCTGTAACCGAAACTATGTCACTGCTTACATCAATACCCTCAGGAATTGCATAAGTTTATCGATGAATATTTAATTTATAGTCAAAATCATTAAATCATTAATACATAGAATAAATCTTACAATGACTATGAAAATCTGAGTTAGATTTGCCTCAAAACAACAGCCTATGTTATTTGTACATCTAAAATCCTGCAATGCATAATATATCACTAAGAAAAAAAAAAGAAGGTTTACATAATATATGGTGAGGCTAATTTGCATATTGGTTATTACAACCGGTTTTAATAAATAATTGCTTGGTGTTATTGATCTCTAATATTATTGTTTTATTCTCCAATATATTAAAATCAATCATATAAATGATTTTATATAGAAATCAATTAAAATATAATTAAAATAAGTGTAATCTTTTTATATGCGTTCTTATCTAATTTCGTTAGTCTTTCTAATCTAATATATTTCATTACATTAAAATCTAAATACTTATGCCCAAAGGGCGCATATTCTTGCTAGTAACAATAAACATGAGGACAACAGTATAAAAAATAAATAAATAAAAAATTAAATTATCAAGCCTCATCTCAAAAATTCAGATAACATTTTGTTTATCATTAGTTTGGATTAGTATTTTCCTTCATCTTAAATTTTTTTTTTTTTTTAAATCAAAAAAGCTGGTTGTTTTTTCTGACAGTGAGGAAAAGTGTGCATCAGATAAGAAAAAAAAAAAACTCCCAGTGAGAAGCAAATTCACATACACTTCACCTTGAGGATGCCCAGTCCCAAATAACAAAACTTCATCTTTGAATTTCCAGGTTTGTTATAGTTTTTACACACTCAGTGTTAGTAGCACATGACCTTAAATGGACCATATGAACTTTAGGCACCCCTACCGCGATCTTGACTCACAAGGACACTTTTCTCATTTACACCGTCAAAATTCAGTTGTTTGTTAGGGTTAGTTTTATAAATTTAAAAAAAAAAAAAAAAACCCAAAAAAAACAAACAAACTAAAAATCGTCTGTTAACAACTGGATTTTGACGGTGTAAATGGAAAAAATGTCCCCACGAATTGAGATCGCAAAAGGGGTGCCTATAGGTCATATAGTCCCTTTAAATCAATGGTTCTCAACCTTTTTATTTTTACCTATGGACCCCTTTTAATCCTATTTTACTGTGGTGGACCCCCCCCCCTAGCCATTTGAGGTTTAAAAATCACATTGTATTTTTATAGTTGAATATATTTTGCTTGCCTGGGTCCCAAAAAAATGTTATATGGTCCCCGGGGATCCACATGGAACCCAGTTGAGAACCACTGCTTTAAATGAAGCCTGGTCAAGCATAAAAAAAAAAAAAAAAAAAAAAAAAAAAAAAAAAAAAAAAATAAAAGTAAGCATTCTTTTTAATAAGAACCTTTAATTGGACAGTTCTTCCGGTTTTATTACCTAGTGCCTGAGGTGCCCCAAATTGGGACTGCTGATGTGACACTGCAATTTCACTGGTCAGCACTTGAGTTTCAGTTTTTACGTGATTACCCACATTAAAATGGTAATTTCCTATAAGTCTAACATAAACAAAGGGGAACCACTCTTGACTGATAAATTATTTATTTTCCCATTAAACTAACCCTGTCTTTTTATCCTAGTAGGATCAATAAATAAATTTATCAGTCAAGAGTGGTTCCCTTTTGTTTAAGTTAGACTTATAGGAAATAACCCCAAAAAATTGTTAAATAATCTAGTGGAATTTCAGGAAAATAACTATTTTGTTGTTGTATGGAGAACCTTTGTCACTCAGTTTAAACTGCCCACCCTAAAATAAAGTTAATTTTTACTTAAAACTTTCAGATATTAAGAGAATATTTTAATTAGAAAAGTTGGTTTATTTTCTTTACATCATAAAAAAAAAAAATCTTTACAGGCTGTTTCATAAAAGGAACCAAACTCTCAGGATAAAAAGAGCAGAACTTACATTCATCATGTCAATTTTATGCTACAATATTAAATCACATAGCAGCACTGAATTCAGAGACAACATTATTTTTACAGTTGAAATGACTGTATCATGCGCTAGCCTCACTCAAGCATCCATTCCTTTGCATTGTATCAGCTATGTTATTTTCTGAAGATGAAAGTATTTCACATATAAATATAACATGTTAAGAGATGAATTTAATACCCCCCCCCCAAAAAAAAAAAACTGCACTCTCCAACAAGTTGACAATATTGCAGCATTTGGTTGAGAAGTTTTGCAGGATTAGAAATGTACATGATCAAAAAGAATCCAGACTGTCGGATATCTTTGGAAGTTCCGCTGGAATTCTTGTAGAGTCCGAGCATTTAAGTCGCTTGCCAAGAATTTTTTTTTTTTTTTTTTTAGAAAGCTATCACAGAGTGTTTATAGATAGTAGTTAGAATTATGATATTGAGGTAAAGATAAAGGAAAAACAATAGTATAGATTGTGCTGACAAGCGCCTGTTTCGAATTTATGATGTTTATACAATGTAATCCAAATGAAATTATTTTAAAACTCAATGTCCTATACCACTTCATTCCACTCTGTCATAAGTCACATTCATTATCCTAATCTGTCCTAAACAATAGCCTTTGTTTAAATGTAATATTAAAACATATTTAGAAGTCTTTATTTTAAGGGAAATATCTCCGGTTAACTTTAAATGAAAAGGCCATTTTTAGCCCTTTTTTGATAAATCATTAGGAATGGGGATCTGGAATTTTCAACAGGATGTTAAGAGTTAAAAAATAAAATAAAAAGGCATTGTATAAACCATTTGTCTTCTTCAGAGCACAGTTATATGAATCCTTATTCATATAACAGTGCTCTGAAAAATATGAATGGTTTATACAATACCATATACTATTATTTTATTTTATTTTTTAAATTAAAAAATTTGGATTACATTGTATAAACATCAAGTAGAAACAGGCGCTTGTTAGCACAATCTATACCATTATTTTTCCTTTATCTTTACCTCATATTGTCGGATTTAATTCCATTTTGTATACTCGCAATTAAGATATTCTGAATACATGTTATCAAAAGAGGATTGCATCCCTTTTCAAACAAATATATATGGGCCAAATTTTAAGCATCATTTACTTACTGTAATAAATAAGAGTTTACTAGAAACCTGTTGAGGTAACCATTATTAAAACCAGCAATACCGGGTCATCAATTACCAATTATATAGACCATCTTTTGTTTCACAAAAATACACACACACAGACAGACACAAAAGCACAAATGGAAGTGGCAAGTAATAATTTCCACTTTTGAATGAATAAAATGTAATTTCACACACAATTTAACTTTATTCTTTTTCCTCATATTTTTCTTTTCCTTTTGTTTTTTTTTTTTTTGTTGTTTTTTTTTTTTTTTATAAATAGAACTTTTGTTATTTTTGTCCATATTCTGTAAATAAATACTCAATATTTCAATACTTAATATAGGAAAAATATACAGCTTATAGTAGATAAAAAGAAATGATGGAGAGGGGAAGAGAAGGAGGAGGTTAGGCATTAAAGATCTCACCTTCCTGTGTTGATTACAGGTGAGAGGCAAGAATCTTTGGAAGAGAGTTAGTAGTCAAAAGTAAAGCTATCTTATCTTTTTTTTTTAAATTTATTTTTATTGACGGTGTATCAGTCATTGTAGTCTTAGGTGGCAACCAGAAGGGGAGGATTTTTACTACTGGATGTCAGAGCTAAGTTCAACTCTAGTCAGCTGACCAAGGCTAGGATTTTTAAAATCTTTTTTTCTTTTAAGAGAGAGATACACATGATCGTAAAATCTTGAAGCTGTCTTAACACATCCCACAAAATGGCTGGATTGTAGATGTATGTATATCGGTCATTAGAGAAATTAGGCATAAGAAAAAAAATTGAGAAATTAGGCTTGAGAAAGAGAAAGAAAAAAAAAAGAAAAAAGGGTAACATTTATAAGGGGGTGGGGGGACAGTAAGACAGAAAAGATTGGAAGAAGAGCAGAGAGAAGAAGAAGAAGAAGAGAAGAAGAAGAAGAAGAAGAGAAGAAGAAGAGAAGAAGAGAGAGAGAAGAAGAGAAGAAGAGAGAGAGAAGAAGAAGAAGAAGAGAGAAGAAGAAGAAGAAGAGAGAAGAAGAAGAGAGAGAGAAGAAGAAGAAGAGAGAGAGAGAAGAAGAAGAAGAAGAGAGAGAGAAGAAGAAGAAGAAGAGAGAGAAGAAGAAGAAGAAGAAGAAGAGAGAAGAAGAAGAAGAGAAGAGAAGAAGAAGAAGAAGAGAGAGAGAAGAGAGAAAGAGTAGAGAGAAGAAGAAGAAGAGTAGAAGAGAAGAAGAAGAAGAAGAGAGAAGAAGAAGAGAGAGAGAAGAAGAAGAAGAAGAAGAGAGAGAGAGAAGAAGAACTTAAGGCAGGGATTGAACCCTGAAAAAGGAAATATTGGAGGGATTGGAGAAGAGAATCACAAAATAATGTAATGGTAATTATTTATCAAAAGATGAATAGACATGGAGGGCAAAGGTAAAAAGATATAAATATGGAGACCAGGATTTAAGGAGAGAAGGATGTTGGGGTGGGGGGTGGGGTGAGTAATGATAAATATTCGAGGAAAAAAACCATCGAAAGAAAAAAGTTGGAAAACAAAAGCATTGATTAGGAGATCTGAATGATGCTTAAAAGTCTGAAAAGAGTAAAAAGATGACTGGTTAGGGACTGATCAAATTAGAAAGCAGATAGGAAGAAGCATTTAGATGATCAAATCAAACAGAAGTTTGGATGGGAGGGGGGGGGGTGCTGGCTGGCAGGGATCAGTCAATTCTAGTAGCAAAGAATATATTAAAAAAAAAAAAAAAAAAAAAAAAAAAAAGTGAGGAGGAGGGTGTGATAATTTTTAAATAATTCTTTTTTGTGTTAATCTGAAGCTTTAACAAATGATTTTTTTTTTAAATTTGTTTTTTTTACAAAAGAATATAGGGGCCTGTTGTATTTGTAATTCTGAATTTGGCCCAGAATTTAAGATGGGATATGTTTTGACAGCTTTAAAAGTAATTTAAAAATCTTTTTAAAAAAAGTTTGTAAGAATTGATAATTCAATGAACTACTAATTTAAAACTAAATAAAAAAATAAAAAAGGAATAGCAGTGAAACTTAAGGACCGTATTACCTTTAGGCACCCCTTTTTGATCTCGATTCAGAAGGACATGTTTTTCATTTATACCGTCAATATCCGGTTATTTAACAGACGATTTTTTAGAGGTTTTTTCTAAAATTATAAAACTAACCTCTAACCAACAATCGGATATTGATGGTGTAAATGAAAAACATGTCTTCTGAATCAAGATCAAAAAGGGGGTGCCTAAAGATCATATGGTCCAATCTTAAATTAGGACGTTCATCGAAGTGTAGCAATCCTGTACCTTTTTTTTTTCCTTCTTAAAAGGGTCAAGCTGCAAGAGTAAACTTTCTTAAAAATCTTTTTATTAAAAAAAAAAAAAAAAAAAAAAAAAAAAACTTATTTTCTTTTAAAATCTTTTTGTTTCTTTTATTAAATTTTCTTTATATATATATATATATTATATATATTATATTATATTATATATATATAAATTTTTTTTTTGTTAAATTTTTTCATTTTTAAAAACAGTCATTATCGTCTTGGTCATCACTGTCAGTGGTTAGCGGAGGTTGATAGTTGTACTTTGTCTGCTCTTTTTTTTTAGAATGTACAGATATTTTGTTTCAATTTTATGGATCATGAGAGGATACAAGGTTATTTTTTCGTCCAGGTGTATTGCTTGAAGTTTTCTACAAAGTCAAGCAGAGCATGGAGTCATTCTTGTGTGTGTATGCATGCATGCATGTATGTATGTATCACACATATGTAAATATATATTATACACATACGGAAATATATGTATAATATACATATATTGTTGGGACAGGGAAGTTGTGCAAAACACAACTAGATAACGGAAACTCAGAATTGGGCAGTTACCAATTTTAAGAGTTTTTATTTGGTGTCTGAGCCTGACACTATCTTATGGAATGCCAATTTTTTTTTACCCCCCTTTTCTCAAGATTGTTTAAGCAGCAAGTTAAATCAAAATCCCGGGGAGTGGGGGGACTAATAGTGCAAATACACACATATATCCTGGTAAATGCATACCTTTATTATATATATATATTATATTATATTATATATATATAAAATTATGTAGATAAATAAATAAATAAATAAATAAAGCAGTTACGAGTCAACAAAGAGACTTAAAATAATATTTTTTTTTTGAAAGACATAACTGTGAGAATTAAAATAGTTTAAAATCTGTACAAAAATTAAATTAACATTAACTTTGGGGGAAAATTGGGTAAGGTTTAAAAAAAAAAAAAAAAAAAAAAAAAAAACCCATAAATACCAGAATTAAATTTAATTCTAACAGAACCCGCCCTACCCAAAGAAATGTATTAACACCGCTTTATTCTTTTAACCGATATCAAAAATAATTGAAACCAGTAATCACTGTGGCTTTACTTGAAAATAAATTAAATGAGATAAAATAAAACATCTAAAACAGCTAAGAAAAATCAGAGAGAGGGGCAGGGAGGGAGAGAGGGGAAAAAAAAAAAAAAAAAAAAAAGTGGGATTTTTTTTTTTTTTTTAAAAAGACAATCCATAATATAAACACCAAACATCAGAAGTCATATTTATTTGTAGTCACGACTCAACAGTCTTTGTTGTTGTTGTTGTTATTGTAGTGGTAGTATTAGTAGTGGTGGAGATTATGGTGATTGGTTTGGTTGTTGTGTTAGTGACCTACACTAGCCCCCGCCAACAGTAGTCATAACTACTGCAGACCTCACGCAGTCAAGTCAGGCTGGGGAGTGTTAAGCAGGTCTTTTGTCATCTTAGATGTCGGGGGCCGCAAGGGGTGGGGAGTCATCGGATCATTTGGACAGGTCTGTGACATCTTACAACCCGCCTGCCAAGCAGCAGCAGCAGCAGCAGTCGTCGCTGATGTTCTAGTGTCATCATGGTTAATCTGCTTTGTTATGTCATGTGGTAGTATGGTAAGTGGTAGTGGATAGTGGTCCAGTAGTCGTCACTGTGTTTAGGACTTGTGGTCCCATGTCATTGTAATGCTCACTGCTAGATGGGGGACAGTAGTAGTCGAGTACTAAAGTCAATGTCATCAGTACAGTTACGTCTTCAGTAGCAAGGAGAAATCGCAGATCATCATTGCATGCCTCTAGCACAATAAAACAGCCAAGTTAGAACATATAGGGTTGGCTGCCATCATATATTAGGAGCATTTTGCTTATTAACTGGTTCAAACTCCAGCAAAAAAGAAGTCCGCTCAGAACTGAAAGCCTTCCATTGGTACGTCCTGACCGGCACTAAATTGGAACTGCTGGGCATTCTCATCAGTCGGGGGGGCAATGCTCTTATCCTCCTCTTCGGTGCCAAAGTAGCGTTCAATTATACTAAAAGCTTTTTGGTAGATCTCTCGGTTTTCATGGCTTTGCAGGAACTCAATCTTGTCCAAACCTGCAACAGAAGGAAGAAATTTGGAATTAAAAATAATTAAATAAAAAATAAATAAAATTAAAACCCTTATGAAACAGATTTTGTAACTTTTCCAAGATGTTATTTAAAAAATAATTCTAAGTTCAAATATCAGCTTATTTTATTTCTCTGAATGTTTGAGATGAGGTTTGATGATTAGTATTATCTGCGTTATTCGGACTATTGTCCCCATCTTCATTGTTATCTGTACAATGTTTCGGTCGATGTGCACCCCGGCCTTCTTCAGGTATTTCTTTTCGGACTCAGGAACCTTCTTGTCGTAATCAGGAGCCATCAAGGAACTTTGAACCTAACCCTTTATTCAATCCACGAGGGTATCCTGTTCTCATTCCGCTAACCATAGCTGGGGTAGAGGCGTTAAGCTGTGTTAATTATTATTCTATGTTACTGCTGCCCTTGACCAGGATTGAACCTGCAGTCTAGAGATAACTGTCACTTAAAACCGTCTTAACCTAACTCCTTTATCCACTAGGCCATGTGTCCAATTGGTTCCCGAGTCAGAGAAGGTTATCAATTCAGACAAGAAATACCTGAAGACGGCCGTAGGGCACATTGGCCGAAATATTGTACAGATAACAATGAGATGAGGACAATAGTCCGAATAACGCAGATAATACTAATCAGCTTATTTTGTTTTCAATTATCAAGTGTAAAACCTTGAGTATGAGAAACAAAACAAAAAAAATAAAAATTTATCAATAGAAAAACTCATTAAATCTATACAAAAATTGGGGAGGAAGAAGAAGAAAAAAAATCATACTAACCATAGCATTCCTCAATCATGATTGCATATGGATTTGTATTGCCATGGAGTTTAGCATCTTGCTCTCCAAGTCTCAGTATATTTTCTAACCCATTCAGGGCAACATGAACAATTTTACTATCCATCACGGTCAACAAGTTGCACAAAGGAAGAATGCAGCCTTGTTCCACAAGAAACCTACAAAGATAAAATTGCCAAAAACAAAATTAGCAAATAAGAACAATTTCTTTTCAGCTGGTAAATTTAAAACAAAATGCTGAATATTATTCCAATAAAACATGCATATGACATCCATAATGGACAAAAAAATATATGTTAATACTGACAAAAATTAAAAACATACCAATTTTGTAAAAAATAAAAATTTGCAGTCATATTTTCATTTTTGTATTATTTGGATTTTTCAGACTGGTGTCTTCATCTTTATTGTTATATACACAATGTTTTGGGTAATGTACCCTCCAGCCTTGATGTTGATAATACAAATTACAGTGATGCTGAGAGCTTTTTAATTTAATGTGTCCTGGGATGTACATATTTGCTTCGCATGAGTCCTAGGAAAATTTATGGGTCCTAACTAAAGCTGTCTAACTCTTGCCTTGTAACCTATCCTGTGTAATTTGTTTCTAAGAAACTATTGAAATGTATTTACAGTTAGCTTGAAATATTGCAGGAAGAAATAAGATAGCCACTGGGACGCATGGATATGATTTTACTGCATCCTTCTAGACTTGTGCATCAGGGACGCAGGATGCATACCTATCAGCATCTGAATTATCAAGCTTCCTTTCAAAAATAAGACAAATAATCTTCATCTTTGTTTTACTAAAAATTGATTTAGTTGCTTTTCCCCAAAATGGTTACTTTAAAAAAAAATTTTTTTTAGGGGTTGTTTGGCTTCTTGAGAACAAGGGTAATAAGGTTAGGGGTAGTGATAGACCCCCCCTCCCCACAAGCTGATATACATCCTAGGTGTTTGGAACAGCTTGTGGCTGCAGAGATCAACACAAGGGTAACAGTCTATCACACAAAATTCACCCATCTGTGTTGAGTAGTGGGTTTATGGGGGTTTTTAACATCTTTCTTCAGGCCGAATTGTTTGGCTGTGATCAATTAATTTATCTTTGAGTGTTGGTTTAGTGCACTTCTCTCGCCAGGCACAATCAGCTGCAAAGGCCCTCAAAGGATTCAGAATGTTATGTTAAAAAAAAATAAATAAATAAATAAAAAAAAAAATAAAAAAAGTTCTGTAAGATTTTGTTACAATGTATTAAAATAGTGTGTAACTGTTTAAATAATTAAAAACAGTTTCAGTTTTAAGTTGTCTCCCCTTGTGTTGGGAACTCTTTGGTGACATTTCAAGATGAAATAGAAAATAAAAATGAAGAGGCATAAAAGATTTTGTCTATTTTGCAGAGGTGGAAGCAGCAGCAGCAAACAAGTTTTCATGGTTGATAAACCAGTAAAACAGATTAAGATGATTTACATCTGGTCAATCAACAGGGGGAATGTATTAAAGAGTTCCTCAAAATAAATGGCCTGGATTTTTGTGATGGGCACCAAGTTAATAAAATTTGGGATTAATTTTTTTTCTTAAATCTTCAAATTTTTAGTGAATGTTTTAAAATTAAAAGTCAACCATAAGTTATTTTAAAAATAATTTATTTTTTACCGTATTTGTTCTGGAGAACCACCAGACGTGGCATTAGTTATTGCCCAGGCAGCTTCTTTTCTAGTCTTAAATTCTGCCTTTCCCAGAATCTCAATTAAGACTGGAAATATGTTAGCATCAATCACGGCCTGGAAATAGAGAAAACAAAGATTAAAAAAAAAAAAAAAATTTTAAAAAATTTAAAAAAACATTTTTGCTAGAAGAATAAATAAAGTTACAGAATTTCTGGTTATTTCCTATAACTCCGACCTAAAAAAGGGGGAACCACTCTGATTGACTGATAAATTATTTATTTACTTATTGATCTACTAGGAAAAAGAAGACAGGGTTAGGGTTAGTTTAATGGAAAAATAATGGGTAGATTAATTAACAGATGAAATTAATTCAGAGTGGTTGCCCCTTTTTTAGGTTGGAGTTACAGGAAATAACCAAATTTCTAAAGAGAATTTATTTTTTTGAATAACTTACATTGCAAGAAGACTAAGATTGGAAATCCAAGCAAATGATTCTATTTACCTGTATGTGTTTAATATATACATATATTCATATGTATGTGTATTTACCTACCTATATATATATTTTCATTAGATAAATTTTACTTATTTATGATTCTATTTACCTGTATTTGCATTCGGTTTCCAGCTGTGATATTGGATATTGTCCAACAAGCTTCTTTCCTGACCGTTTCTTTAGAACTACTCAAGAGAAGAAGCAATGAAGGTAGAGCTGAGCAGTTTAGCATCACCTGAGGAGAAAAAGAAAAAAGAAATTATAATTGTGATGCAATCATTTTTGAAGCACACCATGTAAAATGACAACCAGAATACATTTCAAATACCGGTAACAAATTTATTAATAAAATACTTATAATCAACTAAATAAATACAAAAATATTAGAATTTATTATTTTTTATTAATAAATAAAAAAATTCTAATATAATAATACTTGCAACAAATTTATCAATACTTATAATCAACTTAATTTAATAAATACAAAAATAATAGAATAGTGTAAAAATCATTTGTATGAAAAAACAAAAAAACAAGGAAATTATTTAAATATGTACAAAAGTATAAATAGCAATATAAATTAGTATTTGGATTATTCGGACTATTTTCCTCATCTTTATTGTTATCTGTACAATGTTTCGGCTGATGTGCCCTCCGGCCTTCTTCAGGTATTTCTTGTCGGACTCGGGAGCCTTTTTGTACTCTGGAACCTTGTTGTCGTAATTGGGAGCCATCATGAAACTTTGAACCCAACCCGAGTCCGACAAGAAATACCTGAAGAAGGCCGGAGGGCACATCAGCCAAAATGCTGTACAGATAACAATAAAGATGACAATAGTCCAAATATTAATTATCAAGCCTCATCAAAAAATTCAGAGAAATAATGCAATATAAATTGTTTTTTGTTTTTTTTACCTGTGTTTGATAGTCATCTCCAGTTACAATGTTTCCAACCACTCTCAGAGCTGCAGATACTACGCATAGATTGGAATACCTGAAAAAGAAATATCACAAATCTTCTTAGGAGGAAATCACAAACCAGCACTCATTCTAATAGAATTATTTAAGGATGCATTTGCAGGTTTCCATTTTTTCTATATCTTATTATAATGAAGATTGTGTTTGTAACCGAAACTATATCACTACTCAAGTCACAATTGCTTTAGTTATTTATGTCACATTCTCCAGGATTTTATTTTTCTATTTAAA
>CM042165.1:64097767-64325267 GCA_023376005.1 Doryteuthis pealeii
AGACTTTTAGGAAATAACCAATATTGGTATAGACAAAAAAAAAAAAAAGAAAAAAAAAGAAAAAAGAAAAAAAAAGAAAAAGAAAAAAAAGAAAAAGAAAAAGAAAGAAAAAAAAAAAAAAAAAAAAAAAAAAAGAAAAGACTGGAGTTCATTTTGTATTACTTTATAAAGTTTGTTAAACTATTAATCACATGAAAGAATTGCCAAAGGAAAATATAAACTTTTTATTACAAGGTTGGTCCATTAAAGTCACACTCAAATAAAAGGAACATTTCTTTAAATGCTAATAAAATATTAGCAAAATCTAATTTGTTAATGTTGATTTATATCAAATGTTGAAATCACTGAATAATTTATTGCTATTATTGAATAAAAATGTTAAAAGCTGAAAGTTAGACAAAATTAGTTTTTTGCACAACTGGTTCTACTAGTCTTTGAAAACAAGATTTCATTTAACACACACACACACACACAAAATCACAGAAACACACACAAAAACACAGAGACACACGCAAACAAAATCACACACGCACACAAATCACAGACACAAAAACACACAAACAAAACTTTAAATAAAAAAAGGAAAAGTCCTGAGGATGATTTAATATTTTTAATTTATTATCGACATTTAAAACAGTTCAATTATTAAATACATATCAAATATGTATCACTTAAATGTAAACATCAACAGGCAATATTTGAATGCCCTGAAGACGACTGTAGATACACATTTGATATATAATTATAGATATATATTTGATATGTATTTAATTAAAACGTTAACAATTTTCAAATATCAATAAATTACCCTCACTATTAATTTTTCTCATTTATTACTTTTCCACATATTGTCCGATTCATTTCCATTTCTACCTAACACACACACACACACACGTAAAGTTGGACAATAAGGGAATCTAACCCTTTTTCACTAGCACTAGACCAGGGAGATTGTTTTTACAGAGCCCCATTCCTATAAGGATTTATCAAAAGATGGCTAAAAATGGCCTTGGCATGTAAAGTTACCTGTTATTTCACTTAAATTAAAGACTTCTAAATATGTTTAATATTACGTTTAAAACAAAGGCTATTTTTGGGGGCAGATTAGGAAAATGAATGTGACTTCTAGCCGAGCAGAATGAGGCGGTATAAGACATTAAGAGTTAAAAGTTATCCTAGGATTCCATAATAAAAAAAAAAAAAAAAAAAAAGAGAAAGAAGCTGAGAATGGTCACATCATAAATTAAAGAACATAAATTAGGCTTTCCAAAATTCTTAGGTAATGGCCTTTGAAGTGAATCTCCCCATAGCCTTACTCCCATTTAAGTAGTAAGAGTTTATACTCAAGCAAATACAAGAATACTTGCCTTAATAGTTTTAACTTACAAGGAAAAAATCCTCTAGTATTGATCCAATTTTATCTCACTAACTCCAGTCATGCAGGATTATGTTAATATTATTATTATTATAATTATATCCAATTCGAAATTACCTCTACTGATCTTGTGGAAAAAGAGTCTAAAGTTGAAATGTATGCATCTACCATTTTCTTCTTGCCGCTTTCATTCTGGCCAATAAAAGAAAAGCTTCATAAGAGCCATTTGTTTTTTTACCATCACTTAGAAAAATTAATCCTTATCCCAGAAACAAACGTTATTCAATCATCATGTGATTTGTTAGTTCTTGTATAAATTTTTTTATGTATCTATTGTTTCAATAACTACAAATGAACAAAGTTTACTCAACGTAGGAAATAAAAAATTAAAAAAAATAAAATAAAAAATACCTTAGATTAGTAAGAAATTGCATTTATTTACCAGTAAGCTATGAATTGATATACACACACACACACAAAAAAAAAGTATCCCCCCCCCCCGAAAAACAAAGTATTCAAAAGGATGAATTCATTATGATGTTTAAATGTTTTAGTTTATGTAAATATGTAAAAACTTTCAGGACAATGATAAAAAGATTTTTTTGTTCAAAAAGTGATGAAAGTTTTTGTTTTTCCTATTCCTATATATTGTCAGATTCATTTCCATATTTTACCCCCATTATATATACTAGCAAATATATGCACCCTCTGGGTGCAAGTATTTAAGTTTAAATGTAATAAAATATTAGATTAAATCAGAAAGGCTAATGAAACTAATTAAGAATTCAGATAAAAAGATTTGAAACGGAGGGGGCATAATCGGAAAATAGAACAACTGAAACTTACTCTTTCATCACTTCCGTTTTTCAATGCTAAATTTTCCTAATTTAACTATTTAGTTAAAATAGAAAGTAAAGAATAAAATTACAGTTATTTCTTCTTGTTAATGAATTTCTTTTAGGATTTATTGAAGAGATTTTTACTCATATTCATTAAGATAAAACCAAACAATTAGAAATCGATAATACCAAGCACATTTTTATTAAAATCAGTTTTTTTAATATCAATATTCAAATTAGCTTTATGTTTACACTGAAAACTGGTATTTTGTTGTATATATAAATACAATTGCATGTTATTAGTATTTAGGTAAGGCCAACAGTATTAATAATGTCAAACAGTTTTATTATTAATTGCGGTTTAAATAGAAATAGAATCATGGAGAATGTGATGTAAATAACTAAGGGAATTGTGACTTGAGTACTAATAAAGTTTCGGTTACAGACAGAAAAACACACAATCTCCATTATAATAAGATTTTATATATATATATATATATATATATATATATATATATATAATATATATATATATATATACACCACAAAATGGCAGATTTCTAAGCCTTTTTCTATACCAATTATATTGAACATCGAGCTCTCAACTTGGACCTGAACAACTCTAACATTCCGCCATTGGAAGAAAGGGCCAACTTAGAATCATCCAACTTACCTGGTAACCCATCTACAGATATATACAAGAACTGTTTTCTTTAAAACATTTCAATTATTAAATGCATATCAAATATGTATCTCTTAAAAGTAAACAACAGGCAATATTTGAATGCCCTGAAGACGACTGTAGATACACATTTGATATATAATTATAGATGTATATTTGATATATATTTAATAATTAAAACGTTTTAAATGTCAACAATTTATCTCTGATAAAATAGTATATTTTTTATGTTTACATCGTAACACATTGTAACCAACTGATAACCCATAAGAAATGACAAAAACTGGGAGGCATGTTTAACACTTCTTTGAAGCAAGATTCAATTAAGTAGAGGAAAAAAAAAAAAAAAAAAAAAGAAAAAAAAAAAGAAAAGTTAAATGTATTAATAAGTGTGCAACCAAACGAATACCCTCCATCAGGCATCTACCATATTCTGAATGTCTTGTTGCCCTGGGAATGGATTCGTTGAAACTCTGGCATCTGGCAACTGACCTAGTAAATGCTCATAAGGTCATTAATCATCTTAACAACATCAACCTTGAGCACCTTTTTGATCTCCATGTTTCTAATACACATTGGCATGCCTACAAAAGCCAGAAAACAGCATTGCTTACATGACTTTTGGAAACATTTTTCACGCTCAGAGTTG
The DNA here is from genome assembly GCA_023376005.1 of Doryteuthis pealeii. Lineage (NCBI taxonomy): Eukaryota > Metazoa > Mollusca > Cephalopoda > Myopsida > Loliginidae > Doryteuthis > Doryteuthis pealeii. The sequence goes on from CM042165.1 coordinate 64,101,313, forward strand.
CCGAGGCATGGAATAAGCTGACCGTGTCCATTGTGGGCTGCCGAAACACTGTATCTTTAAAAGCCTCCATGCTTCCTGTAGTCCACCAACACTATACCCGATACCCCTCTCCGCGCACATACATGTATATCATTACTGTACTGTTCATATTCCTGACACTAATACATTATTCTGTGTACTAGACATGAGACTTTGATGAATTGTATTGCACCTGAGCACCGTACCAATAAATTTCATTATTATGAAGGGTTTGTTTATCTGCTATCAAGAAACAGTAATGTATGTATTTTCCACCAAAAAGTAGAATGTGACAAAAGGTCATCTAAGTAGATTAAAATTGGTCTGAATTTAGATATTTCCTTCTCCTATACTGGTTACCCAACCAAGACTATAGAAGACAATCTGTGCCGCTGTTCGCAGGATGAGTATAGATGGATTCATGCCTCTCTCAAGGATATTAGTTAGAAGTGAAACACAGAAACCGGATCCAGGATTTGAACTCATATCACAGATTCTATTTCCTATGATAACCACTACACAAAGTGTGCCTAACAAGTCAGTATGTTTCTTTGGTTGGTTGGTTTATTAATTTTAACGGCATATCAACCCGTCCAGGGTTATATCATGCCTAGCGGTTGGGTTGTTATACATATGTGTATTCATATATATACATTTAGTAATTGGTTTTAACAATGTGTTAGCATTATTGGGAATCATACTGTATGCCATTGATTTGTTTCATGTCTATATTCTATGGTATAATTTTATTTCCCTCAAAAAGGAGAAAATATCCTCTATGTTAACATTTTCAAATAGGTCCTTCATATTGTTTGCTTTAAAATAATGTTTTCTGATGTGAGCAAAAAATCTGCATTCCATCAATAAGTGTTTGATTGTCAGGGGTGTTTGACATGTTTCACATTGTGGTTGTTGTTCTTGTTTGAGTATATAAGAGTGTGTTAGTTTTGTATGACCAATGCATAATCGGGACATAATGACTTGTTCCTTTCTAGACTTCCTTAAAGTTGGTCTGCAGCCTCCCAAAGTCGGTTTGATTAGGAAGAGTTTATTGTGGATACAGTTATTCCAGTGTTGCTGCCATTTTTTGAAAATTATTAATTTTTTAATTTTATCAATTTTTCTGGGACCACATTATACAATCCTATAGACCAGTGATTACGGGGGACGAGTGGGGGGGGGTGTTGCAATTCAATAATAATAGGGGGCAATATGAAAAATATAGTAATATCAAGATTTTTATTTTTTTTTTATTTTACCCTATATGGGTAAAAATTATAAATTTAGAGGGTAAAATTTTAATTACAACCTAGTTGAGCACAACAGCTTGTGCAATCTAGTCAAGTGTTCACTCACTAATGTTATCGTGCATCTGGCACCAGCTATATGTGTGGCTTTTGACTTGTTTAACTTTGCAGTTCTTCTTCATCTGTTGCCCTACCCTGCAATTATACACATTATAAAATGGATTTTATTTGATTAAATTTGAAGTTAAACCCTTTATTTTTATTTGAAAGATAAATTTTTTTATGTTATACTTTTTCAAATCTGATATTGTTATATCATACTAAACAATTAACGGGTTGTGCTGTGGCATGAAGAAATTTGTGATAAAAATGTGAGGCATGGTACTAAAATGGTTGGGAACCACTGCTCTAGGTAAAAGTTTTTTTTTTTAATTAAAAATATTTTTTTTTTTTAAATTCCAAAGAACATAAATTAGGCTTTCCAGAATTTGTAGGTAATGGCATCCCTGAATATAGTGGTGTTGAAGATAATGGCAGAACGTATTCTAGTGCACCTCCAAAACCCAGTGAAATTTAATGTAGACCTACAAAATTTGGTATGTACATTTAATGGACCAAAAGGGAATGTTTAAAGTAAAAAAAAAAAAAAAAAAAAAAAAAAAAAAAAAAATGCCCTTCATGGTGGGAGGTGGGGGCGGGGATAAATAATTGGTTGGACTAAATCTAGAAGATTTAGTTTTTTTTTTTTTTTTTTTTAAAAGGATTTGCTTGAAGCACTGCTAAAACAAAATTATAAAGTACTTTATAATTTTTTTTTTAAGGCTATTGCAATGCAAAAGTAAGTGTCCAAGGTTTTGTTGTTTTTTATTAAAAAAAAAAAAAAAAAAAAAAAAAAAAAATCAAATCTTAAGTATCAAGTAAAAATATTTCTAAATTTTTTCACACAACAATATAAAATTTAAAAATTATTTTTGCACCTTAGAGGCAAAGGATTAAAAAGGAGAAATTTACCGTCGCAAAATCTGGAGGTGGATTTTTACCTCTGCACAAGTTGGAAAGACACCAAACAGCATTTCTTGTCATAGATAAACTTGTAATCTTGCTCAATAATCTATATTTAAAAAGATTTTTAAAAAAATTCATTTAGTTTTGAAATTTAAAAAAAAAAAAAATCATTTCAAGAACATTAAAATATCAACAATAAGAATTTGAAATCAGCTATATGTATTTGATTATCATTAACTAAAACATCTTTGATATAAAAAAAAATAAAAAAATAAAAAAATAAAAAAAAAAAATGAATAAGTAAATGAATAAATAAAGGTTAAACTTGCAAATTGTCGTCAAAATTAAAACAAACTTATTTGGGGGTGATCCATGACAATTTAACTACAAACAACAGAGACTAATGTGTCTACCATTGGATTCAATAATTAATTTCAATGGTTAATTAAATGTATAGTAATTTGTTTTTTTCTGTTTTTTTTTAAGCAATACGTAATTAAAAAACAAGCTTAATCCCCAAACTGTAACCCAATTCCTTCATACACAGTAGTTAAACTGTCATGGATCACCACCAAATAAGCTTCCGTTTTAATTTTGACAACGATTTGCAAGTTCAACCATAAATAAATAGCAAAAATATCAAGGATTGTTATAAAGGAATAAAAAAAAAAAAAAACAAACGGATTTAGCAAAGATATGGAGGAATATATATATATATATCCAACATTGATATGCCGAGAAAATAAATAAATGAATGAATGACTTTAAAATCTAGCAGGAACATCAAGAATATGTGGGAGGAAAAAAAAAAAAAAAAAAAAAAAAAATTTAAATTAGAAAAATAAATAAATATAAAGATGATTTAATTAAATAATTCTGACATATTGTAGCAAGATACAGAAAATTGACCGCAAAAAATATCACGCAAGAAGTTTTAAAGAAAAATTCTAATTAGTTTCTAAAAAAACAATTCTTGGTTCTTACATCAAGATTTAAAAAATTTTTTTTAAACAAATTATTTTCACTACTTATATGAAATGAAAAGCATGGATCCCATCTAGCCCAGCCCTATCAAAGTCACTATTTTGCGACTGGAAATGGCATTTTTTAACCCTCTGATGACCTTCAATCAACCAACTGGAGCCAATGTGAAGCTGGAGGTCAGGCCAATAGTCACACAAAAAACTTAGGATTGACGGACTGACACACACTAGCTAAAGTATAGTACTATAGCTAAAGATAATAGACTAAGCTGACGATCAGATTCAAAATGGAGTGGGGTAATTATGACAATTCTGCTCAGGTTAAGAACCCCACAGGTAGGCGCACCCTGCGCACACATACACACGATCTTCATGGCCCAAAATAATATTCCAGCCAATTAATCATTTCTCTAGCACAAAGCCATAACCAATTCTTCCAATTACAAAAACTCATTCGTACACCAAAAAACATGCCAGAGAAATCTGTAACATTTCCTTTTAGTGTAATACAGGTACAGTCTTGAAAAGACTGGAAAAAAAAAATGTTAATATTTTGTTTTTTTTTAAGTCCTCACCTGAGAGCAGAGACAAAGTTTTGTAGATAAAACTGAAAATCCCTTTTCCAGACATTTTTTCTTTCTCTTTCTTAGTGAAAAGTGCAGTATTTGTTCCTTTTTTCCAATTAAAAGAAATATATAAATTTTTATTTGCCTCGTGAGATGAAATATTTTAGTATATGCAAGTCTGGCACATGGCCAAAATGGAACAGCATCAAAGATTTAAATATACAAATTTTAACAGATTAAATCTCTTATAATTACCTGCTCCAAATCCAACCCTGTGAGTAGATTGGTTTGTTTTACGGCATATCAACCTCAATGGGTTATTTAATGCCGATAAATTTTGAAATAAATTCATTCTTAAGGGATACTCAAATTTTTTTTATAAATACATTTTTTTTATTTAACCCATAGATGGGACCCTAACAGGTACTACCACTCCAGGTCAGAGTGGACCAGGAGCAATGGTGATGAAGGGGTGCTTCCCATTCCCCAAACCTCCAAGAACTGGAACCTCACCATCAGATAGAGTTTAACGTCATTCTCAGGACATGAAGACCCTCAGCCACTGCCTTCTAGCACCCATGATAAAAAGGGGGCTTGCCATAAGGGCAATAGGGTTGGTGCAATCATAGGTGCTAGGGCTTGACATGACCAGTCAATTGATCGGAGGGGGACTTTCCAACCACCCGTCTAGCCTAAGTAAGGGTCTAAGCGGAGTGTTACATGTCATGGACTACTCAGCCACCAGGATTCCGTCCTTAAGCATCACAGGTCACCACCCATTGGGAAGGGGGGGGGGTCTCACCCTTATGCAGTCAGTGTATTCTAAAGCCGCAGCCGACAGGGTTTCCAGTGAAGAGAACCTATTCATTTTCTTTAGCTTAACTGATCGAGAAATAAGAATATACATAATATCAGAACTTTTATTTTTCAATTTAAAAATAAAAAACAAACCCAACCCACTAGATGAGAAGGATGCGACAGAAGATCAGTTAAGTTCAACAGGTTTGAATTTAGAATTTTCCTTCTCCTAGACCAGTTGCCATACTAAGGTTAAAAGAACCCATTCTGCCCTACTATTTACCCATAGCTGGAGGGAGAATATTTGGATGACTATCTTTCACAAGGATATTAACAGTATGTGAAATGCAAACAGCCTTGTCCAGAATTTGAACTTGGGCTGCCAAGTAACCGCTTCCTATGACAAACTTATTTTGGATAAAAAAAATAAAAAATAAAAAAAACCTATAAACCTAACACTTTTAAAGAACTTTACTAAATAGTTTATAATAACTTTTGAAAAAGATATTTAAACAGATTAAAATTTTCAAAACTCTTATTTATACAATAATATAAATAAATAAAAACATTAAATTTACTTACTGTAATAGAGGAACCAAGATACCTTGATTCAATACATAATCCCGACATTCTGGACTATCTCCTGCAATGTTCCCAAGAGCCCAAACAGCCTTTAAATAAACAAATACATACATTTTTAAGAGCTATAAACTCTCAAACTTACTCAAATATTTTAGTAAAACAAAAATCAAGACCCGACTCAGAATTGTATTTTTTTTTTTAGTGTCATACCCAGGATACAAAATAAAACAAATATCTTATAATGGAGATTATGTAACTGAAACTACATCACCACTGATATCACAACTTCCTTAGTTATTTAAGTTATATATATTTACCAACTCCCTCCGCACGGGCAGGATGCGACACAAGGTTAGTTTCTTAAGCAGAGTTCAACAGTATTATCTGCGTTATTTGGACTATTGTCCCCATCTTCATTGTTATTTGTACAACGTTTTGGCTGATATACCCTCCGTCCGAAACATTGTACAAATAACAATGTCCCAATAGTCCGAATAACGCAGATAATACTATTCTTCAAGCCTCATCTCAAACATTCAGAGAAATAGAGTTCAACAGGTTTGAATTCAGAGTTTTTCCTTCTCATAGACTGGTTACCTAGCCATGGTTAAAGAGACCAGTCTGCCCTGCTATTTACCCATAGTTGGAGGGAGTTATTTAAGTTATATTCTCAATGATTATGAAATAGTCATTATTCAAACTTAATTAGCATCTTATTTATTAACAATGATCTCTATTAAAGTCTAGCCAAGTTAGATTTGCTGCAAAACTGGCCATAAGCCATTTAAAATCCTGAAATATATGTCATATATCTCTAAGAAATAAAGATTTACATAATATAAGGTCGGAATAATTTGCATAATGATTTTAACAAAACTGGGTTTAATAAATAATTATTTCCTGTTACTGATTTCTAATACTATCATGTTATTCTCAAACGTATTAAAAGCAACCATATATATATTTTTATATAGAAGTCAATTAAAATAACATTAAAATAAGTGTAATATTTTTATATTCGTTCTTATTTAGTTTCTTTAGTCTTTCTAATTTGATATATTTTATGACATTAAAACTCAAATACATGCGCCCAGGGAGCACATACTTTTGGTAGTATATCTCTTAACACCCTGTTCAGAATTTTCCAAGTACAGAGCCCCATTCCTATAAGGATTTATAAAAAAAATGACCTTTTCATTTAAAGTTACCCGAGATATTTCCCTTAAATCAAAGACTTCTAAATAGGTTTAATATTACATTTAAACAAAGGCTATCGTTTGGGGCAGATTAGGAAATGTGACTTCTGACCGGGTGGAATGAGGGGGTATAGGACATTAAGAGATAATAATAAAAGACTTGATATTTTAATTACCTGCTCTTGAACATCCTCAATTTCAGATTCCAAGAGCCTGATGAATATAGGGACAGCACCTGCTTCAATGACAACTCGAGTTTGAATTGATGTACCAGATGCAATGTTTGTTAAAGCCCATGCTGCTTCAAACTACAGAATTAGAAAGAAAAAAAAAATTCACATGAAAATTCATTGATAAAAGAAAAGAAAAAAGGAAAAAAAAGAAAAAGAAAAAGAAAAAAAAGAAAAAAGAAAAAAAAGAAAAAAAAAAAAAAAAAAGAAAAGAAAAAGAAAAAAAAAGAAAAAAGAAAAAAAAAAAAAAAAAAAGAAAAAAAAAAGAAAAAGAAAAAAAAAAAGAAAAAGAAAAAAAAAAAAAAAAAAAAAAAAAAGAAAAAAAAAGAAAAAAAGAAAAAAGAAAAAAAAAAAAAAAAAAGAAAAAAAAAAATATTATGTAAACCAGCGTATTTGACAGCATATAGGATGCACCTTTCCCCAAAATTTTAGCTCTAAAAATTGCCCCATGTCTTCTACATTGTAAGTGAAGTTTGAGACTGCCTGTAGGCTTAGGCTATAATATTATTATTTCCTGCTATTGAGATGTCTTGTATATGCTTATTGCTTGCCTGTACTGCCAAATTGCTTTTATACAGCTATGTTTCTGCTAATGACAGCTAGACTGTTTTCAATAATATATGCTTAAATACACTAAAAGCTTTTTTTCCTGAATCTGACCTGCTGAAATGGGGGTGCGTCTTATATGCCGTCAAATACGGAATTTGATCTGTATATAATTATTGTATATGTTCTTATTTGATTTTAAAATATAGAGACTCTTACTCATGACAAACCCAATTATCTTTGCTCATAAAATATACAATTAAAAAATATCATTTCATATAGTTTTATTAAATTAAAAAAATCTTGAAAATAAGTATCTATATTAATAAAATATAGTTTGTCCTTCAGGGCTAAACAGTTTAATGTAAAGTAAGTAAAATCATAGGTGGGTGGCCTAAAGTCAGCATCAGCCAGACAGCGAGGGAGTCTATCCTCTTTTCACTAGCGCTAGACCAAGAGAGAGTTTTTGGTGTCTAAGGTGGAACGCCATACCTACCATCAGCTCCTTATTCTACCGCCTGAGCTAAGCTGGACCTTAAACAGTTTGGTGTAGAGCTATCAAATTTGGTAAGCATACTTATTACAGAGGAAAGTTACCTAATTATTGAATTTAAAAAATATTTTCAATAAAGATTAACTTTTTATAAAGACATTTCCATTTCAGATTTTGAAGAAAAATACATTAAAATTGATTACAATTTGATAATCTAATTCGATTAATAAAATTGTGCTTATACGAGGTGTGTCTGAAAAGTAATGAGACTGTTGGTGGGTTGGTTGGGTTTTACGGCATGTCAACCCCTTGGGTTATTTTATGCCGAATACTTCTTTTGGTAATTTGGTATTCAAAAATGTTTAATGCCGACAAAGTTTTGAAATAATTTCATTTTTAATGGATAATACAATTTTTCATTTATAAACTCATGTTTTTCTATTTAACCCATAGATGGGACCCTAACAGGTACTACCACTCCGGTCAGAGTGGACCAGGGAGCAATGGTGATGAAGGGGTGCTCCACATTCCCCAAACCTCCAAACTGGAACCTCACCATCAGATAGAGTTTAACATCATTCCAGGACATGTAGACCCACAGCCACTGCCTTCTAGCACCCATATGATAAAAAGGGATTGGGCTTGCCATAAGGGCAATAGGGTTGGGAAAATCTTATAGGTGCTAGGGCTTGACGTGACCAGCCGATTGATCGCCCGTCTAGCCCAAGAAGTGACTTTTTTCTTTTCCCCAAGCTGAAGGAGATCATCAAAGGGGACCGTTTTCAATGCGTTGAGGCCATCAAGAGGTCTGTAACGACAGAGCTGATGGACATACTAGAAGAATCTTCCAGCAGGACAGAAGGATGGGTAAATGCATTAGATACAAGAGGGGACTACTTTAGAGGAGAAAACAGTTTGTTGTTTGGATTTTAAATGAATTGTTTGTGACAACAGTCATTACTTTTCAAACACACCTTGTATACAGACTTTTAAAAGTGTCTTCAACACACGAGAAAAATCCAAAAATTGAATGAAGTTTAATTTTATCAAAATTCTTTGTGCCATTAGTCTTGGCAAATAAAGATGTCATCCTCCCAACACCCTGATCAATACTGGTACCCTGATAGTTTCAGAGTATTTTTATTAATTATTTCTTTTTTGTGCGTTTTTTTTACAACCTAATTTTCCAAAAAAGGTATATAAATATAAAAAGGTGATATAAATATACCTGTAATGAGCAATTGCCATCTCGCTGAAGAAATTCAACAAACTTGGGAACTACTCCAGTTAAAATAACTTCATCAATTGGCGGGTTGGGTTCTAAAATATTAAAAAAAAAAAAAAAAAAAAAAAAAAAAAAAAAAACATTTAGTATTGGTAGACAATTTATTAAGTAAATCAAACTTTAGATTCAATTCAGAAGATAAAAATATTAGCTATCAAAATGGTTACTTTGACATTTAACATAGTGGTCCTTGACTTACAAGTGCCCCAACATAGGAGTTATCGAGGATATATAACAAGACTTCAATTTTTTTATGGAAAAGATCTATAAAAAAAAAATCACAAATTTTTTAGAGCTTATGCATAAAGTCTTCTGTACGTGTGTATATATATATATATATATATATATATATATATATTTGAAAAAACAGGTTCATTACATACTGTCGGATTCACTTCCATTTTTCTTCACACACACACACCAACTCATCCGACAAGCAGGATGTTACACAAGGTCAATTTCTTAACCGGAGTTTAACAAGTTTAAATTCAGAGTTTTCCTTTCCTAGACTGGTTACCTAGCCATAGTTAAAGAGAGTCTACCCATAGTTGGAGGGAAAGTAATTGGATGCATACCTTTCCCAAGGATATTAGCGCTATGTGAAATGCCAACAGCCTTGTCCAGGATATAAGCCCTACTAAATTTATCCTTCAAGCCAGGCTGTGGATTGGAAGCAATTAAGGGTCACTGGAGTTGAAGCAATTAAGGGTCACTGGAGTTGGAAGCAATTAAGGGGTCACTGGAGTTGGAAGCCATTAAGGGGTCACTGGAGTTGGAAGCAATTAAGGGGTCACTGGAGTTGGAAGCAATTAAGGGGTCACTGGAGTTGGAAGCAATTAAGGGGTCACTGGAGTTGGAAGCATTAAGGGGTCACTGGAGTTGGAAGCAATTAAGGGTCACTGGAGTTGGAAGCAATTAAGGGGTCACTGGCAGTTGGAAGCAATTAAGGGGTCACTGAGTAGGGATGGAGTTAGATAAACTATACCAACTCCAGTTGAATTTACACTTTATATGGCCCTAGTTTAGTCTGTAAAGTTATACGAGTGCATACTCCTTATAAATAGATATAGATAATTCATGTTTTTATATTTATTATGAATTGTAATCACTTATTGCATAAAGAGGAATTTGAGTCAAAGGTTTTGTGTTCAAACTCAAAGCCCAGCTTCAAACTGATTTATTCAGAAACTAAAAACCTTACCTTTTGATAAGAGTTTACGAAATTTCTGTGTGGCAGGTTCTTGTTCTTCAATGTTGTCACTGTAGAGGGCTTTTACCATCTCACTAGTAACACCACCCTGCATGAAAAAATAAAAAATAATTTTCAAAAAACAATGTTTACAATTTTTTAAATTTAAAAGAAAAGAAAAAAAAAAAAAAAAAAAAAAAAAAAAAAATACACAGAGAGGATATTAAGAATTGAGTCATTTGATTGTTTGGTATACAGAATTAAAATGGATGCTATACTTAGCATTTTTAATTTTAAATTAGAAAAAGTTACTTTTGTTCAACTTGTACAACTCCCACTATCTTTTTATAGAGTTAAAAAAAAAAAAAAAAAAAAAAAAAAAAAAAAAAAAAGTTTTAAATAGGTTCCACCAACTTGCATATAATTTAATATATTTTCTTATTTATACTTTAATTAAAAAAATTATAATCTTATTATAATGGAGATGTGTGCTTTTCCGTCTGTAACCGAAACTATATTCCTACTCAAGTCACAATTCTCTTAGTTATTGACATCACATTCTCCATGATTTATTTTTATCTAAACCTCAATTATTAATAAAAATTGTCTTACATTATTAATACTGTTAACTATGTCTACATACTAACAACATGCAATATATTTATATATACAACAAAATAGCGCTTTACAATGTGAACGGGAAGGCTAATTTGCATATTAATATTAAAAAATCAAATTTAATAAATATGTGCTTAGTATATATTGATTTCTAACTGTTTGGTTTTATTTTAATGAATATAAGCAAAAATCTCTTCAATGAATCTTAAAGAATCCATTAACAAGATAAAATAACTGTCATTTTATTCTTCACTTCCTCTTTTAACTAAATACTTAAATTCGAAAAAACAATGAAAGACGAGAGCGAGAAGAGTAAGTTTCAGTTGTTCCATTTTTATTATACTCCCTTCTGTTTCAAATCTTTTATTATACTACCTCTGTTTCAAATCTTTTTATCTGTATTCTTATTAGTTTCATTAGCCTTTCTAATTTAATACAATATTTTTATTACTTAAAACTTAAATACTTTGCGGAACCGAAGGGTGCATATATTTTGCTAGTATATTTGTATTTTTTTCTATAACAAATGTGAAATATCTGTTGTCAAGCATAACAAATTAATTTTAAATTTTTCCCCTAAACCATAATTTAAACTTCCTAGAATTTTAACAAGCTATATTCTCATCATGTAATTTGGTAATAGTATTCTTTAGTGCCCAGGAGGTATCTCAGGGTCGCGGTAATGATCTAAGATTGCAAGTTTGCTTCATTTGTGTGTTGCCTCGGTGGTACGCTTTTCCCTCATAATCTACTTTCATTCGATCTATATGTAAAATGATGGGTTAGGATGAAAATTGATAACATTCTTTACGACATTTTTGGAGAAGTTCAGTTTTCTGTTAANAATTCTGATTTATCTTGATATTTCTTTTTAACGATTCGCGCTTGGGTCGATCCGTAGTGCACACAAACAGTTATTTTTCTCGTTTATCCTAAAGCCATGACTTCTGTCAACATCTGAACTTTAAACATTTGTATTGTTGATGAGTGGGCAATTGGGTTTTGAATTGGAGATATCTTATTTGTGTATATTAACAGACCGAAGGGTACATGTCCGACACACGTGTTATATAACAATAGATGGGACAAACAGTCCGAACTAATACACACTTAAAAATATTCTTTTTAAATTCACTACATTATCTATTTTTAAAAATTTTGTGTCTTTTTTTCTTAGCATAAGATTCTGTCTTTTTACTTTTTTATAATTTATTTCATGTTCTTCAGGAAAACATGGTACAAGCCAAAAAAAGTAACTAATTTTGAAAACGAATTTTGGTTTACAATAAAAACTACCCAACCATGGAAAAGAAGTGCCTGAAAGTTATCGTAAGTTTGTTATTATTGTTTTTTGTTTTGAGGGGGGTGCAATTCCAGTTCATGAGAAAGAGAGATACACTAAAAGAAACCACACCCAAATAAAAAATCTGCGACCATATCTGAGCTTTTAAACACCCTTTTTGATCCGATTTATACTGTCAATATCCGGTTGTTGCTAAAATGAAAAACAGTGTCCTTTCTTAATCCGAGGATCAGAAAGGGTGCCTAAAGTCCAATATGGTCCAAAAAAATGTTTAAATTATGAAAAAGAATACCAAAAGAAAGAACCGAGTGAATAATTCAATTACAGTTCAAGGAATAAACAGATTAAAATGAAAAGGCAATCGTGTCAAATTGTATCTTTTCTTGCGTATATCGTATAAAGTCGATAATATATTGAAAATAATCCATGACAAGTAAACTTGGCATGCAATAATCGCGCACGACATGAATACCATACAGCCTATTCAACGTATTATTTAAGTGTCATCAGTGGTAAATTACCTAACATTCCTCCGACGAAATTTCAAACGTGAACCCAGCACATGGAATAAACAATAATGATACTTAACAATGCTCAAAAAGCAAATTTGCAAATATCTGCTTATCTCTATCTCTCTCTCTCTCCGGCTATCTCTATCTCTATCTCTATCTCTCATCTCATCCTATCCAAACTGTGATTGCGAATTTTTAATTTTTTTAAAATTGGTCTTTAAACAAACAAAAAGGGCATTGCCAAAACAACGCATGGTAGTAATGACTTTTAAGTGTGACTAAGTAGTTTTCTAGGAATTTCCTTTTCCACCTTCACACATTGTTATGTGTTTTTTTTTTTTTTTTTTTGTAAGTACTAACAGTGACCACAACACCCGTTCCCCCTTAAAGGTGATAAGTCGACAGTCAAACATTTACAAACATTATAGATGTTCATTGATTTAAACCCACCTTTTTTTTTTTTTTTTTCTTTTTTTTTTTCTTAAGTCTTGTAGCTAGTTGACACCTCAATAGATGTTTACAAATAAGAGAGAAAAAAAATGCTTGTCAGTATTTCAGCAAAATTGCGTGAATGCAAAAGATTGAACTCACCCACCGGTTTTAGATAGGGTTTGTTTTTTGTTTTTTTTTCTAGGAACAATTAAACAGATTAAAAACAGCCTATACCTGATATCCTCCCTTCCATATATATATATATATATATATATAATATATTAAGGTAGAAAAGCAGGGTATGTCATTGAACTGTTCACGCTACTTCCATACCCTCTGGGGGTATTTCGTAGAGACCACTGCTTTTCTACCTTATATTATATAGGTGTGTGATGTAGGTGAGGTAGGTATATTATATATATGGAAGGAGATATCAGTGGGGTTGGTGATAGTGGTTTAATCATGTTTTAAATTGTTCCTAAGAAAAAAAAACGAAAAAACAAACCCTATCTAAAAGCCGGTGGTTTGGAGGTTCATCTTTTAGCATTTTACACGCGCCAAATTTTTGTGAAATACTGACAGTCAATTTTTCTCTCTTATTTTTTGGGTTAAAAAACATTCTATCTGAGTGGGTGTCAACAGCGACAAACTTAAGAAAAAAAAAGAAAAAATAAGGAAAAAAAAATAAAGAAAGAGAAAAAAAAAAGGTGGTTTAAATTCAATGAACATTTGTATAACAAATGTTTGTAATGTTGCGTTGACTTATCCCTTAAGGTGATACGGGTGCGTGGCACTTTATAGACAAATATAAAAAAAAAAAAAAAAAAAAGCTCACACTAAACAAATGTGTGAGGTTCGAAATAGAATAATTCTAGGAAAACTACTAGTAACACTAAAGTCGATTACTAACCAATGGCATGTTGTTTGCAATGCCCTTAGTTTAAGGAAACCATTAAAAAAAATTAAAAAATTCCATCACAGTTTGCATAGAGCATGTAGATAAGAGATAGAGATAGAGCAATAGAGATAGAGAGAGAGAGAGAGAGATAGAGAGAGAGATAATTTTGGAAAATTTGCTTTTTGGAGCATTGTTAAGTATATTATTGTTTATTTCCATGTGCTGTGTTCGCCGGTTTTTGATTCTGTCGAGAAATTAGGTTTAATACACCACTGATGACACTTAATAAAGTGAAACAACGTAATGGTATTCCGATGTCGATGCGCGTTATTTGCCAGTTTTACTTGTCATGATTATTTTCAATTAATTACTCGAATTTTATACGCAGTATACGCAAAGAAAAGATACCAATTTGACAGCAGTCTCTTTTCATTTTATTATCTGTTTATTCTTGAAGTAATTGAATTATTCACTCGGATTCTTTTCTTTTGTTTCTTTTTCATTAAATTTAAACATTTTTTTTGGACCATATGACCTTTAGGCACCCCTTTCTGATCTCGATTAAGAAAGGACATGTTTTTCCATTTACAAACAACCGGATATTGACAGTATAAATCGAGATCAAAAAGGGTGCCTAAAGGTCATATGTCCAGATTTTTTTATTTGATACAGCTTTTCTTTAGTGTATCTCTTTTTCTCATGAACTGGAATTGCACCCCCCTCCAAAAAAAAACAATTAATAACAACTTACGATACACTTTCAGGCACTTCTTCCATGGTTGGGTAGGTTTTTATTGTAAACCAAAAATTCGTTTTTTCAAAATTAGTTACTTTTTGCTTGTACCATGTTTCCTGAAAGAAAATGAAAATAAATTATAAAAAAAGTAAAAAGGAAAAATTCTTATGCTACAAGAAAAAAAGACAAAAATTAAAATGTTAATGTAGTGAATTTAAAAAGATATTTTAATTTGTATTATTCGGACTGTTGTCCTCATCTCTATTGTTATATACACGTTTCGGACAATGTACCCTTCGGTCTTGTTCATATACACAAATTAAAAGATATCTCCCAATTCACTAAACCCAATATGCCCACTCATCAACAATACAAAATGTTAACAAGTTACAGGATGTTGACAGAGTCATGGCTTTAGGAAAATAAACGAGGAAAAAAAACTGTTCTGTTGCACATACGGATCGACCCAAGCGCGAATCTTAAAAAGAAATTATCACAGATAATTAAATCAGAATTTGCATTTCTTTGACCAATCCGTGACCTTCATAAAAAATGCCCAAAGCTGATCATTTTCAGAAAAGCAGTCTAAAATTCACTGACTTTGAAAGACCGTCAGGCAATCAGCGGGGACAACAGAGCAGGGAAGTGGACGCCCAAATGACAACTGCTACATCAAGATAGCTGATATCTCTTCACAGCCCCTTCACGCTCTTTCATCCTGACCCGGTCAACCAACCAAGCCTTAAAAGGGGTGAACTACTACAAGTTGACTAGCGTTAACAGTCACCAGCCATCAACCACCAACTTCCTACCAACAACATCAGACTCCTACCAGCACCAAAAACCTTTTTAATACAATTTATTGAAACTTTCAACCTGTGTTTGTTTTTACTTTGCCAGCATACTCTTACTACAAACACCTTGATATTTACAGCACATTCAGATGTTTCTTGTTAGAATTCAGGAGCATTCACAGAACTTCAAATAAACCCTTTATTTAATTCACCAGAGAATACTTAACTTGTACCCAGTCGTGGTTTAGTGGAATGAGAATAGTCAATTTTCCAGGAAAGCGTACCACACTGGGCCAATTCTATAGCTCAATGAACATCTGAAGGTGTCCTCATCGAAATAGTGTCCTCATTTTTCTCATTATGTTACGAGAAGACATTTATGCCCAGAATTGGTAATTCAAATCAATGAAAAGAACCGCAAAAACACAAGGCCTTTTAACGTTAGCGTCCATTCTCGAGTCAATTTCCGGGAAAGCCTAACTCAATGGGCCAATTCTATAGATCAATGAAATTCTGAAGGAGTCCTCATCTAAATAGAGGCCACATTTTCCTCTTTCGTTATGTGGGAGGAATTAATAATAGGTTATGTTTGCAGTTTCTGTGAAGGCTTTTGAATTTGACAAGAAGGTTCTCGAGTTCGACACAAAACACCTGAAGAAGGCTGGAGGGCAGATTGACCAAAACGTTGTGTATATAATAAAGATGAGGACAACAGTCTGAGAAATCTAAATAATACAAACTATCAAGTCTCATCTCAAAAATTCAGACATTATATTGATTTTTAGCTTATTATAAAGAATAAAAGGGAGTACAAAAAGGTATTTACCCAACCGTTCACCACAGGGAGGATTTGCCATAAGGCCACAAGTATTGGGCATCCAGTGAGGATTTAAACTCATTTTTATTATAATGGAGATTGTGTTGTAACTGAAACTATATCACTACTCAAGTCACAATTCCCTTGTTATTTACATCACATTCTCCATGATTTTTTTTTCTATTTAAACCTCAATTATTAATAAAATTGTTTTATATTTATTAATAACTGTTGGCAATATCTACATACTAATAACATGCAATTGTATTATATATATATATATATATATATATAACAAAATTGTGGGTTTACAGTGTGAACGAGAAGGCTAATTTGCATATTGATATTAAAAATTTGATTTTAATAAATATGTGCTTTATTAATTGATTTCTAATTGTTTGGTTTTATCTTATTGAATATGAGCAAAAATCTCAGGGTAAATCTTAAAAGAAAATTCATTAACAAGAAGAAATAACTCATTTTATTCTTTACTTCCTAATTTTAACTAAATAGTTAAATTAAGAAAATTTAGCAATGAAAGATGGGAGTGATGGAAGAGTAAGTTTCAGTTGTTCTATATTTTAATTTTAATCCCCAGTTTCAAAATATTTTTATCTGCAGTCTTATTTAGTTTCATTAACCTTTCTAATTTAATATATTTTATTACATCAAAATTTAATTATTTGCATATATTTGCTAGTTTCAATAATAATGGAACTGCAGGACTAGCTTACTAACCATTACACCAAGATGAAAGGGTGTTTGAATTTTGAATAACCAAGTTTATGTGATATTTTTGAAGGTAAACAATTTGACGAATCAAAACATTGTTTTTAATGGACACCTCAATTTTAACACGAAAAGCTAATTGAATGATTTGATTTTAATGGCATGTCAATCAACCTAGGGTTATCTTATGCCTAGAGGTTAGGGAATCACGTTCATTGTACATTCATATTTATATTTTTTGTGTAGTTGTTTCTTAAAAGATTTCCAGCAGCACTAGTTCTAAATTAAATTTGCACATGAAATGTGCAAAAAAAATATATTATAAAATGAAATTAAAAAAAAAAAAAAAAAAAATCAATCATATCACCACCATACCCCACCAGCAAAAAAAAAAAAAAAAAAAAAAAAAAAAAATCAATCATATTCCACCACCATACCCCACTCGCAAAAAAAAAAAAAAAAAAAATAAAATAAATAAATAAATAAAATAAATTGTTTAATGGTTTAGGAAGTTTGGAATTTTATAACAAAGTGCCCTCCACCCACACCCACACCGTTTTTCAGAGCATGCTGACATCAGTCACGTATTTTCCTATATGTTAAAATAGGATTAGTCTACAATATTTTGGAGGCTTGTGGTGTAATGGTTAGAGTCGTAGGAAATGGACTTGTCGACCCAAGTTCAAATCACAGATCAGACTTTACATATCACATAGCGCTAATACCCTTGGGAAAAGTATGCATCCAACTACTTCTCCTTCCAGCTATGGGTAAATAGTAGGGTAGACTGAGCCCTTTAACATTGGCTAAGTAACCAGTCTAGGAGAAGGATAACTCTGAATTCAAACCTGTTAAACTCCGCTTAAGAAATTGACCTCGTGCAGAGGGTTTGGTAATAAATACCCTACAATTTTTTGGTAACACAAATGGGTCCCGACACCTGCATTGTAAAGGAATTTATGAGGGTCACGGTCCAGATCACAGTCCAGATCACAGTCAGCTTCTGATTTGTGTGTGGTTTTTGGTTTGGTTTGTTTTATTTTACGGCATATCAACCTCAGTGGGTCATTTAATGCCGATAAATTTGAAATAAATTCATTCTTAATGGATACTTATTTTTTTTATAAACTCATGTTTTTCTATTTAACCCATAGATGGGACCCTAACAGATACTACCACTCCGGGTCATAGTGGCAGGGAGCAATGGTGATAAAGGGGTGCTCCACATTCCCCAAACCTCCAAAACTGGAATGTCACCATCAGATAGAGTTTAAATCATTCCCAGGACATGTAGACCCTCAGCCACCGCCTTCTAGCATCCATATGATAAAAAGGGTTGGGGCTTGCCATAAGGGCAATAAGGTTGGGGCAATCATATAGGTGCTAGGCCTTGACGTGACCAGCCGTTTGATCAGAGGGGGCCTCTCTGACCGCCCGTCTAGCCCAAGAAAGGGTCAAAGTGGAATATTGCAAGTCATGGACTGTTCATCCACCTGGGTTCTATCCTTAAGCATCACGGGTTGCTACCCACGGCTAACAGGTGGCCTCATTGAGGGAGCTTATTACCCCTCTGCAGAGGTGCAGTCTAATGCCCCACCGACAGGGTGGGATTTGTGTGTGGGTTAGGAACATTATCAATTAATTTGAATCAATAGCATTAATTCTAAATAAACAAATAAAAAATGCACATAAAATGAGCAAAAATATATAAAAATGAAAAAGAAAAGAAAAAAAAGACAAAAACAAACCAAAAAATTTTTAATATATTAGAAAAATTTGTAATTTTAGAACAAGAAGGAAAAAACATTTTTTTTCCAATTCCCAAGAATTTCAGAGCTTGCTGATATTGGTCACGTATTCCTTCTGTTGAAATCGGAGAAGGTCTTATATTAATTTTTTTTGGCACAAAAACAAATTTATAAAGTAATATATTCGATCAATAGATAAGACCCTAACTCCAGGCAGAGTGAACCTGGAAGTAATGTCAATGAAGGAGAAATCTCTAAATCTCAAGCTTCATGAGATGCAAATTTAGTGTCAAGACCAGGACGTCCTTTATTATTTATTAGTATGGGGGGGGGTCTTACCCCTCTGCAGGGGGATATAGACAGTATATTTTAAGACCCCACCAACAGAAGATAAAGCATTTGACAAATTATATCAAGCAAATAAAATGACGGACCATATGGCCTTTAGGCACCCCTTTTTGATCTCGATTCAGAAGGACATGTTTTTCATTTACACCGTCAATATCTGGTTGTTTGTTAACAGACGATTTTTAGAGTTTTTGTTTTAAATTATAAAACTAACACCTAAACCTAACCCCAACCCCTAACAAACAACCGGATATTGACGGTGTAAATGAAAAACATGTCCTTCTGAATCGAGATTAAAAAGGGGTGCCTAAAGGTCATATGATCCAAAATGACTATCATCAGAGATGCTGATAGGTACGCATCCTTCGTCCCTGACACACAAAAATCTAAAAGAACACTGTAAAATCATATCCATGCATCCCAGTGTTTTTCTTTTTCTTCCCCCACCATTTCAAGCTAACTGTAAATATATTTCAATAGTTTCTTAGAAATGAATTACACAGGATAGGTTACAAAAGTAGGAGTTAGATGGCTTTAGTTGTTTCTTCAGATCATGAATAAAAACCCTACAATCTATTAAGAAACTTTAGTTGGGACCCATCAATTTTCCCAGGGACCCATTCAAGGCAAATATGTGAGTCCCAGGATGCACTAAATCAAAAAGCTATCAGCATTACTTTATCATTATTTTTAATGGTCACCTCAATTCTAACACAAAAAGTAAACAGAGTAAATTGGTTACATGGTTAATTTTATTATTTATATCACCAGTTCCCGTCAACATAGTCTGGTAATTGCTGCCAATGATTGTCCAGACCCTATTGCCCTTATGGTAACCCCCAGTCCTTTTTACCATATATGTGCTAGAAGGTAGTGGCTGAGGGTCTACATGTCCTGAGAATGAACATTAAACTATCTGATGGTGAGGATCCAGTTCTGGAGATTTGGGGAATATGGAGAACCCCTTCATCACCATTGTTCCCTAGTCCACTCTGACCCGGAATGGTAGTACCTGTTAGGGTCTCATCTATGGGTTAAATAGAAAAACATGAGTTTATAAAAAAAATCTAGTAGTATCCCTTAAGAATGGATTTATTTAAAAATTTTGTCGGCATTAAATAACCCACTGAGGTTGATATACCGTAAAACAAAACAAATCAAACCAAACCAAACTACTGCCAAAGGATAGAGTGTAGTATCTGTTTGCTCTGATTAGTACTGTTTCCTGGCACTTCTGTAAAAGTTGGTTGGTTGGATTTTACAGCATGTCAACCCTTGGGTTATTTTATGCTGAAGACATTTTCGTTTTATTCATTCTTGTTGGGTATTCAAAATTTAAAAAAAGTTCCTTTTTAGATCTATTTAACCCATAGATGGGACTCTAACAGGTACTACGACTCTGGGCCAGAGTGGACCTGGGAGTAATGGCAATGAAGTGATACTTTACACTTCCTAGAGCTCCAGAACTGAAACATTACCACTAGATGCAGTTTAGTGTTATACCCAGGACACTAGGACCCTCAGCCTCCGCCTTCTAGCACCTATATGATAAAAGATCCTGTGATCTGTTGCCATTTTTGTGGCCATTAAACATACAGACTTTCTCAAAATGTGTTTACAGCAGACACATACGTCGACAAAAATAAAATTGATAATATTAACCGCCACAAGAAAAGAATATAAACTCAAAGATGAAACCATATTTGTCTCATTTATTCTTTTGAAGGATGATAGTAAAATAATTTCCTTTTTCCTGGCGTAATAAAACAGAATTTGATAAATTTGATAAAATTAACGAAAATAGACTTAAACAAAAATAGATTTGCTTCCCTTTTTGATCAATTAAAGCATTTTTGTTTACATTTGAATGTATGTTTGGAATGCAGCGTTATCAGTTACTGGTTAATGTCATCCGAGAGTTAGAAAGCATTTTCTACTCTGTGTTTTAATAAATCCTTTGTTAATTTTCCAATAACCTTGCCTTGCATTTATCATTCCTGTTTCATATGATTTCATCTGTATGTAAAAAACATAACAAAAGGGTTGTTGCATTTGTGCTCACCCAATCATTATAATTTCTCATGGGAGATAACTCTTAAATGCTAATTGCATAAAAGTTGATTTTATTCATTTGTAATTGATTATACTATAAATAGGTTGGTTGGTTGGGTTTTACGGCATGTCAACCCATTGGGTCATTTTATGCTGAAGACGTTTTTATTTTATTCATTCTTGGTGGGTACTCACTTTGTTTTAAACACATTTTTAATATTTAACCCATAGATGGGACCCTAACAGGTATTACCACTCTGGGTCAGAGTGGATCTGGGAATAATGGTGATGAAGGGGTACTCCACCTTCCCTAGAGCTCCAGAACTAGAACTTCACCATCTGATAGTTTTAATGTCATACACAGGACATACTATAAATAGGATAGGGCGTCCACTTGTGTAATGGTTAGCAAACTAGTCTCGCAGATCAATTACTACTGAATAGTGAATTTGATCCTTGTTAGATGCTCCAATACTTGTGACCAGGAGCTTCGGCTTGGTAAGATATAAATTAAATGCATGATCCCAGGGAGCCATCCCCCAGGGAGCACCTGCCCCCTTGTCTAAAAGGGGCAAAGCCAGGTTTCCAAAAGGGAAATGCCAAAGAGATCATGTATTTTTGTGCACTGGCCACTGCATGAGCTTCGGTTTGTGTGTGGCTACCCACATTAAAAATGTCTTTGTGTGAATCCGTCTTAGTGGGATGTTAGAAAAATACGAAGTGAACAACTATAATCAAGAAAAATTATCTTATTTTCTCAACCATTGAAGTTTCATTAAGATTTGTGGCAATGATAAAGAAAATAGTTGTTTTATTTTGTCTAATATTGCAACGGTAAAATTAGCCTAACAACTACCAGTAGAATCTAAATAAGGAAGGAAAAAAAAGAAGAAAAAAAGAAAGAAGAAAAGAAAAGGAAAAAAAAGAAAAAAGAAAAAAAAAAAGACAAAAAAAGAAGTAAAAATAAGAAAAAGAAAAAAGAAAAAGTAAGAAAAAGAAAAAAAGAAAAAGTAATAAAGAAAAAAAAGAAAAAAAGTAAAAGAAAAAAAAGAAAAAAAGTAAAAAAAAAGAAAAGAAGAAAAAGAAGAAAAGGAGAAGAAGAAATAAATAAAAAAAAACCTTTAAATGAAAGGTCAGCACATATCTTACATTTAACCTTTATACCTCATCCTGTTTTTAACCATTGAGTTCAAAGGAAATAAGTAATTGTCCAGTCATCATAAACTGGTTGTTCAAATGTCCAGTGAGTCCCATCGTGGTGTAAATGGTTGATAAACTAGTATTATAGATCCATTACTACTGAATAATGGATTTCGATACTTGCTGGATGCCTCATACTTGCAACACAAGTCAATATAGCATAGCCATAGTGAACGGGGTTGGGTATCTACACTCGTTTAAATGACCAAATAGAAAAAAAAGCAGTTATTTCCTATAAGTCTAACATAAACAAAGGGGAACCACTCTTGACTGATAAGATTTTAATTTTTTATTTATTGATCTACTAGGAAAAAAAGATGGGGTTAGGGTTAGTTTAATGGGAAAATAAATAATCTATCAGTCAAGTGTTTGTTTATGTTAGACTTAAAGGAAATAACCAAAAAAGCTTATTTATTTAATCGCATATCAACACTTTCATGGGTTATTATTAATACTGAAATTTGATTCATTTGTAAACGATTGTAAGCATAACTATATTTTCAATATTTCATTGCTTTTTTTTCTTTTTTTTTTGTAATCACACTTTTTTGTCTATAAAAATTTGTTTGCACACAGTTATTATATCAAATCTTATTATAATGGAGATTGTGTGTTTTTCTGTCTGTAACCGAAACTATATTCCTACTCAAGTCACAATTCTCTTAGTTATTGACATCACATTCTCCATGATTTTATTTTTATCTAAACCTCAATTATTAATAAAATTGTCTTACATTATTAATACTGTTAACTATGTCTACATACTGACAACATGCAATTATATTTATATATACAACAAAATAGCGGTTTACAGTTTGAACGGGAAGGCTAATTTGCATATTAATATTAAAAAATCGAATTTAATAAATATGTGCTTAGTATTATTGATTTCTAACTGTTTGGTTTTATGTTAATGAATATAAGCAAAAATCTCTTCAATGAATCTTAAATGAAATCCATTAACAAGATGAAATAACTGTCATTTTATTCTTTACTTCCTCTTATAACTAAATACTTAAATTAGAAAAAATAACAATGAAAGACGAGAGTGATGGAAGAGTAAGTTTCAGTTGTTCCATTTTTTTATTATACTCCCTCTGTTTCAAATCTTTTATTATACCCCCTCTGTTTCAAATCTTTTTATCTGTATTCTTATTTAGTTTCATTAGCCTTTCTAATTTAATACAATATTTTATTACATTAAAACTTAAATACTTGCACCCGGAGGGTGCATATATTTGCTAGTATTCCTAATGGAGTTATACAGAATTATGGTCTTAAGTATTCCTATCATAATTCTTATTATAACGGAGATTCAGACTATCTGTAACCAAAACTATGTCACTATTTACTTCACAAACCCCTTAGGAATTGTGTAAGTTTATCAATGATTATTTAATTCATAGTCAAAATCATTAATACATAGAATATATCTTATTTATTAATTATTTTTCTATGAAAATCTGAGTTAAATTTGCCTCAAAACAGCACATGTTATTGGTGCGTTTAAAATCCTGCAATATGTCTTATATATCACTAAGAAATAAGGATTTACATAATATATGGTGTGGTTAATTTGCATACTGGTTTTAACAAAACTATGTAAAAAAAACTAGACCTTGCATTGATCCAGCTAATCTGAAAAGAAATGTTAATGTCTACTATCTCAAATATTAAAAAAAAAATCCATACTGTTATCATTTAAATTTTATTTCTTAATTATCTTCACGAATGTAAATCAAATCTCTATTATTTTTGCTCAAAAACCAAGCCCTGGTGATATTTAATGTGTATATATATTTACTTTGTCGTTAATTGTTTTATTTTCGAAACATACATATACACACAACTGCCCTTTATATATATGTATAGATTACATTCGGACATACATACACACAACTGCCCTTTATATATATGTATAGATTACATTCGGACATACATACACACAACTGCCCTTTATATATATGTATAGATTACATTCGGACATACATACACACAATGCCCTACATTACATACATGCCCTTTATATATATGTATAGATTACATTCGGACATACATACACACAACTGCCCTTTATATATATGATTTACATATATATATGTATAGATTACATTCGGACATACATACACACAACTGCCCTTTATATATATGTATAGATTACATTCGGACATACATTTTATATATATGTATAGATTACATTCGGACATACATACACACAACTGCCCTTTATATATATGTATAGATTACATTCGGACATACATACACACAACTGCCCTTTATATATATGTATAGATTACATTCGGACATACATACACACAACTGCCCTTTATATATATGTATAGATTACATTCGGACATACATACACACAACGTATAGATTACATCGGACATACATACACACAACTGCCCTTTATATATATGTATAGTGACATACATACACACAACTGCCCTTTATATATATGTATAGATTACATTCGGACATACATACACACAACTGCCCTACATTCGGACATACATACACACAACTGCCCTTTATATATATGTATAGATTACATTCGGACATACATACACACAACTGCCCTTATATATATGGATTACATTCGGACATACATACACACAACTGCCCTTTATATATATGTATAGATTACATTCGGACATACATACACACAACTGCCCTTTATATATATGTATAGATTACATTCGGACATACATACACACAACTGCCCTTTATATATGTATAGATGGTTTAACTCATTAGCAACTACCTTGGAACTATGGGTTTCCAGGTTTGGTAACAGCCTCCGTCAACTCAGATGAAAAAACAATCTCCCTAGTTAGTGCTAATGAAAGGAGATAGACTCTTTCGCTGTCTAGCTGAGACTGACAATAGGCCACTCTGCCAACTTTATTTCCAGGATTTGATCTTTATAGAAATGTAAAAATAAGGACTGGAAATTTTTTTTTTATTCAAATGACCAAAAGCCAACCCTTACAATATGAATTGATAAAAAACATTTTTTTTTTTCAATTTTTAAAAAATAAAATAACTTATTCATTATAATTAATTACGTTTAATGATTAATGAATAAAGTGGTAAAAATTTAATTAAAATTGGACAATTCACCGATTTTTGGTATTTGTTTTAAAATAAAGAAAAAAATTTTTTAAAAATTATTTCCCCTTATGACCTTTGGACATACATTTTATAATATATATTAGGTATACCCAAAATTGACCTAAAATTCGTTTTTGACAAAATGAATTTAGACCCCCCCCCCGAAAATAATTTACCAAAAATCAGGGAATTATCGGATTTTAATGAAATTTTCAATGTTGATTTAGCAATGAATGAACTTTATAATGCATTATTTATTTTATTTCAAAACTTTCTCATTTTTTCATGTCACTTAATTTTGACCCCACCCCCTATTTTGGGGGCGTAAAATCTTGGCGAATTGGTCCTTGTTTGATACTAATTACAGTAGAAATAAAGAGATAAAAGACTGAAGTTGTGAATAGAAAAAAAAACTTTTAAGGGGAATATTTTATGAGAAAATAAGTACCGAAAATCGGAAAATAAAATGTAAAAAGAATAAAATAAAATAATTTTTTTTTGGGGGGTGGGGGAGGGAGATTTCTTTTTTACTCATTTCGATAATTATTTAATTGGCTATTATCTTATAAAAGAAAAAAATTATACATCGATATTTTTTCTGCTTAAAAGGCGGGGGGCTAAATTTCCAATGGAGTTTTTCTTCAAAACTTATACTTTGTTTGACTAAAATAAAATAGATATTTATTTCTAGAATCTAAAAATATAACATTTTAAACTTAACATCAGAATATTTATATTTTAAATGAATTTTATATATTAATTTTTCATAGCAAAAATACTTAATTAAAGTTTTGAAAGGAAATAACTGATGCATTATAAAATTCATTAATTGATAAATCAATACTGAAAATTTCATTAAAATCGGATCATTACTCGACTTTTGGTAAATTTTTAAAAATCGCTAAAGTTACATGAATTTTGTAAACACGCCATATTTCAAGAGCGTTAATGGCCGAACGCGATCGAAATTGACCAAAAAATTCGTTTTAAATGTATTAAAAATGAATTAAATGTGTAATATTATTTTGCTTTTTTTTATTGAGGGTCATTATGTTACTACTTATCGATTTAGACAAAAGTTTGACCTTAAATAATCGATTTAATTAATTTTAATTTGTTTTTAAAAAAAAACATTAGCAGACGATTTTTGGGTATAGCTATGTCTCTGTATGTATGTGTGTGTGTGTGTGCATGTGTGTGTAACACTGAATTCCTACTGTCCCATTAACTCACCTAGCTAGATATGTTCATGATGCTACCCTTTTAGCAGGAGTACCACAATTTTGAGACGTGGAGCTTTAGATTCATCTAAATAGTACTTATGCTGCAGAGCTAGGACAATAGTAGTAAAAGTTTTTATTTATTTATTTATTTATTTATTATTTATTTTTAGGCACGTCACATATACCATTAACAACTAGGTACCACAGACATTTGCTTTTAATAAATTACTTATTCTATGAAATGGGTGGTAGGGTGGAATGCATTAACAGTCGAGTGAAATGGGTTAAGTTTGGAAGCTAAAATATAAGATAGAGTAGGAAGTGGGAGGTTAGACGCGACCCCAGTATTTTTTGTGGGAATATCTTTTAATTTTGCCTTTTCTGCATTTTCTTTTGGGTTTAGGAAAGAAATGAATACAAATAAATTACCTTTTTCTTCAGGAGATTTAAGTCAACATGACAGGTTATATATATCGAAATACGAATTAATAGGAAAATGTATTGAAATAGGAATGTCCCTTATTAGAATCTGTTCAACAAACTTTGACAACAATAAGGGGCCTAGATCAGGGTCAGTCAGCCCCGGGACTTGTGGGTTAGGAATGTTATTGTTTAGCACTGATAAGTAACCCCAATAGCACTAGTTCTAAAAAAAAATAAAAAATAAAAATAAGAATGCCCCCCCCCCTAAAAAAAAAAACAACTTGTTTAATGGTTTCTTTGGGAAGCTTGGAATTTTATAACAAAGTGCCCCCCCCCCCTCCGAGTTTTAGAGCTTGCTGATATTTGTCACGTATTTGTACGACTTGAAATAGGATTGCTCTACGATGTTTGACAACATTAAGGGGTCCAGATCACAGACAGTAGACTCCTGATTTGTTTGTAGGTTAGAAATGTTATTAATTTCAATCAATGATACTAGTTCCTAATAAATAACAAATAATAAAATGCACATAGAATGAAAGATATATATATATATATATATATATATATATATATATATAAATCTAAAAAAAAAAAAAAAAAAAAAAAATGTATAAAACAAAAAAATGACAAAAAATGAAGAAAAAAATGTTTTAGAAAATGTTTTAGAAAATTTGCAATTTTAGAACAAGGGACAACGTGTTATTTTTTTTTTCCTCCCCAGAGTTTCAAATCTTTCTGATATTGGTCACGTATTTCCCATGTATTGAAATCGATTTTATCCAATCTTTTTTTTTTCTTTTTAAATTTTCATATATTTTTGTTGATTTTATGTATATATATTTTTGTTTATTTAGAATTAGTGTTATTGATAGAAAGTATTCAATAACATTTCTAAACAACAAACGTGTTTTAGGAAATTTGAAATTTTAGAAGAGAAAAGATTTTCCTCCCCCCACACTCTCCAGAGTTTCAGACGTTGTTGATATTGGTCACGTATTCCTTAGTGTTGAGGGAAAAAAATCCTCACTCCTACTAAGTCGGATTAACACAAGGACAAGGTCTTTTTAATGTAAAGATTATAATTATATTTTTAGGAGAGAGCATCAAACGAGGATCGAACTCACTTTTCAGTAGTAATAGATTTGCGAGACTAGCTTTACACCACGAGGAGAATAATAATATCCTATGTTTGGCAACATCAAGGGATCCAAAACACAGTCAGCTCTTGATTTGTTTTTGGATTAGAAATAGTATCAATAATTAATCCCAAAGAATAGGATTAGTTTTAGATAATAGAAACTGAACAAAAATAGAATATAAAACAAATCGGATACCCCCCACGAAAATAAATAAATAAGTCAATAGATAATAATAATAATATAGATAATAATAATAATAATATAGATAATAATAATAAAATAAATAATAATAATAATATAAAATAATAATAATAATAATAATAATAATATAAAATAATAATAATAATATAAATAATAATAATAATAAGTTTATTGTTTTAGAAAATCTAGAATTTTAAAACGAGAGAAACTTTTTTTCCTCCAGGCTTTCAGTTGATATTAGTCACGTATTTCTCATTTGTAAACCAGAGGTCGGCGTTCGAGTCCAAGTAAAGACCAATATTTTTAATGCGGATTTCAAGGTGATAAAATAAAATTTCTCTGAACAAATTAAGAAATAAACCCCCTAAAAAAAATAATCATTATTCAAATCCCTCCTTGTTAATTATTAAAAACAGCGATTTTAAAGGACAAGGTCGGTTTGGAAATTCTACAGTACTAATTGGTACAACACTAAATCGTAACAAAATCATTCTCTCTCGTGTTCTACAAAAATAAACAAATATACAAACATTTTTTTCAATGTCTTGACACATCAACATTTCTATGGGTCATTTGATACCGAAAAGTTTATATTCTGTAGATGTTTGTTTGATTATTATAACGAATCATAACTATTATTTTCAATATTAACAGTATTCTGTAAATATTATAAATTATAATCATAACTATTATTTTCAATATTAACAATATTCCGTTATTTTTTTTTAATTCACACTTTTTTGTCTATATTATAGACAAAATATTCATAACTGTGTACAACACAGTGTAGAAACAAATGTTTATATATTTCATAAACATGTTTATCACAGTTATGATATAAATTATCCTGAAAGAGTTGTGCAAAACAATATTTAATATTTACTTGACGAAAATTACATTTCGCTTTTTTGTTTTTGTTTTTAAAAGCGAACCATAACTTTAATAAAGTGTTGTTATGGGTCCAACGGGAGAAAATTAAATACATTTTTGAATAAAAAAAAAATTATTTTACATTATTATTTTACAATAATATTTTAAAATAATAATATTTTAAAATAATAATAACATTTTTTAAAAAATCCATTTTGCGGACTTTATTTTTTTGATAAAACACACACACACACACACATTATATATATAAAGTTTTTTAAAAATTCAAAGTTTTTCCATATATAAAAAGTCACTTATGTTCTTTTTCTTTTTATATTTTGATAATAATTTCTATGTAACTAACAAGACGAAGATAAAAAAAAAAAAAACACCCCAAAAAATAAAACATCAAGGTCTAATGAAAAAATAAATTAAAAATTATTTACCTCCTCTGTTCCCTGTCGAAAAACTTGAAGATATGCACAGATTTTCTTTAATTGGATCATGATGTTTGCGATAAATCGGCTTAGTTTGTTGAATTATTTGTCGGAAATTTCTTGGGGCAACTGATGCAAACATCTTGTCGGCCAAACGACATTGAAAAAATTGTTTTGTTGGGGAAGAGGGGGGGGGGAGTAAATAAAGTACGTACACCGGTGTTTAATGAATATTGGTTCCTCCGATAAAGCAAATCCATCCCGGATAAAATATTATAGCAAGCAAATCTAGAGAAATGGAAGCACTGTTCGAATATCGAGATTCACTTCATTATTATTTAGCATTACAATCACCAAGATGGGCACATCAGGCAACAAAGTGTGAGTTTCTAGAATATTTGACATTTTTTATTAATCAAGCATGAAATGTTGTACCGTGTAAAATTTGGTAAGAGCTAGATAATTTAAGTCATAATTTACACATTCCCTCATTTAAAAAAATGTTATCTTTTTAGCCAGTTGCTTATTGTAAAAATGAGGTTGGCGATTTTTTTTTAAGTAATCGAAGTGTTTTTCTTTTTTTTTTTTTTATTCCTCTTCACTTTATTTGCTTTTCTGTATTCTTCATCCACATTTAAAAATACATTTAATTTATTTATATTCCCCTATTTGGTTTCGGTTTTAATCCAATAAACCAAAATGAAAAATAAAATAAAATGAATGGATTATTATTGAAAATAATTTATTGTTGTCTGAACGGACGATTTTTAGAATCTTTATTGATAAATAAATATGATTTTTATTTTGAAAATCAAAATTAATTGTTTTCATTTTTAATTATCAATTAAATTCAATTATTTATTATCCGACAGGTAGATTTTTTTAATTATAGATTTTAAAGGAATTAATTATTCCTTCAAATAATACCTGTTAATGAAATGTAGACAAGTAAAATAAATTCTACTCGTTTTATTTAAAATAAATTTGAATTCCTTTTTTTAAATTCCTTTAACAGAGGTTCATCAGTATATTATTTCTACTTTATTTAATTTTATTCGCTTCGCTTCTTTATTTTTTTTTACCTGTAACCAGTGACCACATACGACCAGTTAAGTGATTTAGAATTATTTTTTAGATATAAAGATTAAAGAAAGAAAGACGTAAGTTGACAAAAATCATAATTACATAAAGTTGAATTAAAATAATGGATTGATAAACAAAAGGTAAGTCTTTATTTCTTCTCTAACTGACTTTATCAATCATAAAAATCTTAGAATCCGTATCTAACTAATGATACGTGGATCAACGGAATAGAAGGCAATATTTCCTCTTGGTTGAATTTAGGAATTGATCCCCCTTTATTTTAAACAAATCCGTGATGATCTGATTTATAATGATCAACAATTGACACCACACAGAATAAATAATGAATTAATCTCTAAAATCGATACTTAATTGGATTGATATTGATAATAATACTAATCACTTGTTTGGTGGTAGACATTGCTCTAGAGATCTTGTTTTATAATGTTTATAATTATTTTTATTTTCACTTTTGAAATTTGTTTATTTTTTTATGAGCATATTTAACAAAACATTAATTATTGATTTAAAATAAAAATCAGTTGTCTTGATAAGTTTAAAACAGGCGATTTGAAATATTCAATGAAACAACAAATAATAAAATAGAGATACATAAATAATAAATAAGAAAAGTAAAACAAAAACGTGTCGTTTCTTTGGGGATTTTTTTTTTTTTTTTAGTTTGGTGTTTATTTCTTAAAGTACCATAGATAAAAATGAAAATAAAAAAAGTCGTTAAAAAATAAAAAAAAACAAATTAGAGGTGTATATGTAAAAAATTCACCAACGTTGGATATTAAAGGCAGGTAAGGATTTTCATTAACTTATTTATTATTAATTAATTAGTTAATTTACTAAATTTTTTAAAAACTTTTTTTTTTTTTACTATAGAAAAGTAAAAGTGAATCTTAATTAATATTTTATTTCTCGGAAACTAACACGCAAAGGAATGCATATATTTTTAAGGTGTGTGTCTCCCGGGAATGATCAGCTTTTAATTTGACAACTCGTCGGACTTTCTTATTTTTATGATATTGGTAACGTTTTTTGTTTTCTTTTTTTCTGGATTGTTTTCATAACATTATTCCTAGCACTTGAGGGTATATGTCATTACTAATTATTTACCTATATGTCATTTCTTTTCTTTTTTTATCACGGTATTTTTTTATACGACCATACAGTTTTATTCTGGTTCAACACTAAGCTAATATTTGATAAAACTTCACTTTTAAAATTTAAATGGATCACATTTTTTAACAATATCTTTCACGATTAATTATTTTTATTTTTTAAAAATGTTTTCAAAAATGAAAGTTTTCAACAAGTTGTATTCAATAATCCACTTTTTCGTTGTAAGATTTCTTTTTGTTTAAAGAAATAGTTTAATGTCAAGTCAAGAGTTTTGCGTTTAATTGTGTTTTTTTTTTGTCTTAGTGTATCACTGAATATATCACCATTAATTGCCAAAAAACGTTTTTTTTTTGGGGGGGGGGGTTAGGACATATGAAATCACTGTTTTTTCTAGGAACACGTCTTATAGTTTCTATTAAAAGATTAAAACATAGCTATACTTTGGGGACGACAAAAAGGTATTTGATTTACAATTTAAATGTTTATTAATTGTCAAATTGATTTTAGTATTTATCCAAACCAATTCTTTTTTTTTATTGCTTTAAGTATGTAACTTAGGTACTTGCCAATTTTGACTTCACAGACGTGTTTTACAAAATAAATTTAACCATGCTGATTGAAAAAAAAAAAAAATTACCAAAAATCAGGGAGTTATCCGATTTTAATGAAATTTTCAGTGTTGATTTATCAATGAATGGATTTTGTAATGCATTATTTTCTAATTTTTTTTCAGGTCATTTAATTTTGACCTCCCATTATTTTTGGGGCGTAAAATATCGGTGGGGTTATATACTTTTGAAACTAATTACAGTATAGATATAAATAAAAAAACAAAAGACCGACGGTGGGAATAGAAGAAGAAGAAAATAACTAAAGGAGCGCCTCTGGTAGAAAATAAGTGGCTGAACTTGCACAAAGGTGTCAAAATTAGGGTGACCCAGAAAAAACAGAACCCAAATTATTTATTTATTTTCCCATTAAACTAACCTTAAACCCTAACCCCTAACCCTAACCCCCCCTAGTTAAAATTAACAGTTTTATTACAAAATTTGTGGGTTCTGTTTTTTCTGGGTCACCGGTATACAGGGTGACCCAGAAAAAAACAGAAACCAAATTATTTATTCATTTTACCATTAAACTAATCCTAAACCCCAACCCTAACCCTAACCCTAACCCTAGACCCCCATAGTTAAAATTAACAGTTTTATTATAAAATTTGTGTGTTCTGTTTTTTCTGGGTCACCCTAATTTTTGACACCTTTGTGCAAGTTCAGCCAAATAAGTATCGAAAATCTGAAAATTAAATGTAAAAAAAAAAAAAATTTTTAAATAGAAATGGAGATTTTTTTTTTTTTACTCTATTGTTTCTAAAAATCATTATATACATTGTATATAATTGACTTTTTGATTACACTGGGGAAAAATTATGGACATGAGTTTGATTTTTCATTTGATTTAGACTAATATTGGCATGCTGATTTCAAAACTGCAGTCAAGTTTCTTCTCTACAGCTTACTCTCCAAATAAGCACAATTGTATTGTTTGTCTGTAAGTAATAGAACTGTTCAACTGATTGCGTTGATTATTTTATTGAAAATGAAGGAGAATTATTCAGATCTGTTGACTAGGTTGATTCCCAATCAATTTTTACAAACATCAGCACATTTGTAAACCTAGTTTATTTTGCATATTTTAAATTAAAACTTATCGATTAAGACAAGTCTTGGGCCCCTCACCAGATGTGCAAGCAGAGTGTTAAGAGTTTATGGATGTGGATCAAGGGAACATGTGATAAGTTGACATTTGGTATACCTATGATTTGGTGAGAGCCAAAATATCATTGCACAGACTGTTACTTTTGTATAATGAAAACTTCACCATATAACAAGAAAAACAAATGTAAAATTGAATATCCTAGTCTACCTTCAGCTATACGTCCAGTGCCTCATTCAGCTGAAATCCCAGTGTGGGGCAGAAAGAAGCATTGGGTGGAGAGGAATTGGCCTCCAAGATCTAATCTCAAACCTGTTGATCCCAATGCACAATTTGTTGACATAAAGAAAATTATGTTCGACCCTTGCACATGAATCTAGGTCTCTTGAAGCAATTCATTAAAGCATTGCCAATTGAAGGCAAGTGTTTAAGAACCATACTTTGGCATTTCCTGGCCTGTCAATTGAAAAAATCAAGGCAAGTTTGTTTGATGGTCTACAGATTTTGGAAATTATCAAATATGAACATTTCATCGGGATAATGTCAGAACTCGAAAAGAATGCTTGGTTCTTGACAAGTTCTTTACCTTGTCAAGAAATTTCTTGGAAATGCATGAGCAATGAATTACACTGAAATTGGATAGCCACAAAATGCTTGATTGCAACATGAGCATCAAGCTCCATTTTCTGTATAGCCATCTTGCTAACTTCTTAGAAAACCTTGATGAAAACCAGTTATGAGCAAGATGAATGATTCCACCAAGATTTGAAATTCATAGAGGAATGGTATTAAAGTATATGAGATGTAAATATGATGGCTAACTATGGAGCATAAAGGGAAATTGTCCACGTATTGAACAGACTAGAAAAAAACTATCTGTAAATTTTTACCTTAACAACTTGCACACAATTTGACTTACAGTAACAATATCCATTGTAGGAACAAGATGAATTTGTAAAAACATTACAGTCAAGCATTTTTTTAGATTATTTTCCATTGTAAATTTTTAAAACATTCTATAGAATAAGCTCAAATCAGTATTTTAATGGTTTTTGAGACAAAGCGAGGGTTTCCTGTTACTTATAAAGTTGATGTAATAGAGAAAAAAACGGGGTAATTTTTGGATTCAGAATCCAAAAGTTTGTCAAAAACAAGTGTCAGATCTAACTCAACAAAATTTTTGTTGCCCAGTGTAATGTTTTATTATTTCCAATTATATATACATTTTTAAAACCTTCTATAAAATAAGCAAAAATTTGTTAGAAGCTGTATTTTAACGTTTTTTGAGAAAAATCGAGGATATCCCGTAGCTCAAAAAGTTGACGTGATATAGAAAAACTGGGGTCATTTTTGGATTCAGTGGTCAAAAATTAGTAAAAAACAAGTGTGAGATCCAAATCAACAAAAATTGTGTTCCCCAGTGTTAACAGTTAAAAAAAATATGCATCGATATCTGTTTGTTTAAAAGAGTGGGAGCCTAACTTTTTAATTGAGCATTCTCCAAAAATTATTAGATAACAATACTAAAATAGGCTTGTTATTAAATAAATATTTATTTTTAGAATCTAAAAATATGAAATTTAAAACTTAAAATTAGGCGTTTCATATTTTAAATGAATTTTATCTATTAATTAGGTATATAAATTGTTTTCTCAAGGCGCATATGTGTGCCACAAACAGTAATATTTATTTTAAAGAATTTCAATTGAATCACTTTGATTGAAATGATCCAGTAATTCAAAAGAAAGAATTTGTTGATTAATAAATCAACACTGAAAATTTTATTAAAATCAGATGATTCAATGATTTTTGGTAACTTTTTGTTTATCAATCTGGGTTAGTGAAATGTCACTTATGAGCTCCCGTAGACACGTGAATATCACACTAAACTTCTTTCCCTAAAAAAGGTCTCCCTACTTTATGATGAACAAGTTTTACAGACTACATTTTTGGAATGAAAAAATTATATTACATCAATATATCAAGAGGTTAGTAATTTTTCTGTATATAGCATATTTAATGTTTTTTATTATTGATTTTTAAGAAGAAACTTTAAAAAATGTTTTAATGGGGGCTACCAAATGTGACATCATAGCTGTATTTTGCAAAATAAATTTAATCCACCTGATTGTAAAAAAAAATACCTAAAACCAGGGAATTAGCTGATTTTAATGAAATTTTCAGTGTTGATTTATCAATCAATGAATTTTATAATGCCTCAACGTAATTCCATGTCAAATCATCCAGAAAAAAGTAAAATTGTCACCCACCCCTTCAATTTTTCTGAAATTTTTTCCAGGTGTAGACTGTTAACATTAGACAATCCCAAAAATTTAGAGCTTCCGATTCCAAAAATTGGCGGAGTTATGTCAATTTTTAGCTCTCTAAATTTGGAGACAAAAATTTGACCTCAAATAATCGATTTAATTAATTTTAATTCGTTTTTAAAATGAAAATGAGTCAACATTTTAGCAGACCCTAGTTTTAGAATTGTTATAAAAGGGCTTGTATCATAAATCTTCACAATTAAATTCGCCACCAAAAATGACTAAGCGAAGGTCAATTTTTAAGTGGAGTTTAACAAGTTTGAATTTAGAGTTTTCTTTCTCCTAGACTGGTTGCCATACCAAGTCTAAAGAACCCAGTCTGTCCTACTATTTACTCATAGCTTAATGGAGAATAGTTTGATACATAGGGTAATAGCACTATGTGAAATGCACATGGCCTTGTCCAGGGGTTGAACTCTGGTTGCTATGTTCATGTTCTATGATGATAACCATTACACCGCAAGCATCTCCTTATATGTACAACACCATTGCTATCACTATATTTAAAGTCGACGGGGCGGCCTAAAGTCGGTATCAGCCAGTCAGCGAGGGAGTCTATCCCCTTTACAATAGCGCTAGACCAAGGAGATTGTTTTTTAGCATCCGAGGTGGTGCGCCACACCTACCATCAGCTCCTTACTTTACCGCACAGATCCCTGTGCTACTCATACGCTGAGTTGGCAGGGACCGGTATCGAACTAGGAACCTTGTGGTTTCTAGCCGAACGCTCTACCGACTGAGCTAACCTGGCCCCTTTTGAATTGATCTAAATATAAAGATATTTTTTCATTTTCAGTTTTAAATTAAAATTACTATTTTATAAGATTCCCAGATTCCATTTCTGATTAACAATTCCCGATCGCAGAAAATTGGTTCCCTATCATAGGAAATGGACATGGTGACCAGAGTTCAATCCCTGGACAAGGCTGCTTACATTTCACATAGTGTTAATACCCTTGGAAAATTTTCTTATATTTTGTATATTGGTGTATATCGCATAAATGCATCCTGGCTTCCCTAAAAAAACACTAAGCGGTGCCTGCTGAAAATCCGACTGTGCTACTTATGAACTCCCTAGTTGTTTGAAGGTGTTTTTCCCGAAAAGTTAATGCGATACGAAAGCGATATTTTACCGACCCCCAGCCTTTTCTTGACAAGTAAATGTAAATATTCCCCCCCCCCTTTTTTTTTTTTTTTTTTTTTTTTTTTTTAGCGGTTTAAAGGCATTTTTATTAACAAATAACTTTTTTAGTCATTTGAAAGGGTTAAAAGTAAACCAACCCCAGGTTTTTTTTTATTGACAAGTAAATGTAAATATTTTACCCCCCCCCCCCTTTAAGATATATTTTTTTTCTGCATTTTCAATTTATTTTACATCAAAACAACTGTCATGAATTTTTGAATAAATACGACCAGTAGGTACCACCAAAATACATCACGTGATCAGTTTAGGCCATATTGAAGGAAGAAACATAAATATTTTTGAACTTTTTTAAAAAAAATCTCGCAAAAAAGAAATAAGAACATAGAGTTGTTACAAAGAAAAAAGTTAATTCAAAGATCAAATTATCCGATTGGGGAAAAATTACTTTCCGTTATCTTGAAAAATAAGTAAAACAGTCCGTTTTTTACAACATGGTCAATTTCTTTATTGATTTTTTTTTAGCTGAATTCTATATTCATGGTTCTTTTACTAAAAAGCTCTCACATCGAAACTTATAAAAATCTTCTGATATAATTATTCAGATTCTTATCTTTATAGAAAAAAAGTAAATCATTTTTTCATATTTCATAAAATAAAATAGGGGGATAGACCTCGTAAAAAATATTTCCCCTAATATATTTTATGAAAAAATTATTTCAGACATATTTACTGCCAAAGGTAAGTAATTATGGAATTTTTGTGAAAATTGGACCATTAATTGATTTTTCATAGAATTTTAAAAAAAAGCCTCTAGCCATAACTTGTTTTTGGCTACGTCAAATATCAATTGATTTAATGGTGCAAAAATGTAAACATTGTTTTTCGTTCATAATTTTCATTATTTCTGTGATTTAAAAAAAATGTTTCTTCTTTCAAATGGACAAAAATTTTCAAGATAATATTAATCTTTATGCAAGTTTCATTGTGTTAAATATAGCGGGGAGTAAATTTCACAGGGAAAATTGGTGGTACCCAACGACAAAGTTTTGAAAATAAAAACAGTTGATTCTTTTTATTTTTGAAACTCAGTCATATTTTTAAGTTAGCCAAGGATATTTCAAACAACTAGGAGTTAGTAGCACGGGTCAGATTTTCAGCAGGCACCGCTTAGCGTTTTTTAGGGCAGGAGGCCAGGACGCATTTATACAATATACACCTAAATATTTCCCCGCCCCCTCATTAGTTAGGTGCAAACATTTCCATTGAAAAACCTGTTTTCAGTTGTGTATTCTTTCTAGTTTTTCAGCAAAAGAAAAGGGATGGGAACTTTTGTACTTTTACACAGCTGAGCAACTTATATAATAAATATACTTAGAAAGCGCGTGGTGTAATGGTTAAAGTCATAGGAAATGGACTTGTCGCCCCGAGTTCAAATCCTGGATGTGGTAATTGCATTTCACTTAGCGCTAATACCTTTGGGAAAGGTATGAATTCTACTCTCCCTCCAGCTATGGGTAAATAGTAGGACAGACTGGGCTCTTTAACCTTGGTTAGGCAACCAGTCTAGGAGAAGGAAAACTCTGAATTCAAACCTGTTGAACTCCGCTTAAGAAATTGACCTTGTGTCACATCCTGCTCATGCGGAGGAGTTGGTAAATATATATATATATATATATATAATAAATATACTCATAGTGTAATGATTAATGTCTTATGAAATGGATCTGGTAACCCAAAGCTGACCGCCCTGTCAGCTAGGGCGTTAGAATGCACTGACTGCACTTCTGCAGTAATTCGTCTAAAAAGATAACTTTTGAAGTAATATTTGCCGGGTTTTCAATGGCATTGTAATTTAAAAAAACGCGGTGTTTATATATAAATGTAGGAGAAATAAAAGGAACTTAATCCGACAGTGTGAATTTGATATATTGAAAAAACAAATGATGTTTACAAATGCATGGGATCATCAGGAGAGAATGTGCAACCGTTTCGGGGCCTTCCTCTCAACGGTTTTAAAAAAGTACATCGGCCTCCCCTCACTAATGTGAGGTCCCTCGGAATATCTGTATCGACCATATGTAATAGATCGGTCTTCAACAAAAATAAGACGGGATGAAATGACCGTTAGAAGAAGAATGCGCAAACAGAAAGCTACTAAATAAAATTCATTTTATTTTTAATACAGACAGCGCATTTTTTGTTGAAAAATTCCAACTTTTGACTAGCAGCTTTCTGTTTGCGCATTCTTCTTCTAACGGTCATTTCATCCCGTCTTATTTTTGTTGAAGACCGATCTATTACATACGGTCGATACAGATATTCCGAGGGACCTCACATCAGTGAGGGGGGGGGGCTGATGTGCTTTTTTAAAACCGTTCAGAGGAAGGCTTTAAAACGGTTGCACATTCTCTCCTGATGATCCCATGCATTTGTAAACATCATTTGTTTTTTCAATATATCAAATTCATAAATGTAGGAATAAAAAGAATAATTTTCTCTTGCTTTCTAAAAACAACAACAATAAAAACAAAAACAAACCAAAAACAAAACAATAAAACCAAGACTGCTTTAAGTTGATTAATCTATAAGATACTTGATCATTTTTTTGGCATGAGGGATTTCATGACTTTTAAGACAAAATATAAGTCACAAAAGTCGTAGTATTATCCTCGTACCCCACTTGTACTAGGTTAGGCACAAAGCCCTATTAACGTGGAACCACCTACAAGCCGAGACTCATGGGTGGCTGGTTTAAAAATTGCGTCTATCCCCTCGGCATTCCCCCTCAAGGGGGGCGCCTCAGTCACTGGGCAATAAACCCAGCCCTGCCCCTTTAAATCGAGGGGGCAGGTGTTGCCTGGGGGGATGGCCCCCTGGGATTGACGGTTGTGATTTTAACCCGGGGTGGGCGAAGTCGTGGGGCTTATATCGGTAGCTTATATGCATATCTTATTATAATGGAGCGGTTTACATTGTGAACGGGAAGGTTAATTTGCATATACATATTAAACATTTTATTTTAATAGATATATGATTAGTATTATTGATTTCTAATTGTTTGGTTTTATCTTAATGAACGTGAGCAAAAATCTTGGTGATAAATCTTAAAAGAAATCCACCTATTAACCGTAGGTGGCGACCTGTGATGCTTAAGGATGGAACCCAGGTGGCTGAGCAGTCCATGACTTGCAATATTTCACTTTAGGCTTTTCTTGGGCTAGACGGGCGGTCAGAGAGGCCCCCTCCGATCAATCAGCTGGCCACGTCAACCCCTAGCACCTATATGATTGCCCCAACCCTATTGCCCTTATGGCAACCCCCAATCTTTCTTTTCATATGGGTGCTAGAAGGCGGTAGCTGAGGGTCTACATGTCCTGGGAATGACGTTAAACTCTATCTGATGGTGAGGTTCCAGTTCTGGAGATTTGGGGAATGTGGAGCACCCCTTCATCACCATTGCTCCCTGGTCCACTCTGACCCGGAGTGGTAGTACCTGTTAGGGTCCCATCTATGGGTTGAATAGAAAAACATGAGTTTATAAACAAAATTTTATTATGCATTAAGAATGAATTTATTTCACAACTTTGTCGGCATTAAATGACCCACCGAGGTTGATATGCCGTAAAACAAAACAAACCAAACCTGTTTGCATTACACCTAATGCTAATAAAAGAAAGGGGTTAAATCAGTGATTCCCAACGTGGGGCCTACACTCCACTGGGGGGGGGGCAATTCAATAATAATGGGGGGCTGTTATATTCCGAAATGTAGGATATACAAAATGATAATTAAAAACAGTGAAATATGTTTAACAATAACAATATTTGTTTTATTTATTATCACTGACAGGGAATACAGTCGGATGGTTTTGGATAGAGTTCAGCTGTGTGTGTGTGTCATGTGTGTGATCGTAAACATGGGCACTGTGTGTATGATACATGTGCTCACGTATCAGGCCGGTCCTGGGGTTATCATGTATGGTCACACATGGGCCGTCCTTTGTGTTATGTGTGTGTTCACACATGGGGCCAGTGGCCTCGTCTGTTGACTCTCTGCTGAGAGTCCTTATTTAATACAGGGTAGAAAATGGTTCTACCCTAAAATGAATGAACTAGCCCACCCGTGCTGACACGGGGTCACTAGTTCAGGCGCTAGTTCAGTCTGTACTGTCAAAAACCTCAGTCCAAAGTAACATGGCAGAATTCCCATATCCGGGTTCCCGTCAGTCCCTTAATGATCAAAGGGGAGCAACTCTTTAGCAATTCATTAGGTTACCTAACGGGGGCAATATGAAAAGTATAGTAATATCAACATTTAAAAAATTTTTTTATCCTATATGGGTAAAAATTATAAATTTATAGGGTAGAATTGTAATTACAACCTAGCTGAGCACAACAGCTTGTGCAATCTAATCAAGTGTTCACCCACTAATGTTATCGTGCATCTGACACCAGCTATATGTGTGGCTTCTGACTTGTTTAAATTTGTAGTTCTTCATTTGTTCCCTCCCCCACAATTATACACATTATAAAATGGATTTTATTTGATTAAATTTGAAATTAAACCCTTTAGTTCTATTTGAAAGATACAATTTTTTATGTTATACTTCTTCAAAACTGATATTGTTATATAATACTAAACAATTAACGGGTGGGGGACATGAAGAAATTTGTGATAAAAAAAGTGGGGCATGGTACTAAAATGGTTGGGAACCACTGGGTTAAATCGAACTTAAAGGGCCAAAAGAAAAAAATACAAAAAATCAGGGAATAAATCAAATTTAATGAAATTTTCAGTGTTGATATATTAATAAATATAAGATATAATGGACCAGTTATTTTATTTAAAAACTTTTACATTTTTTCAGGTCAGTTAACTTTGAATGACTTATCTTTGAGGCATAACAAAGATTCTCAAAGATATGTGGTTCAAAGTTAACTGACCTGAAAAATTGTCAAAGTTTTAGATTAAATAATTGATGCTTTATATCTTTTATTCATTAATATATCAACACTGAAAATTTCATTAAATTCGGTTAAGTCACTGATTTTTATTTTATTTTATTTTTTCTTTCGGCAGGGTGACATACGATGATGGAATGTAGGTCTGTTCAGTTCTATTTAACCAAGAAAGGTATGAATCAAACTATTCTCTCCCTAGCTCAGTTGTGCTCCACTTAAAAACTGACCTTGTGTCACATCTTGCTCCTGGGTGAATGCAAACAGGGAATTCCTGTGGTGTACTGGTTAACACGCTGGACTGCAACATCATAGTAAGTGGGTTCAAACTCAAGTCATGCTTTTAAATACCCTTTGGAAAGGTATGAACATTATCACCCCCACCCCCCCCAGCTGTAGGTTAGATAGTACCACAACTGTTCTTCTACAAGGAAAACTTTGGTATTAAATAACCCACAAAGGTTGATATGCCATTAAACAAAGAAACTGAAACAATACCATTGAAATTTGAATGAATTTCAAGAATGATTATGAGTCAATTTTTGAATATATAAAGATTCTATTTTTTCTTTCTACTTACTGAATAATCTATACATATATAAATGATAGTTTGTGTGTGTGTGTGTGTGTGTGTGTGTGTGTGTGTGTGTGTTCAGATGAAGCTACAAAAATAAAACGATTATCGACCAAGTAAATATATATATACACATTAATATCACCGGTTCTTGCTTTTATGCAAAAATTAGGAAGATTTGATTTATATTCGAAGATATTTAAAAATTAAAAATATACATAGAAATAGCATTGAAATTCTACTTAAAAAATGTCCAGCATTTGTAAATCTCAAAAATAAACAAATCAATACACCAGAGTTTTTTTTTTGCTCCCCTCTTCTACCCAGGCGATGCTAGATAGCCTCTTCTAGTTTTAAATGAATTTGAATTTTTTGATTATCTGGACCATATGACCTTTAGGAACCCCTTTTTTGATCTCGTTTCATCAGGACATTTTTTTTATTTACACTGTCAAAATCCAGTTGTTTGTTAGGGGTTAGGGTTAGGGGTTAGTTTTATGATTTAAAAAAAAAAAACTCTAAAAATCATCTGTAACAAACAACCGGATTTTGATGGTGTAAATGAAAAAAATGTCCTGATGAAACAAGATCAAAAAAGAGGTGCCTAAAGTTCATATGGGCCGATTATCTTAATATGAAAATTACAATGCACAATGAATTATAAAATGGAATTTTAAAGAGTTTGATTTTCATTTTTCTTTTTTCTTTTTTCAGCTCAATATTTAATAGCAATACTGAAGTGATGAAAGTTAAATGGAGGTGAGATAAATGCAACTGACACCTCTGATGTGTGTCGTCCAAAGAAATTGCTGACATTTTATTGGCTATGATTTCGGATTCACAAATCACCTTTTGTGGACGTCGAGTGAACTAAGATTTTTCTTTTGTATACTGCTGTATCTAAAATAAAAAAAAAGAAAAGGTTAATATAACGGCTTATTGTAAAGGATTTAATTGAAAAACATAAGAAAATTCCCAAAGTAAGGTCCTTCTTTGATAAACATCATTAAAAGTTGAACGAATAGATTTTGGATTATTTGGATTATTCGGACTACTGTTCTCATCTTTATTGTTATCTGTATAACGTTTCGGCCGATGTGCCCTCCTTCAGGTATTTCTTGTCATAATCGGGAGCCATCACGGAACTCTGAATCCAACCCGTTACTCAATCCATGGGGGTGTACTGTTCTCATTCCGCTAAACATTACTGCGTACAAGTGTTAAGCTGTGTTAATTATCATTCTATATTACTGTTGCCCTTGACCAAGATTGAACCTGCAGCCTAGAGATAACTGTCACTTGGAACTGTCTTAACTCAACGCCTATATCCACTACGCCATGTGTCCAATTGATCGAACGAATAGAGCGGATCCTTTAATTTGATTTATTGAATCGCCACTTACTGGATTTAATTTTGAATAATGAGTCTTTTGATTATTTTGATATAAGAATGGATCCGAAGGAAGAAAATTCCAACACTTCTCGGGCGGGATGCTATCTGTCGGATTCTGCCAATACGAAAGATCTGTGCGACAATTCGGGCGTCGGATCCGATGCGAATTCCGTGAGCGGACAGTCCGGCGGCAAAGTGTCAAGGCCGATGGACATTGACATCCAGAACAACTTTGAGAATGTCCAGCCTTCCCTGAACGGCAACAATGGTGCTAGATCCAAAACCAAGTCCATTACGAACTGGTTGACTAACGGTCCAAGTACTAAGAAGACTACTGAGAGAACTCAGAGTTTTAGTTTAGGCCGAGATAAGAGAAAAGAACTGCTTACCAGAAAATCATCCCATGATGACCTCTACCAGAACA
Source organism: Doryteuthis pealeii (assembly GCA_023376005.1). Taxonomy (NCBI): domain Eukaryota; kingdom Metazoa; phylum Mollusca; class Cephalopoda; order Myopsida; family Loliginidae; genus Doryteuthis; species Doryteuthis pealeii. The sequence continues at coordinate 64,145,795 of CM042165.1, forward strand.
GGAAGTCTTCATTCTCCAAGCAAAAATCAAGGCACCAATTCGTTAAATCATCTTCCCTTGACAGCACCACCGACGATCCGAGTTCTCGTCAGAAAGAATGGATCTACGTTTGTTTCATATGTAACGTGCCCGTTAGTTCGGCTGAAGAGCTACAAGTCCACATCAACAAAGACCATTTTGATTCTCAACCCGAGGAAGAAGCGTCCATGAATGGCCAACAGTCCCAGGAGAAGTTACATACTTGCTTTATCTGTAATACGCATCTGAATTCCATGGAGGAATTGCAGGTGCATATCAACAGAGACCATTTTGACTCACCTGTGAAACCTGTATCGGCGGCAATTTCTGATCTGGTTTCTGTCAAGGCGCCAAATTATGGTGGTGGGCTCCATTCTGGATCCTTCTTGCTCGCAGACGCCCCTGATTCTGCTGATTCAAGTGAAATAGTTGCATCCCTTTCAGAGTATAAATATTTATCTGAAGATGCTGAAGGTAAGCATGTTTGAATTTCATTTTATCTTTCATTTCTTTCTTTTGTCATTTTCTTAGATACAAGGTTGAGTCCAAAAGTAATGCCATTTTGTTTAGGACAGGTATCATACATCAAAATAAAGCTGGTCCTCTGTGGATCACATCCCTACTTCTCCACATAGTCACCGTTTCTCTCCATAGCAATGTTCCACCTTCGAATGAGAGCATGTACCCCTGATCCATAAAATTCTGTTAATTGTTCTTTAAGCCACTTCTTCACTGCAGATTTTACCTCCTCATTACTGGAATAATGTTTGCCTCAGACTATCATCTCTTCGGCCCTTTGATTTATGAATAATGTTCCTGTGTTGGTAATTATACCTGTCCTAAACAAAATGGCATTACTCTTTGACTCAACCTCATACATGCTCTCATTCAAAGATGGAACATTGCTATTGAAAGAAATGGTGACTATGTAGAGAAGTAGGGATGTGATCCACAGAGGACCAGCTTCATTTTGATGTATGACACATGTTCCTGTGTTGGTAATTATACCTATCCTAAACAAAATGGCATTACTTTTGACATACCCTTGTATCTTATTAGTTTTTAAATACAGGGTGTCCATAAAATTTCTTTACATCTTAAAAGAATTATTACAAAAGCAAATAAACAGACAAGTAAGTGGAGATTCTTACAAAATAAGGAGTAGATATTGAAGTTTATTTACCCCATTTAATACACCTCTAAGAGGCCGGTTTAGCATCTGCCTTGGAACAACAAGGTTCCTGGTTTAATACTGGCCCTTGCCAAATCATGCCCAGACACTATTGTCTTGACTGTTGATTAGTTGTCCTACAGCCATTGTCTGTGATGGGCGTTTCTCCAAAGAAGCATAAGAAAATTGGGTAATTTATGAGGAAGTGCGTCCCGGTCTCCTGCCTCAGAAATTGCTACCTGGTGACTATTAAAATAACGTCCCCAGCTATGTCGGTGTTACTTGAAAAGAAAACAACCAACTTAGGGCGTTAAATGTATTTTAGAGGGGGGGCTTCTCTTTTTGGCATAATTCTTGTTCATTTATAGACATTTGTCGTAATTCTTGTTTAGATATGAAGATGGATATATAGTTTGGAATAGACTGAGATAGATAGATAGATAAACAAAATATAGATAGATATGAACAAATGGAGATAGATATTTTCGACAAGTAAATGTATTTGTGGGGTGTCGCTTCTTTTTTGTCGTAATTCTTGTTTATTTAAACTAAAAACAAGACATTAAACAAACATGAATAAAAGAAAATCTGAGACGCTATAGCTGGGGACGTTATTTTAATAGTCACCGGGATGCACTTCCTTATAAATTACCGAAAATTGTAATGCTGCATGATCACACTTACAGAGAGATTGTGGATATCATAATAATAATGGAATTATTCTTTTTGTTTCAATTAATTTGTGCAAGTGTGTATATACATTTCAGCCAATGTGCCCTAAATTAGATATCTTATTATAATAGAAATTTGGTTAGTATTATCTGCATTATTTGGACTGGTCCTCGCCAACTCAGCATATGAGTAGCACAGGGATCTGTGTGGTAAAGTAAGGAACTGATGGTAGGTGTGGCGCTCCACCTCAGATGCTAAAACAATCTCCTTGGTCTAGCGCTATTGAAAAGGGGATAGACTCCCTCGATGACTGGCTGATACCGACTTTAGGCCGCCCCGTCGACTTTACTTACTTTATTTGGACTATTGTCTTCATCTTCATTGTTATCTGTACAACATTTCAGTCGATGTGCCCTCCAGCCTTCTTCAAGTATTTCTTGTCAGACTCAGGAACCATCTCGGACTCAGGAACCATCTCGGACTCGGGGAACCTTCTTTTTGTAATTGAAGTTTCCTGAGTCCAACAAGAAATACCTGAAGAAGGCCGGAGGGCACATCGGCTGAAACGTTGTACAGATAACAATGAAGATGAGGACAATAGTCCGAATAATGCAGATAATACTAATCATCAAGCCTCATCTAAAAAATTCAGAGTAATGGAAATTTGGTGTCTGTCTGTCTGTAACTGAAACTATGTCACTGCTTATTTTGCAATACCCTCAGAAAATTTGTAAGTTTATCAATGAATATTTGATTTATAGTCAAAATCATTAATAGAATAAATCTCAATGATTAACAATGTCTCTATGAAAATCTGAGTTAGATTTGCCTCAAAACAGCCCATGTTATTAATGCATTTAAAATCTTGCTATGTATTTTATATATCACTAAGAAATAAAGGTTGCATAATATATTGTGTGATTAATTTGCATGATGGTTTTAACCAAACCAGGTTTAATAAATAATTACTTGTTCTTATTGATCTCTAATATTATTGTTTTATTCTCCAACGTATTAAAATCAATCATATAAATGATTTTATATAGAAACCAATTAAAATGTAATTAAAATAAGTGTAATCTTTTTATATGCATTCTTGTTTAATTTTGTTAGTCTTTCTAATTCAATATATTTCATTACATTAAAACTGAAATACTTATGCCTGGAGGTCACATATTCTTGCTAGTATATATAATGTGTATATATGTCAAATTGTATTTTATATATAAATAGATGGTTAATTATTTTAAATATTTTTTACTCTTTCAGATAATTTTTGGATGAAGTTTTAAATATTTATCCTGTACAATTTCGGATCCTCTCTTAATTGGATCATATTTCTTTTTTTTGGTTATTTCCTATAACTCCAACATAAACAAAGGGGAACCACTCTTGACTGATAAATTATTTATTTATTTATTGATCTACTAGGAAAAAAGAAGACGGGGTTAGGTTTAGGGTTTAGAGTTTAATGGGAAAATAAATAAATAAATAATTTATCAGTCAAGAGTGGTTCCCCTTTGTTTATGTTCGAGTTATAGGAAATAACCCCTTTTTTTAAAATCTTTTTCTTTTTTATTTCTTTATTTTTTCTTTTTTTTTTAGATTAAAAAAAAAAGAAAAACTTTTTTTAAATCTTTTTCTTTTTTTAATCTTTTTCTTTTTTTCTCTTTTTTCTTTTTTCTCTCTTTTTTTTTCTTCTTTTTTTTCTTTTTTCTTTTTTTTCTTTTTTCTTTTTCTTTTTCTCTTTCTTTTTTAAAAATCTTTTTCTTTTTTTTTTCTCTTTTTCTTTCTTTTTCTCTTTCTTTTTTCTCTTTCTTTTTTTTCTCTTTTTCTCTTTCTTTTTTTTTTCTCTTTTTCTCTTTCTTTTTTTTTCTCTTTTTTCTTCTTTTTCTTTTTTTTTTTTTTTCTCTTTTTCTTTTTTTAAAAATCTTTTTCTTGTTTTTGTTTTCAGCTGAACAAAATGATAGATTAATAGCTGAAATGCTTCAGAAACAATATGAACAAGAAGAAAAGGAATTTAAGAAATTACAGGTATTAAATATTTTTATTTTTTTATTTTTTTTTTTTTTAGATAATCATATTCAATGTTTCATTATACTTATGATATGATATAATATATATATATATATATATATATATATATATATATATATATATATAGTTTGTTTCTTTATAGTATCTTTGAAGCATTGTGTATATGTGTAATATAAATATTTTGAAGGCAATTTACAATGCAATATGTGTTGAATTTATTTAACTTTTTTTTTTTTTCAAAACAAAAGTTAAATAAATTCAACACATATTGCATTGTAAATTGCCTTCAAAATATTTATATTATATATATATATATATATATATATATATATATATATAACTTTCAAAGAAAGAAAAACTTAACAAACCGTCATTCCATAATAATTTATTTCGACCAGAAACTCAAAAGATTTTTTAAATTAAAAAAAAAATTTTTTTTCTAAATCCTTAAGAGCTGTAAGGGATGATTTTATTTGGGATCTTCAAATGTAAGGGATGAATCATCCCTTACAACCAGTCATTTGGATACCTTACATTTTTATATATATATATATATATATATATATATATATATATATATATATATATGTTTTCAACTGTCAAAATTACAATATGAACTCCCACAGTTAACTGTAATTAATCAATATCTTGATTAATTCAGTGGATTTAACCCTAAAGATCCTTATGGTGAAACTCAAGTAGGTTATTTCTGTACACACTATAATATTAAATCTGCTCTACTTATGTATTGAGCACTTTATATTTGTTATAACGCTGACTCATACGAGTAACAGTTATACCAACCAAATATCGAGACCAACCCAATATTTTTTACCGGTAAGTCATTCCCTTTATATCTATATACATATATATAATATCATATCTATATATGGAGGTGTGTGGAATAATTACATGCAATTGTATTTATATATACAACAAAATAGCAATTTACAGTGTGAACGGAAAGGCTAATTTGCATATTGATATTAAAAATTTGGTTTTAATAAATATGTGCTTAGTATTATTGATTTCTAATTGTTTGGTTTTATCTTAATGAATATGAGCAAAAATTTCAGGGATAAATTTTAAAAGAAATCCATTAACAAGAATAAATAACTGTAATTTTATTCTTTACTTTCTATTTTAACTAAATAGTTAAATTAGAACAATTTAGAAATGAAAAACGGGAGTGAAAGTAGCGTAAGTTTCAGTTGTTCTATTTTTCGATTATGCCCCCCACCCTTCCGTTTCAAATCTTTTTATCTGCATTCTTATTTAGTTTTATTAGCCTTTCTAATTTGATATGATATTTTATTACAATAAAACTTAAATACTTGCAACCGGAAGGTGCATATATTTGCTAGTTTATATAATATATGTATAAGTTACTACAAAATTATTGTATAAATTAATATCTTTAAAGGTAATTTATGAGGAAGTGGGTCCTGGTCTCCTGCCTCAGAAATTGCTACCTGGGGACTATTAAAATAACGTCCCCAGCTATGTCGTCTCAGTGGTGTTACTTGAAAGAAAACAACCAACTTAGGGTGTTAAATGTATTTTAGAGGGGGGGGGACTTCTTTTTTTTTGTCGTAATTCTTATTCATTTATCGTAATTTGTCGTAATTCTTGTTTATTTATTGTAATTTGTCGTAATTCTTGTTTATTTATTGTAATTTGTCGTAATTCTTGTTTAGATATGAAGATGGATATATAGTTTGGAATAGACTGAGATAGATAGATAAACAAACAGAATAATATAGATTGATATTAACAAATGGAGATGGGTGGATAGATATATATAAACAAATTAAAAAATGAACAAATTGAGGTAGATAGATAGATAGATAGATATCCATCTTCATAGCTGGAGACGTTATTTTAATAGTCACCGGGTAGCAATTTCTGAGGCAGGAGACCGGGACGCACTTCCTCATAAATTACCTCTTTAAATATTTTCTATTATTTCAATTTACCTTTTTTTTTTATTTTTGTAGGACATGTATGGAATGACAGACAAAGGAAATTACAAGAAACAATTTCATTCCAATTTGAGCCTGGCTGTCCAAAGAGGCCAAATCAGCCCATTTGAATATCATATGTATAAATCCCAAATGTCTGAATCTCAGGTAACTGGGGTCGATGATGGCGTTTCCTGTACGAAAGGTAAGCAACTTATACAGGTTGTTCCAGCTAATACATAAAAGACAATCATCACCACGTCACGCCAGTAGCGCGGATATCCATGACAATCTCTCAGCAACCCTTCCTATCACTCATTGACCCACGGGAGATCCCCCACACAGCATGCTACCTCTGCATATAGCTGGTCTATGTAGTCTTTGCTGGAGGGCCCACACTAGTATGTCCATGTGCCGGTTTTCACAGAAGGACATCACTTATTATCTCATCCTTACTTCTCCAGCAGTGTCCAGCATGTCTTGTTCGCCTTACTCGGATGGTTTGTGTAACAGGGCGGCATGTGGCCGTATAGCTGCTTTCTTGTGAGATGTTGCTTCCACGATTTGTTCAAGATCACACGCAGCATCCTAGTGCAGCTCCCATCCAGTCTATTTTCCAGGCGCCTCGTCAATGTCCAAGTGGTGCAGCCATACAACAGTACCGACACCACCACAGCCTGGAAGTATTGTCACTTTAACTTGTCGGGGAGGTCTGACTTCCATATAACTAACAGTCTCAGTTGTGAAAAAAATTATCATTAAAAAATGGCAAAATCATTGGAATGCCCTCATTAATAACAAAATTCAAAACATTAAACCTCACATTGAGGAATGAAACTTAAAATACAACAAAAATAGAAGTGAACAGGTTGTGCTGACCTGCCTTCACATAGGCCAAACCTACATCACCCATCATCATTTACTAGAGAGCACAGAATCCCCAATGTGCAATACATGCCAAGAGAGATTTACAGTGAAACATATACTGTTAGAGTGTGTAGACCTTTCACATAGGCCAAACCTACATCACCCATCATCATTTACTAGAGGGCAAAGAATCCCCAATACGCACTACATGCCAAGAGAGATTTACAGTGAAACATATACTGTTAGAGTGTGTCGACCTTTCACATAGGCCAAACCTACATCACCCATCATCATTTACTACAGGGCACAGAATCCTCAATGTGCACTACATGCCGAGAGAGATTTACAGTGAAACATATACTGCTAGAGTGTTTAGACTTTGATCTAGTGCAAACAAAATACTATCAAGCAAGTAATTTGAAAAAAAAAACCTTTCAAGAAAATAAGACCATCCAGGATTTTACATTTCCTAAAAGAAGTGGGATCGTACTAAAAAATATGAGTAATTGAACAATAGTTAAAATCTATACATATATACATTTGTTTTCTACCAAACTATCACTATGAACCCAAAACTTAGTCGGCATTAAATTACCTACCAACGTTGGTATGCCGCAAAAAAAACAAAAAAAAAACAAATGACTAAATCCTTCAATTTTCTTTTATTTCTTTAAAACTAGGTATCATTTCTTCTTTAAGAAAATATTATCAGCAACAAAGCAAGAGTAAAGATGTGTGGCTGCAGTGATGCTGATAGCTTTTTGATTTAGTGCATCCTGGGATGCACATATTTGCTTTGAATGAGTCCTTGGGAAAATTTACAGGTCCCAACTAAAGTTTCTTAATAAATTGTAGGGTTTTTATTTATGATCTGGGGAAACAACTAAAGCCGGCTAACTCCTACCTTTTAACCTGTCCTGTGTAATTTGTTTCTAAGAAACTATTGAAATGTATTTACAGTTAGCTTGAAATGGTGAGGGAAGAAAAAAGAAAAACACTGGGACGGATGGATATAATTTTACTGCGTCCTTTTAGATTTTTGTGCGTCAGGGATGCAGGATGTGTACCTATCAGCATCTCTGGGCTGTGTTCTGATCTTAATCATTATACAAAAAATGTGGCTGTGTTCTGATCTTGATCATTATACAAAAAAATGTGGCTGTGTTCTGATCTTGATCATTATACAAAAAATGTGGCTGTGTTCTGATCTTGATCATTATACAAAAAAATGTGGCTGTGTTCTGATCTTGATCATTATACAAAAAAATGTGGCTGTGTTCTTGATCATTATACAAAAAATGTGGCTGTGTTCTGATCTTGATCATTATACAAAAAATGTGGCTGTGTTCTGATCTTGATCATTATACAAAAAAATGTGGCTGTGTTCTGATCTTGATCATTATACAAAAAATGTCTATTTCCAATGACTAAATTCTTGAATTTTCTTTTGTTTCTTTAAAACTAGGCATCATTTCTTCTTTAAGAAAATATTACCAGCAACAAAGCAAGAGTAAAGATGTGTGGCTGTGTTCTGATCTTGATCATTATAGTGGTTCTTTTGGAGATACTGGATGGGGTTGTGGCTACCGAAATCTTCAAATGATGCTCTCTGCTTTGGCTAAGGAATCCAAATACCAAAGTTTCTTGTACGGTGATTACAAAGGTAAATTGTAAAGAACTTTAATTTCATTATTAATTAATTTATCTTGTAGACCAACCATGACAAAAAAATGACAACAAAAAAAATAGATGAATAAAATAACACACTAATGACTTTCCATTTCTCTGAATTTCTGAAATGAGGCTTGATAATTATTATTATCTGGAATATTCGGACTATTGTCCTCATCTTTATTGTTATCTGTACAATGCTCCCGATGACTTTCCATTTCTCTGAATTTCTGAAATGAGGCTTGATAATTATTATTATCTGGATTATTCGGACTATTGTCCTCATCTTTATTGTTATCTGTACAATGCTCCCGATGACTTTCCATTTCTCTGAATTTCTGAGATGAGGCTTGATAATTATTATTATCTGGATTATTCGGACTATTGTCCTCATCTTTATAGTTATCTGTACAATGCTCCCAATGACTTTCCATTTCTCTGAATTTCTGAAATGAGGATTGATAATTATTATTATCTGGAATATTCGGACTATTGTTCTCATCTTTATAGTTATCTGTACAATGCTCCCGATGACTTTCCATTTCTCTGAATTTCTGAGATGAGGCTTGATAATTATTATTATCTGGATTATTCGGACTATTGTTCTCATCTTTATAGTTATCTGTACAATGCTCCCGATGACTTTCCATTTCTCTGAATTTCTGAAATGAGGATTGATAATTATTATTATCTGGATTATTCAGACTATTGTCCTCATCTTTATTGTTATCTGCACAATGCTCCTGGTTACAACATGAAGATTCCTGAGTTCGACAAGAAATACCTGAAGAAGGCTGGAGGGTATATCGGCCAAAACGTTGTACAGATAACAATAAAGATGAGGACAATAGTCCGAATAATCCAAGTAATACTAATGAGTTTCCCTTTTTTTACTTTTATATTTTAATTTTTAAATATCTTCCCAAATAAATCTTCATTATTTTTGCACAAAAAGCAAGCTCTAGTGATAGTGAATATGTATTTACTCTGTCATTAATTTTTTTATTTTTGTATTTCCTCTGGAAATATATACATACACACAATTGCCCTTTTATATATGTATAGATAACTTATACAAGTTTTGACATATCAATATTTAAAAAAAGAATTTTCCTATGATTAACCCTAAGCAAAACCAAATTGGCCTCTAATCGGCAAAGGGTTAATTACTGTATATACTCACGGACAGGTCACACCCCTAATTTGTAGGTGTCAAAATGGGTATTTGCAGTTGACTCACAGATAGGTTGCTTTATAATCTCAATTCTTGGGGCTGGGTTAGCTCAGTCGGTAGAGCGTTCGGCTAGAAGCTACAAGGTTCCTAGTTCGATACCGGTCCCCGCCAACTCAGCGTATGAGTAGCACAGGGATCTGTGCGGTAAAGTAAGGAGCTGATGGTAGGTGTGGCGCTCCACCTCAGATGCTAAACAATCTCCTTGGTCTAGCGCTATTGAAAAGGGGATAGACTCCCTCACTGACTGGCTGATACCGACTTTAGGCCGCCCCGTCGACTTTACTTTTTTTTTTTAAATCTTAACAAATATTCACCTTCGTTTCAAGACTTAGCTTACAAATATTAGATCTAGAACAGAAGTTCCCGACCAGGGTGCTAGCATCATTCCAGGGGGTGTGAGAAGCGTCCGTTCAAATTTAGATTAAATTTTTTCCTTTGTAATTAATATCATTTATATTTTCATTTCTTTATTTCAGATTATTATCATTATCCGTCATCATGTGTTTACATATTATATTAGATTTAGAGAGTGAAATATATATGTGATCTTTTGATAAAACTGTAGTATGGATTCACATTCTATATTTTTGAACAAAAGTATAAATTGTAGGGGTGCGAGGTCAGAGCAAAACTCTTTTAAGGATGCAAGAATAGAAAAAGGTTGGGAACCACTGATCTAGAACACTTGTGATACATAATGCAAACATATAGAAATAAGGGTTGCATTTCTTAGTTATTATTGAAGTCAGTTAGTCTACTGTTGGTTTTAATAACAGCAGCTAACTACAACCCAAGCAGTGTCCAAGACAGTTGGTATAAATAGGAATCAAGAATGATCCATCCATGAATCTGGGTGATTTGGGTGATTCCATTCCTTGAGTTCTGATTGGCTGATTGATTTGAATGACATTGTGGAGTCTTATATATACTTTGTCATTTTGCAGTGGACTTTGTAGCATTCGGGTTTGTATTTCAGTTACAACCATTTGTTGCCTTGTCTTCCCAGTTCGATGGTAATTGGAACTTTAATTACTCTTCATCTCTCCTTCCCCCCCCCCATTGTGCGGGCGTTGCGGCCTTTGAGGGGGGGAATTAGTTCCTTTCGACCTGGCCGATTACCGTTTGTTGCCTTGTCTTCTGAGTTCAACGGTAATTTGGAACTTTAATTATTCTTAAGTTATATAATCGTAAATGAGCCCGAGTTAAAAAGTATAACATTCAAATCAATAATAAAAAAATCAATAATTATCTACTCAACAGTTACAAACAGTATAGAAGACTTTAAAAAAAAAAAAAGTTTAATCATCTAGGCATAAGCATAGCACCTATACGATTGTTCTGATCCAATTGCCTAATACTAATATACATTATAACAATCATACAATAGGCGGTGTTCACTTCCGTTAAAAGATTATTTTTTTCTAAAGGTCAAAGGTTTATCAACTGATATAGGATCACTATTTTATACTGAATTCAAAAATACCATTCATTGTGTTTAGTCAGGTCTGGTTTTTAAGATATTTCACAAGTTGTACATAATAATAACACTTATTCAAAATCTTGTGGACTCTACTTGTTACAGCTATAGTACTGTTCTATACATTTCAAATAAAAGCTTGTATCTTAAAAATTTGATCTGATTAGAAAGAATTAGTATGATTTTTGGATTCAGCGTAAAAACTGCTTTTAATATGCTGTTATACAAGGTGTGTCAAAAAAGTATCAAGATTTTTTGTACTTTTTGACACACTGAAAAAAAAATAGCATTCTGAAAAAAAAAACCAACATTCTATTCATTCTTTATTCCTATCTTGGTAAATTCAGCTTTAAACTTGGTACTCTTATGGCGCACTTTGTATTCTGAAAAAAATTAATGAATGGAACATTTTATTTATTTTTTTCAGAATACAAGGTGTGTCAAAAAGTACAAACAATCTTGTTACTTTTTGACACACCTTGTATATTCAACCTTGAAAACCTCGCAGATCAGTGTTATTGATGTTGATGTAATTGTATTTGCAGTTAAACATGGTCGTGTGGCTTCGATTAAGAAACTTCAACAATTGATAGAACATGCATGGCAAATCGGTTTTGATAGACAAGGAGCTGAGCAGCTTGGATGGAAATTGGTTGATACAAAAAAATGGATTGGAGCCACAGAAATTGTTGCTTTATTGTCATCTTTGAAACTTAAGTAAGTCAAAAAACAGTTTAGTATTATACTTTCATTGTTTTTGTATTATACTTTCATTGTATTATAGTTAAAAGACTTTTTACAGTTTAGTATTATACTTTCATTGTATTATAGTTAAAAGACTTTTTACAGTTTAGTATTATACTTTCATTGTATTATAGTTAAAAGACTTTTTACAGTTTAGTATTATACTTTCATTGTATTATAGTTAAAAGACTTTTTACAGTTTAGTATTATACTTTCATTGTATTATAGTTAAAAGACTTTTTACAGTTTAGTATTATACTTTCATTGTATTATAGTTAAAAGACTTTTTACAGTTTAGTATTATACTTTCATTGTATTATAGTTAAAAGACTTTTTACAGTTTAGTATTATACTTTCATTGTATTATAGTTAAAAGACTTTTTACAGTTTTGTATTATACTTTCATTGTATTATAGTTAAAAGACTTTTTACAGTTTAGTATTATACTTTCATTGTATTATAGTTAAAAGACTTTTTACAGTTTAGTATTATACTTTCATTGTATTACAGTTAAAAGACTTTTTACAGTTTAGTATTATACTTTCTTTGTATTACAGTTAAAAGACTTTTTACAGTTTAGTATTATACTTTCATTGTATTACAGTTAAAAGACTTTTTACAGTTTAGTATTATACTTTCTTTGTATTACAGTTAAAAGACTTTTTACAGTTTAGTATTATACTTTCATTGTATTACAGTTAAAAGACTTTTTACAGTTTAGTATTATACTTTATTTTTGTGGCCATTTTTAGGCTGCAGGTGAGAGAGCACTTTACAGTGGAGATCCCTTGTGAAGGGATCTACGCAATTTTTGTTTTCTCCCACCCATTAGCTTCGGCTTGTGGGTGGGCCCATGTTAAAACAACGCCTTGTGCCCATACAAGTGGGGTATGAGACAAATACCCTTTCTCAAACCGTCTGGTGTGCTTCAGCCACTGGACCAGTGAGTTGTGTTAAATTAATAGCGTCGATCCCAGGGGGCTATCCCCCCAGGCAATACCTGCCCCCTTGGGGGCAGGGCTGGGTTTATTGCCCAGCACTTGAGGTGCCCCCCTTGAGGGGGAATGCCGAAGGGATCGACACAATTTTTGTTCTCTCCCATCCATTAGCTGCAACTTGTGGGTGGGCCCACGTTAAAAAAAGGCCTTGTTCCCAGTCCATACAGGTGGGGTATGAGACAAATACCCCCCCTTGTGTTCCTTCGTGTTAAGCAGAGTTCTTGGTGTTAGGCAGAATCCTTGGTTGTTTCTTAGTGAAGAATCAATGTGTTAAGCCCTAGGTTGTTGATACGTTTGTATGTATCGAATATGAGCAACTGAATGGCTTTCAAGATCGGTAACCACATATTCGAGCATGTTGATTGGCTGGCTTTAATGTATGTTATGTACTCCTATACTCTTGTTGGGTATATACACAAAAGTAATAGAGTCTTCGGGTGATAGAGAGAGTAGAGACATCAGAGAGAGATAGACAGATAGTCGTTTACTTACTTGTTCTCTTCTTCTCTTTCTACTTCGGCCATGATGTGATCGCCTAGTCTTCTGTACTTGTTTGGCCGAACATGTTGTCTCTTCTAACTTTTGGCTTCTTTCTATTTTGCTGAGTCGCCATGTTGGATTCGACTTTGTCTGGCCTTCTAACTTGTTGTATATTCGTTGAGTCTTCTAACTAAGGGCATGCATTTAAGTCATGTAATAACTAATCAACAAGGCTTATGGCTTTGGTCAAAGTTTTATTTGCCCGTTTACTAACCCATTGCGCAGAGTGAGCCCAGCTGCAGTCACACGTCTGTACTGCATTACATTCTAGCTGGAACTGATTACCTAACTAGTTCTCATGTGACTCGCGATATTCTCGCCACTGAGGTCAGTTGGGCCCAGTAACCATCACTGGTATTTTTCCATTCCCTCAGAGCACTCACTACAGGGCTTGTCAAAAACCCTATGTCACCATACAATTATGTGCAACAAATCCACACAGCCAATCAGTCTATAAGTTTAATTGGTGAACTCCAGCACACCTTATATTACAAAATATTGTAGAAAGCGCGTGGTGTGATGGTTAAAGTCATAGGAAATGGATTCATCGCCCCGAGTTCAAATCCTGGATGTGGTAATTGCATTTCACTTAGCGCTAATACCCTTGGGAAAGGTATGAATTCTACTCTCCCTCCAGCTATGGGTAAATAGCAGGGCAGACTGGACTCTTTAACCATGGTTAGAGGTAACCAGTCTAGGAGAAGGAAAACTCTGAATTCAAACCTGTTGAACTCCGCTTAAGAAATTGACCTTGTGCGTATCCTGCTCATGCGGAGGAGTTGGTAAATATATATATATAACAAAATATTCCAACCTTAGGGTTCCAACCCTGGTTGAGAAATGCTGCTCTAGGCAATGAAATAATCATAGACAGGTTGACATGCCTTTAAACTCAATCCATCAATCATTTTTTTTGTTTTTCTGTGAGTCTAGATGTCGCATGGTGGATGTTCATTCTCCGTCTGGTCAGCAACAAACTCATCCAAAAATGTTTCAATGGATCAGGGATTATTTTAAGAGGAAGGATCGTCATGAATTTCGTTCACCATTGTATCTTCAACACCAAGGTTTGTTATTTTATTTTATTTTCAAACTGTTGTTTACAGAACATTTTCGAATTGAATGTCATTTTATCTGAATCTAAACAAAATTTAGAATATTTTAGTTTATAACATTTTTTATAACAATTATTTTATAACATTTTATATAAATTTATAAATTATAAATTTCTGAATTATTTTATAAATTATTTTGTAAATTTTTTATTATTTCATAAATTATTTTTGAAATTTAAAAAAAATATCTTTAAAATTTTATTCTATAACATTTTTAATAAATTTTTCTATGAATTATTTATGAATTTATAAATTATTTTATAACATTATTTTTAGAATTTTAAAACAACATTATTTTTAGAATTTTAAAACAACATTATTTCTGAAATATCTAAAAAAATTTAAAACATCATTTTTTAAAATTTTCTGATCATAAAATTTGTTAAAAAATTTGTAGTCTTAATGTTTTTAGCTTTTTTTAATTTAATTTTTTAGTTTATTACTTGTTATTAGTTGGCTGGTTGATTTTTGACAACCTTGTCTGATGAATATTACTACTTCTGTCCCAAAATAATTGTTACATTTATTGTATGAAATATATGAGGGCGAGTCAAAAAAGTAATACCATTTTGTTTAGGACTGGTATAATTACCAACAGGAACATGTATCATACATCAAAATGAAGCTAGTCCTCTGTGGATCGCATCCCTACTTCTCCACATAGTCACCGTTTCTCTCAATAGCAATATTCTGCCTTCGAATGAGAGCATGTATCCCTGCCACGTAAATTCTGTTGACTGTTCTTTGAGCCACTTCTTCACTACAGATTTCACTTCCTCATCACTAGAATAATTTTTGGCCCCATGAAAGAGGGTTTGAGAGGCAAACATTATTCCAGTGATGAGAAAGTGAAATCTGTAGTGAAGAAGTGGCTCAAAGAACAGTCAAAATTTTACAGGGCAGGGATACATGCTCTCATTCGAAAGTGGAACATTGCTATTGAGAGAAACGGTGACTGTGTGGAGAAGAGGACCAGCTTTATTTTGATGTATGATACATGTTCCTATGTTGGTAATTATACCAGTCCTAAACAAAATGGCATTACTTTTTGACTCACCAATGTCGAGAAGTAGGGATGTGATCCACAGAGGACCAGCTTCATTTTGATGTATGATACATGTTCCTGTGTTGGTAATTATACCTGTCCTAACCAAAATGGTATTACTTTTTTGACTCACCCTTGTATATGCATATATAACCAGTATTATGGGACAACACTGGTAAACAATATTGTAGTAGTTCCAACTGAATCTTATTTTCCTTTTTTTTATTCTTTTTTTCTTTTTTTTTTTATACAAGGTCATAGTCGTACTGTCATCGGTGTTGAGGAATCTCACCAAAACGGCAATATAACTCTGTTAGTATTTGATCCTGCCTGTAGTAAAGCTCACATGGACAAACTAAAAGATAGGCCAACAGCTGTTTTGGCTCAACCTCTTCGCAAATACCTAAGCAGCATGACAAAGGATCAATACCAAATTGTAGCAGTTGTGGGCATCCTTACAGAAAGCGAGTGGAATGTAAGTTTCTAAATCTTTTTAGATTTTTTTTAAAACGATTTTTATTTCATAAGTTTTCTACATTGCTTTTAGTCTGTTATAGATTTATTTTTAAAAGAAAACTGAAATTTCATATTCAAATAATAATAATAAATTTAAAACAGTTAATTCTGAGAATTCTAAACTTTACTGTTTTAAATGGATGTTTATAGGATAGCATTGTGACTTATGTATATATATATTTCAGGTGACCTTCACCCTTTGTCAAGGTATTTTTTGACAACTGAATATAAACTTAATAGGAAAATAAAAATAGAAAACTAATCTTTAATTTCAAAGGGAAACAGTTTAGATTTAAAAACTAAAGTTCATACTAATTAAAAGACAGAGAGAGAAATAAAAAAAATAAAAATTCTTAACCGGACTCTGACACCTAAAGGATCTTCAGGATAATTTAGAAATATCCTGAAGATAGTATCTGACCTTTTTTAGGTTTCTACTTTTTGCTCTACTTAATGTATTGAACACTTTTACATATTAGCTCAGTTAACTCTTTCAGTGTTATTTCTTTTGGCCAATCATTGTGATGCTGTTTGATTATTTTCAGACTGTTTGGATTCTTTAGTTTTTTTTTGCTCTACTTAATGTATTGAGCACTTTTACATATTAGCTCAGTTAACTCTTTCAGTGTTATTTCTTTTGGCCAATCATTGTGATGCTGTTTGATTATTTTCAGACTGTTTGGATTCTTTAGTTTTTTTTGCTCTACTTAATGTATTGAGCACTTTTACATATTAGCTCAGTTAACTCTTTCAGTGTTATTTCTTTTGGCCAATCATTGTGATGCTGTTTGATTATTTTCAGACTGTTTGGATTCTTTAGTTTTTTTTTGCTCTACTTAATGTATTGAGCACTTTTACATATTAGCTCAGTTAACTCTTTCAGTGTTATTCTTTTGGCCAATCATTGTGATGCTGTTTGATTATTTTCAGACTGTTTGGATTCTTTAGTTTTTTTTTGCTCTACTTAATGTATTGAGCACTTTTACATATTAGCTCAGTTAACTCTTTCAGTGTTATTTCTTTTGGCCAATCATTGTGATGCTGTTTGATTATTTTCAGACTGTTTGGATGCTTTAGTTTTTTTTTTGCTCTACTTAATGTATTGAGCACTTTTACATATTAGCTCAGTTAACTCTTTCAGTGTTATTTCTTTTGGCCAATCATTGTGATACTCTTTGATTATTTTCAGACTGTTTGGATGCTTTGGTCTTTTTTTAAATATTTAAAAAAAATTTTTTACCAGATATTGGTTTGTAGTATTCTTACATTTACAAATTGTATTATCTGTTTTTCTTCACCTTCAGAATCATAAAAATAAAAATTTGGGGATGGTTTAGCTCAGTTGGTAGAGCGTTCAACTAGAAACCACAAGGTTCCTAGTTCGATACTGGCGCTCGCCAACTCAGCATATGAGTAGCACAGAAATCACTGTGGTAAAGTAAGGAGTTGATGGTAAGTGTGGCGCTCCACCTCAGATGCGAAAAACAATCTCCTTGATCTAACACTAGTGAGAAGCGGATAGACTCCCTCACTGATTGGCTGATACCGACTTCAAACCATATATATATATATATATATATATATATATATATATATATGATTTCTAAACAAAAGTAATGGCTAAACAATACCAAATCCTTTCTCATTGATTTTGTTTTTTTCACATTTATTTCATCTTATTTGCCTATTAAGTTATATTTAGTTGTTAAAAAATACCTTGACAAAGGGTGAAAGTCACCTGAAATATTGGAAAAATAAAGCAAACCAAGGACAAAACAACGGTTATATTTTAGAACTCTGTTTTTATATATTTCCTATGCTTCCTGGTATGACAGAAAAC
This sequence comes from Doryteuthis pealeii, assembly GCA_023376005.1. Classification (NCBI taxonomy): domain Eukaryota; kingdom Metazoa; phylum Mollusca; class Cephalopoda; order Myopsida; family Loliginidae; genus Doryteuthis; species Doryteuthis pealeii. The sequence goes on from CM042165.1 coordinate 64,163,701, forward strand.
ATTCACAAGAAGAAAATTGATACACAGCTAAATTCATATATATATATATAGTTGTAGAAAAAGGTTTTCTCTCTACCACGGTTTTGGTGTTCAAAGTACAGGAGAACTAAAAAAATTATAGGTAGCTACATTTTATATATACTTGTCTAGTTTAGAATTATTTTCATTTCTCACTCCGTCTTTTAATTAGTATAAACTTTAGTCTTTAAATCTAAACTGTTTCCCTTTGAAATAAAAGATTAGTTTTCCATACACTTATCAAGCAAAAGTAATTTATAATTCTGTCATCTATCTTCAACTCCCACTCCTTTTTTCCTTTATTCATTTTATTTATATCTTATTTGTGTATACTACTGGGCTTAAAGTTTTCTGTAAATTTATTTAGTTGTAGTTTTTTGGCTGTTTTTTTTATAATAATTCTATTTACCATACAAATACAGTTTTTTTAAAAATTGACACTACGCCATCGTCTAGCAGCTGAAAGGATGCCAACATATATCTTATATTATATCTATATTAATCTTAATAATACATTAATGAATTATGAATTTTATGGAAGCATTTCCCCAGAAATTCATCTTTTTATTCAGTAGATTTTTCTTATATATATATATATAGGTGCGTGGGCTAGTGGTTAGAGTCGTGGAAAATGGACTCATCGATTCGAGTTTAAATCCTAGACGAAGCTGTTGGCATTTCACATAGCGCTAATACCCTTGGGAAAGGTATGAATCCATATATTCTCCCTCCAGCTATGGGTTAAATAGTAGGGCAGACTGGGCCCTTCAGCCTTGGGTAGGTAACCAGTCTAGGAGAGGGATAACTCTGAATTCAAAATTCCTGAGGTCGATCGTTGATTGGGTTTGTGGCAACCCTTGATGCACCAATTCTTTCCTATCGACTGTGCTTCTCCACTATAAACAAATCACTGTGTGGATGTTCATTGTATGAACACTCATACGTTGAGTCCATCAGATATATATATATATATATGATTTACTTTTTTCCATGTCTTATTTATTTTATTTTATTTTTGTTCAAAATTGTAAATTCTCCTGCTAAATCCTTTTCTTTCTTTTTTTCTTTTTTAATTTGTAATTTCAGGCAAGCAAGATCTTGAAATCCGAAAAATTAACTTGATGTTACCAGCCAAGCACATTTGTTCCAGTCTTGCTGTTATTTTTTTTTTTTAATTGTTTTGCCGTCATCTACACCCCCACCCCCAGCCACTTGCCTGTTTTATTCCTTCCTCTCTCCCCACCCCCAGCCACTTGCCTGTTTTATTCCTTCCTCTCTCCCCCACCCCCCACTACACCCCTTGTCATATTGGTGGCCTGTGTTCACACCTTATCAAAAGAAATTGGCAAGATTTCAACTCATTGCTCATTTCATACATTGTGCTATTTTATTTATTCTGTGATAAATTTGCAATATTTCCAGATTTATCTCCCTTTATCAACTTTAAGAAATAAACTTGTTTATTGTATTACATGAATAAAATTTTATTCTCTAAAAAAAAACATTGTTACTTTTTCTGTATTCGATTTCTGTCCTGTCAGCACTTACTGTATTTCTTGCAGAGGAGTAAGACAGGGTAGATAAATACCTACTCAACTTAAAAATTGACCTTGTGTCACATCCTGCCTTTGGTGAAGGGGTTGGGTAAATACAAAATTTTGACCGTGTGCTAAGTTAAGCCTAGGAAACGACAAGCTTATGGTCGGTTTCATTTGAAATATCTCCAGCTTTATTACTCACAACCCCTCACCATTGGATTATTGAAACCTTTTGAGCTTATCTCGTTGCTAGGTGCACTACTGTATATTATGGTAGGTTGATCTTTCACTTTTTTTTAAATATCAAATTCTCTCAAACAGTTAAAATTGTGTGTTGGTATACTGAATACTGATACCAAAAACTAGATGTCTGACTTGCACCATTGTTTGAGGAAATAGCATTAAAGATCGTCTACTAAAATGCACCAAAACATCCTCGTTTTTGCAACAGAAAAAAAAGGAGAGTCCTGGGTAGAATAATAATTGATTTGCTATAGCAACTTGTTTGTTTGCAGTCACTGCCATTCAAAAATTGGCCTGTTTAGCCATTCGTACAAATGCAGTTACAAAAAAAAAAAAAAAAAAGGACACTACGCCATCGTCTAGCAGCTGAAAGGACGCCAACACATATCAACTTGTCCAAGGGGCTTAGAATATGTTGACTGTGTTTTCTACAGAGGAGTAAGACCTCCCCAAAAAGGAGTGTTCTGGTAGAATGATAATTGATTTGTAGTTCCAGCTTGCCCGATAATGCTGTATGGTCTCGATTCTCTCACTGGTCAATTGTGAGTTAATTCAACTTTCCAAAGGAGTTGTCAAGTCACATGACTTCATAAACCAATCAGAGCCCTGTTCAAGAATGACCAATAATGCTGTATGGTCTCGATTCTTTCTCTAATTACTAACTCCTCCTGTCTTTTTAAAAATCTTTTCATAGCTGTTCCAAGCGAGTCAATTACAATTATTATTGTAGGGATTACATTGCTTACTTATCCTGCTCTCTGAAGAGGGGTAAGACTCCTTCTTTAGTATTTGTATTTTCTACAGAGGAGTAAGACCATCCCCAAAAGGGGTGTCCTGGTAGAATAATAATTGATTTACAGTACCAACTTGTCTGAAGGGCTTAGAATATGTTGACTGTATCCCTTCCAGAGGAGTAAGACCCTCCCTTCCCCCCAAAAAAAGAGTGTCCTGGTAGAATGATAATTGAAGGGGTACTCTACTGGAGAAAATAAATAAAGATTGCGGAGACATGGAATAAACTGCCTGCATCGCACTGAGAATACTGAAGGGTGTACCTGACATGAGAACCTGAGCACTGTACACAATAAATTACATATTAATCTCTTCATCAGAGTTGTCTATATGTAAATCTGTGTATGTTTATTTGTCCAATAATGTCTTAGTATCATTCCAGGTTTGCCTATCCTTAAACACACACACACACACACACACACACACACTTAGGCATACACACACGCAGAGAATTTAAAAGATACCACCAAAATGGACAGATCCTAGCAGCAAGCTAACAGCTCCAGACTTAGCTTCCAGAAATCTTTTGACGAAGAGATCTTTATCTCGAAATATTAAGAATAAATCAAAGGTAAGGAATTATATCAAAAGAGATCGTTTTAGCTGTTCAGTTAGCAGATATACTTTTTGGGGATTTCACACTCTAAATTATAATATACTAGAAGTGGTTACCCAGCATTGCCTGGGTAGAGGGGGGATTTTTTAAAAGTTAGTCTCACAGATCCATTATTACTTATTGCGAGTGAGATCCACGCTGGTTGCCCCATAAAAGTCCCCACGGAAATATATAACAATATGGTAAGAAATTTTCATTCAATGATTTCCAATTTAAAAAAAAATAAGATATAAATGAGGTGATTAAATCAATCAATCAATATTTTCAAAGCGAAAAGAAAGAAAGAAAAGATAAATAAAATAATGTGCTAATGACTTTCCCTTCTGTTACTTTTCAAATTTGAATTTTTAAATATCTTCCCAAATATAAATCAAATCTTTATTATCTTTGCTCAAAAAGCAAGCTCTAGTGATAGTGAATATATATATATATATATATATATATATATTATACTAGCAAAATAAAAAACGCCCTCTGGCTGATGTAAGAATAGATTTTTGAAACATTGCCTGAGGGGTGGGAGTTAAAAATTCAATGTCAGCGAGTTTGTACCCTAAATAAGTAAAATCATCAAATTCATTAAAGGATTAAAAAAATAAAACAATTTGAAATGTAAACTTTAAATATGTATTAAAATAAAACAAACTATATATAGATATATAATACCAGTCATGTATTTATTAAAACTTGTTTTAAAAAAACAATGAGGACTGTCTAATGTTGCATGTTCAAATTTTGAGTGTATTTATTCTATGTTATGACGATTTTGGGTAATGTGATGTAAGCAGTGATGTAGTTTTTGTTACAGACAAAAACCGGAAGCGAATCTCCATTATTAATAGAAGATTTATATATATATATTTACTAATTGTTTTATTTTCGTAGTTTCCTCCGGACATACATACCACAACTTCCTTTTATATATGTATAGATGGATATTTTGGCGTAATTTTTGGTTTAAAAAAAATGCGACCTTTCAGTAAGTATATACAGTAGGGTAGGTTGATTTTGGAACGGTAACGTCTCCCATGTCACAAAAGTTGCAAATTAACAAATAATTACCCCACAAAATATTTTTCTTCAAAACTTTGTCTTCATTTGAGGAAATAGATATCAATCTTTTAAGATCTTATCACTGTTAAAGCTTAATTATCAGGTAAAAAATATCAGAGTGGTGAGGAAGGGCATATTTTCAATTTGAATTCTAGTTATAATATTTTATTCGTTTCATTTAAAATGATAACCTTTCTGTTTTAAATATTCAAATTGATAAATTTTCTAACCAATTTCTAGGCTGGAATGAGGATGTTTTGGTGCATTTTAGTAGACAATCTTTGATGCTATTTCCTCAAACAATGGTGCAATTAAGAAATCTAGTTTTTGGAATCGGTATTCAGTATAAAAGTAAAGTCGTCAGGGCGGCTTAATGTCGGTACCAGCCAATCGGCGAGGGAGTCTATCTCCTTTTCACTAGCGCTAGACCAAGGAGATTGTTTCTTGCGTCTGAGGTAGAGCGCCACACCTACCATCAGCTCCTTACTTTACCGCACAGATCCCTGTGCTACTCATACGCTGAGTTGGCAAGGACCGGTATCGAACTAAGAACCTTGCGTTTTCTAGCCGATCGCTCTACCGACTGAGCTAAGAATTTTAACTGTTTGAGAGAATTTGATATTTTAAAAAAAATGAAAGATCAACCTACCCTAATATACAGTAGTTATTTTTAAAAAAGAAAAAAAAATCCAACTGTTCTCCTCCCTAGATCCAAAACAATGTGCACCTAGCAACGAGATAAGCTCAAAAGGTTTCAATAATCCAATGGGAGGGGTTGTGAGTAATAAAGCTGGAAATATTTCAAATGAAACCGACCATAAGCTTGTCGTTTCCTAGGCTTAACTTAGCACACGGTCAAAATTTGTATTTACCCAACCCCTTCACCAAAGGCAGGATGTGACACAAGGTCAATTTTTAAGTTGAGTAGGTATTTATCTAACCCCTTCACCCCAAGTGGATGAGCAGTTCATGACTTGCAATACTCCGCTTTGGCCCTATCTTGGGCTAGCCTCTGATCAATCGGCTGGTCATGTCAAGCCCTAGCACCTATATGATTTTCTCAACCCTATTACCCTAACCCCTTTGTATCATATGGGTGCTAGAAGGCAGTGACTGAGGGTCTACATGTCCTGGAAATGGGGTTAAACTATCTGATGGTGAGGTTCCAGTTCTGGAGGTTTGGGGAATGTGGAGCACCCCTTCATCACCATTGTTCCCTGGTCCACTCTGACCTGGAGTGGTAGTACCTGTTAGGGTCCCATCTATAGGTTAAATATAAAAATGAATTTATAAAAAAATTGTATTATTCATTAAGAATTGATTTATTTCAAAAAACTTTATCGGCATTAAATGACTTTAGGCCACCCTGACAACTTTTTTTTTAAGCCAAGAGATAATTTTTTCTGACCTGTATTCATTGCCCAGTAAAATAACTTTTAAAGTTGATAATTTTGGCATATTCAAGTTTGTTTCTTTTAAACGATTTTACATTACATTTACAAGACAAAATAATTCAACCAAAAATCAGGTGCATATTGCATAAATGTGTCCTGGCCTCCTGCCTTAAAAAACGCTAAGTGGTACCTGCTGAAAATCTGACCCGTACTACATTAGACAGTCCTCATTGTTTTTTAAAACAAGTTTTAATAAATACATGACTGGTATATATATATATATATATATATATATATATATATATATAGTTTGTTTTATTTTAATACATATTTAAAGTTTACATTTCAAATTGTTTTATTTTTTAATCCTTTAATGAATTTGATGATTTTACTTACTTAGGGTACAAACTCACTGACATTGAATTTTTTACTCCCACCCCTCAGGCAATATGTTTCACAATTTTTTATTTTGTACTAGTATGAATAATGTATTGATTGTTTTTATTTTTGAAATTTATTTATTCGTATTTATTTAAAAATTTATGCGTTATTTTGAATTAAAATAAAATGAAAATACCAAAAAAAAAAAAAAAATATTTAAGGGGTGGGGTAAAATATTTACATTTACTTGTCAATAAAAAAAACCTGTGGGTTGCTTACTTTTAATGCCTCCAAACCGCAAAAAGAATATTTAAGGGGTGGGGGAAAATATTTACATTTACTTGTCGATAAAAAAAACCTGGGGGTGGCTTACTTTTAATGCCTTCAAGCCAAAAAAAATAAATATTTTAACAGGATCTGGGCTAAAATATTTAGCAGAGTATTACTTTTTGGCATGCTGCTGGTGAGTATTGTATTTTATTAATGTTATAAAGATTCCATTTCATTTTCAACCTCCGTTTGGTTATTTCTCATTTAGTAACCTTTTTTAGGTTACAACAATACCCTACCTATGAACATTAACGGGTATGTCCTAATCCTCATAAATATAGGAGTATTATGCTGACTGAGTAGTCTTATACCACTAGCAGTGGTTTATCTCTCTTCATGATACTGGTGAGTATTGTATTTTATTAATGTTATAAAGATTCCATTTCATTTCCAACCTTTGTTTCGTTATTTCTCATTTACCATGAACAAATGGTTTGGTATGAAATTTCCATAAGGTTATCAAAAGTGACAAGACACCTGAAGAAGGCTGGAGGGTACAATGGTTGAAACGCTGGGATCAAAACAACCAAGATAAAGATAGTATTCAGAGTATATCTGTGTATCTGAAGAAGGCTGGAGGTGTAACGGTCACTAAATTGACCTGTTAACTATACCTTATTTTTAGATAGTTATATTTTTGTTTATCAATTTAACTACCACCACATTATCTAGTCTTTTGAGTAATTTAGTTGGTTTTTTATTAATTCCATTTTATGCTGACCATTCAATAAAAAAAAATTTATTTTTAAAAATAATGTTTTAAAATCTTCATGTGATGTTATTAGAATATGTTATTAATAATAGTGTAAAGTTATAATTATAATCGATTATAAATTATTATCGATATAATTATGATTAGTTTTTTTTATAGAATAATGTTTTGAAATCTTCATGTGATGTTATTAGAATATGTTATTAATAATAGTGTAAAATTATAATCGATTATAATTATGATTAGTTTTTTATAGAATAATGTTTTGAAATCTTCATGTGATGTTATTAGAATATGTTATTAATAATAGTGTAAAATTATAATTATAATCGATTATAAATTATTATCGATTATAATTAGTTTTTATAGAAATCTTCATGTGATCTTATTAGAATATGTTATTAATAATAGTGTAAAATTATAATTATAATCGATTATAAATTATTATTATTGATTATAACTATGATTACTTTATGTGATGTTGCTGCAAACTAATCTCCGACAATAAACTTGCAAAAATATAAAAAAAAACAAAAGTACATTTAAATGTCATTGAAGAGTGTCATCACAATGAGAGTTTATTATAATATAATCGTCTCTGTCCTCAGTCACCAACTTTACAAATTCAGCTTTTCGTTTTAGGACAGTGCATAAAATTGAACAAAAACTCCAAATTTATCAAAGAACGGATCATAAAATACCATTCTCATTCGAGACCAAATCGATGAAGATGCGGAGGGAAGTGAAAGATTCATCTGGGAAGAAGAAGAATACAATATGAATGTTTCACTCTGGGTACAAAATTTAAAAAAATCTTACAACATAGTACGGTGATATCACATAAATGCGTCTTGGCCACCTGCCCTAAAAAACGCTAAGCGGTGCCTGCTGAAAAATAGACCCGCACTACTATTTAACTCCCTAGCTGTCTGAAGGGATTTTTCCCGGAAAGTTAATGTGATATGAAAGTGATATCCCCCCCCCCAAAGTCTTTTCTCAATAAGTAAATATAAATATTTACCCCCCCTCTTTAAAATATTCTTTTTAGCGGTTTGAAGGCGTTTTTATCAACAAATAATTTTTTTTAACGGTTTGAAGGCGTTAAAAGTAAGCCACCCAGGTTTTTTTTATCGACAAATAAATGTAAATATTTTAAAGGTGTTAAAATATTTACATTTACTCGTCGAGAAAAGACTTAAAATATTGCTTTCATATCACATTAACTTTTAGGGAAAAATGCCTTCAAACAGCTAGAGTTAAATAGTAGTGTGGGTTGGTTTTCAGCGGTCACCGCTTAGTGTTTTTTAGGGCAGGAGGCCAGGACACATTTATGCGATAATACCCCCATAGTTCTATTATCCTCTCATCATCTTTAAAGTTTTCACACACAAGTTTTGCACACAGCATACTAGTAAAATCTTCACAAATTGAAGAGGATGACCTTTTTAAGAACCTTGTTCTCTTTTTAATATAAAAAGGACCAGGGTTCAATTTCCAGTCAAGTGACAAGACTAAAAGCAAATGTGTAGGTGTTTCCAAACATGTATACATTCAATTATGAGGGTCATTTAATAAATAAGGTAAATATTGCCGAAGGAGTTAACAATAGGAAGCACTGTTTACAGTTGCACCTTTTTCTTTATTGATACAATGGGCATTTAAAACTCTTAACATCCTACACCGCCTCATTCCATCCAGCCAGAAGTCACATTTTCTAATCTGCCCCAAATGATAGCCTTTGTTTAAATGTAATATTAAACATATTTAGAAGTCTTTGATTTAAGGTAAATAACAGGTAATTTTAAATGAAAAGGACATTTTTAGCCATTTTTTAATAAATCCTTAAAGGGGCTCTGGACTTAGAAAATTCAGAACAGGATGTTAAGAGTTAATAAATAAGGTGAATATTGTTTGAGGAGTTAACGATAGGATGCACTGTTTACAGTTGCACCTTTTTCAAGGAAATCAAGAAGTGATGGGTCCTTTTATGTCCCAGAAGATTGTCTGCATGACCTTCTTTACTGACTGCCATGCTTAGAACTTTTTCTTTACCGGATAGTCAGTGTATTTCCAATCTAGGATGACCTTTTCTACTCAAACCCACTTTAGCCCATTTTATAAACATTTTTTTGACTAAAACATCCTTTTTTGAAAATTTCACATGGTTTGCACTTCTCAGCCACCAAAAATTTGATCATAGACCTCTGTTCAAGCCTCGAGCACTGTTAGGTTTGACACCATTTTGAATAGTCTTAAAAGAAACATTTCTGTGAGATTAAAATAATTTTTGCTATAAACCAAATCCAAACAATGCAGAGTTTGCATCTTATTATAATGGAGATTGTGTGTTTGTCTGTAATCAAAACTATATCACCACTCAAGTCACAATTCCCTTAATTATTTATGCCACATTCTCCATGATTTTTATTTTTATTTAAATCTCAATTATTAAAATTGTTTTACAATATTAATATTGTCGACCATACCTACATATTAATAACATGCAATTGTATTTATATATACAACAAAATAATGGTTTACAGTGTGAACGGGAAGGCTAATTTGCATATTGATATTAAAATAAATCTTAAAAGAAATCCATTAACAAGAAGAAATAACTGTAATTTTATTCTTTACTTCCTATTTTAACTAAATAGTTAAATTAGGAAAATTTAGCAATGAAAGACGGGAGTGATGGAAGAGTAAGTTTCAGTTATTCTATTTTTTTTTTTATTATACACATCTCTGTTTCAAATCTTTTTATCTGCATTCTTATTTGGTTTCATTAGCCTTTCTAATTTGATATATTTTATTTCATTAAAACTTAAATACTCGCACCCTATGGAGGGTGTATATATTTGCTAGTATATAAAACTACCTAACCTGTATAAATAGTAACTGTATTATTTTACACTTTGTATGATATGTCCGATTTTTTAATCCTTTCAACCTTGCTATTTCAATATTTTGAAGAACCCAGTCCGCCTTACTATTTACCCATAGCTGGAAGGAAAATAGTTGGATTCATACCTTTCCCAAGGGTACTAGTACGATGTGAAATGCCTTTTTAAAAATAAATTCTCTATTTATTGAATGACCCTCATATATAAAATTTTTAACCCTTTCAATCATATATTTGCTAGTTTATAGAAAAAAATCTGGATATATATATATATATATATATATATATATCTCATTTGGCTTAAAAAAAAAAAATCCCTCTATTTATTGAATATATAAAATTTTTAACCTTTTCAATCATATATTTGCTAGTTTATAGAAAAAAAATCTGTGTATATATATATATATATATATATATATATATCATTTGGCTTTTTAAAAAGAAATTCCCTCTATTTATTGAATGATCCTCATATATCCGAACACAAAGACTTATTCATAGTGTACATATCTCAAAAGCCATTCAGTCAGGAGTTAGTTTCTCATTGTTTACTCCTAAGATGGATGTATTGTCATGAGGTGTAAAATATCCAAACAACTCTTTTTTTTCTCTTTTTTCTTACAGCTTTGAGAAACATCTCAATCAGAAAAACAAAAAAAAATTAAAATTACAGTGACAAGATTTGGCAAACGGAAAATATACGCAGCAGGTGTTTAACAATAATTTTGCATTAAAATTTCATCCTTTATTAACCTCTTCCCCATAACTTTTTTTTTAATTACCCGTCCAAAACAATTATCCCTTTTATATTTGATTAAGTGAATTTGAGAATATTTCTTATAAAATTATCAATATTCTGAACTTATATGGGTTTGAAATTTAACCTGTTATTATTATCCTGAATATTCTTCATATAGGCATTACACATACACACATATGTATATGTATACAGAATTGAAGGAAAAAATAAAATAAAAATCTAAGTTTATTTGTAATTATGCCAAAAACTGTTTAATTTCCATTTCTCACAGAATTAGTTTTGTAAAGTGAAATTTTACTTTCAAATGTATATATGTTTTGGGAGAATATGTGCTTAATTGAAGTCGTACCTAATTTTGAAAGTTAATTAATTAATAATTAATTAGGCGGGCATAATTATTAATTAACTTTCAAAATTAGGTACGACTTCAATTAAGCACATATTCTCCCAAAAATTGTCGGCTAAAAAAAAACCATATCAAAAACACATCGCTTGTGTATTTACTTCTCATATGTATATGTATACAGAATTGAAGGAAAAAATAAAATAAAAATCTAAGTTTATTTGTTTTATTTGTAATTATAAACTGTTTCATTTATATTTCTCACAGCATTAGTTTTGTAAAGTGAAATTTTCCTTTCAAATGAAAATCATTTACATTCATTAGAAGAAAAAAAAGTTATCTATTTCTCAGTATCCATTCCAACTTGGAATTTTTAACACAATACAGAAATAAACTAGTGAAAAAGTATTCTTTTAGATTTTGAAAATAGTAACTAAAACGCACCACAAAAAAAAGTACTCGAGACTCATAGAAAACGGGAAATTATCAGCGAATGAAGCGTCTCGGGTGAGTAAATTTAGTTTCAGTAATAGAACGCAAATACTCGGGATTGTAAAAATATGTCCAGAATGCCTATCCCGTGAATACTCAGGATAATCAGGGAAGAGGTTAAGACCTGCCCTCAAATCAATCAGCCCTATTCGTATGCCACAGGTGCACACAATGAATTTTTGGCTATTTCCTATAAGTCTCTGATCAAAGGGGAACCACTCTTAACTGATAAATTATTTATTATTTATTGATCTACTAGGAAAAAAGAAGACGGGTTAGGGTTAGGTTTAAGGTTAGTTTAATGGGAAAATAAATAAATGATTTATTAGTCAAGATTGGTTCCCCTTTGATCATGTTAGACTTATAGGAAATAACTGAATTTTCAGCAGGATTAACACCTTCAGTGCCAGGGACTAAATAGCTTCACTCACATGTATGGAGGACAATAAGAAGACAAAGTGCAAATTTCAAAAAGGGGATGTTACATACATAAATTTGGCGCTTAACAGGTAAAATAGTGACGTCAATGTTTTTTGGCATTGAATGTGTTAGAAGCTAAAAATAAAATAGAAGCAGTTCTAACCCAATCGTTCCATTTATAAAGTCTTTACAAAAATGGTTATATTCAATATTTTCAATCTCGCCAATGCCCCATAAATGGGATAGAACTTTTTACATATAATAAATATTCGTACCAATTGTATATACATTATAATATTTCGGAAGGCCCCCATGCTGATGAATAAAGAAAAATTAAAACATTTTTTCCACTCAAATAATTCTGGGTTAACTTATCTAAAAAAAAGTTAACATATATTCTGAAAAATAAGCTTTCAAAAAAAATAAATAAAAAAAATTCTTCAACTCTCTGTCTACCAAATTTACTCCCCACAGCTGTACCAAACTTTCTTGGTATTTTTTTTTTTTTTTACCTGTATGATGGGATATTACAATTTTCACTATATATTCACATCAGAACTCATTCTATTCAAATAAAGGTTGTGATTTTTCAGTGTAAACAAGTAACACGTGCGAGAGCCACTGCTAGTGACTTATGGTAGGATCGCAGTGGTGGGAGAGTCGCTGTGAGCAGCTTAAAGTAGACAAGAGTTAAAAATGTTAAGACTGGATTATAAAGAGTAACTGTTGGCAGTTTCTTAGTTCACAAAAGTGAGATATCAATATGAAAATGAAGCACACGTTTAATATTTGATGATAAAGTTAAGTAAAGTCGGTATCGGCCGGACAGCGAGGGAGTCTATCCCCTTTTCGCTAGTGCTAGACTAGGAGATTCTTTTGGCATCTGGTGTGGAGTACCACACCTACCATCAGCTCCTCACTTTACCGCACAGATGCCTGTGCTGCTCATATGCTGTGTTTGGCAAGGGCCGGTATTGAACCAGGAACCTTGTGGTTCCTAATTGGATGCTCTACTGACTGAGCTAAACCGACAATAACAAATTTGCCAGATATTTCTATAGGCTATGTTACAAAAACAGGAAAAAATCTTTTTAAGAGTAGCAGCAGTTTAGAAATTTGTATTACAAAAAAAACTTGACAGATTAGAAAACCTTATATTCTATAGTAATAATTTTATATATTGTTATAGGTGATATACCCTACTGACCAATGGAATGCGCCGATGGGTTACTATAAGTAACAGGGATAATTGTGGCTCGGCAGTTAATACATTTTCCTACATTTGTTACCCGTCGTTTTGTTCTTAAAACCTCACAACATATATATATATATATATATATATAGTCATCCACAGTCTCTTCAGTGTGGCTAGACATTTCGTGAGCTACCAACAGCTGGGATAGAAATCCGGTCGATTCAGCATCAGTCGGACAGCTTAACCACTCGGCTATCATCACCCACAAAATGTGAAGGGGATTTTAAATGTTTTAATACACACATCTGTATGTATGTAAAGGCCGCCATAGAGTGCTCCATCCCTTTTATATGTGAGTGTTGCGTTCATGCTTTAGTTAGCGGTCATCAGCGAAATCCCCTCCAAAGTGCTCAACCCCAGGGGATGGGGAGCATATATGCTCCCATAAATTTGGTATGAGCTCTCTAATTGGTAATTTAAATTAGCTCTCACTACTAAGCATATAAGCAATGATCGTTTCCCCGGAAATTTGATCTCTTAGTGACTGTAAAATACATAAACAAACCTATGTACTTAATAGTTTAAAAACACCAGTCCCCGCTACACCATCGTCAGTGGACGAGGGAATAAGATATCGGGCTACCATACGGTCAGTCTGAGTTCGTCCCTAGTCAAAGATAGTTGTATTTAGCCACACTGAAGAGGCGTAAAATGACGAAACACGTGTCTGTGGATGACTTATTAATATATAATATATATATATATATATATATATATATTATAGTAATAAACTTAATGCAAGATTTTAACATTTATCTTAGGACATTTTCACTAGCAAGATTACCTGGCGTTGCCTGGGAAAAGTAAAGGTCATTAAATTCTAAAATATATTTAAGAAACTAAGGTTAACATAGCCAACAGTATTCTGACAAAATGTAAAAAAAAGAAGAGGTTTTTAATATGAGGGTGATTCAAAAAGTAATGCCATTTTGTTTAGGACAAGTATAATTACCAACACAGGAACATGTATTATACATCAAAATGAAGCTGGTCCTCTGTGGATCGCATCCCTACTTCCCCACATAGTCACCGTTTCTCTCAATAGCAATGTTCCACCTTTGAATGAGAGCATGTATCCCTGATATATAAAATTCTGTTGATTGTTCTTTGAGCCACTTCTTCACTACAGATTTCCCTTTCTTGTCACTGAAATAATGTTTGCTTCTCAAACCCTCTTTCCTGGGTCCGAAGAGAAGCAAAAATTATTCCAGTGATGAGGCAGTGAAATATTTAGTTAGTTAAAAAGTGGCTCAAAGGACAGTCAACAGAATTTTATGGGGCAGGGATACATGCTCTCATTCGAAGGTGGAACATTGCTATTGAGAGAAACGGTGACCATGTGGAGAAGTAGGGATGTGATCCACAGAGGACCAGCTTCATTTTGATGTATGATACATGTTCCTGTGTTGGTAATTATGTTGTCGGAGTGGCCTAAAGTCGGTATCAGCCAATCAGCGAGGGAGTCTATCTCCTTTTCACTAGTGCTAGACCAAGGAGTTTGTTTTTGTCTTACTTTACTGTACAGATCCCTGTACTACTCATACGCTGAGTTGGCGAGGACGGTACTGAACTAGGAACCTTGTGGTTTCTACTGACATTACCCTTTGATTCACCCTCGTATTTCTGGATAAACAACATTAACCATCTTTTGTTTTTGGGTAAAACAGATTTTTGAAGAACCTAATCTCGAATAAATTATTCCATATTTTGCAGGCAAATTCTTTTTTTTTTTTTTAAATCCTTGAAATGGTCAACAAGTAGCCAATAGGAAAATGTCTTAGATTGAGCTACCGGTCAAAAAAAAAAAAAATGTTGCTCTGTATACAATTGCAAAAGTGTTAATTTATTACATCTTTCCCTTTGGCCAGAAATTTTGACACTTGAGTGACCTCTAAAGTCAACATTACCTATTCCATGCTCATCATCAAGTTACCCTTATAGACTAATTTTCAACCCCCCATTTGGTTGCTCACCCAACCAAGCAGTTAATGGATTTATTGGTGTAATATATACATATATATAAAGATATATATTTCAGGGTGCTTTGTCGTGAGGATAAGTGGCTAATACACTGTTTTGAAACCAATGATAACAAACACCTTTTCATTCATTACAAATAAATATACATCTTAATTGAGTACTTTATTTTCCTTTCTCCAATACAATATGTTCAAAGGATAAATAAAGAAAGGAAAGAAAATGTTGAATGGATAAAATCAATTTAATGAATTACCAACACGAGTTTTGGCAAAGAGTTTGTTCAGGTACACATTGTATTATTTTGACAATTTTAACTTCAAATATCAAACATTTTACCCTGAAGAAGGCCATTTTTTCTTTTATACTTTTTAATATTTTATAATTTATTATTATCATTATTATTTTATTTCATATCTAAAATAATAATAAATAGAATATAATGTGTACATGAATAAACTCCTGGCTAAAACACATGTTGGTAAATCATTAAACTAATTTTATCCATTCAACATTTTCTTTCCTTTATTTATTTATCATTTGAACATATTGTCGGATTCATTTCCATTTTTCAACTTACAATTATATATACATTGTATATATATATATATATATATATATATATATACAATCAAATAATATATTATATTATGGATATTAATATCTCGTTACTATTAGTTTCATTATACTTCAATCGTCAGACAAGACTCTCAAAAGATTGAGATTTAAAAAAACGGTGGTTTGTTTAGCATTTATATAAACGTGAAGTGTATTCATGCGATGGAAGTAAGCATGAAACTAATAGTAACGAGATATTAATATCCATAATATAATATATTATTTGATAGTAAAACTGCTCTGCTATTTTAGCATCGAGCACCTTTATATGCCAATACTTTTCTCATTCATTCTCTGTTCATTCTATATATGAGAGGTATCCAAAACTTAGTAGTAAGGGATGATTCTATATGTGATTTCTAAGACACACCGTATTATTATTGTATGATCCAGTATGTATAAATACAGTGAATCTTTAAATCACTAAAAAGAGCTCAATGTATAATAAACTTTTTAGATTATATACAGAGCAATATATATATTTGAAAGGAAGGAAAAACTCAACACCGTTATTCCATAATAAATTTATTTTGACCAAAATTGGGGCCTTTATAAATCTAAGTTGATTTAATACAGCTCATCAGAGACTGAATTTTGGGGAGCTGTATTAAATCAACTTAGATTTATAAAGGCCCCAATTTTTCCTTCCTTTCAAAGATATATATATATATATATATATTGTTAGAGACAAATCATCATTGTTAAAGGCCAAATTTTCTACGAGCAAAGAAGGTGACATCATTATTCAAAGGTAATGGAGTCAGATTAAAATGTTTCATTTGAGTTAGGGTAGATTAACATTTTGACGTTTAAATCTTTAATTTCATGGAACAGTCAACACTGATGACCGTAGATCAAATATGTTTAACATTATGGGATATTTAAAAGCATATAGAAAAACAAACTGACCTTTAGGTCATGAGAGGAGCTACTTCTCTGGTTTCATTTTGAGGATTAATATTTAAAAAAAAAAAAATTAAAAAAATTGAATTTTATACCAGGATTTGAATCTTAAATATATAATCCCAAATTTTTATTGAAATGATTTCCTCAACATGAAAGACAGACATTTTTTTTTTTTTTTTTTAAATCACTTGTACACCCTTTCCAATATGATTGAGTAATTTTAACGGTATGTCAACACATCCAGGGTTATTTTATACCAAACGGTAAGTAACCCCTTCCAAGTTGACCGTTACCATCTATTTTTCCATTAGAGTTGCCCTAATTGTACAAAACCTCCCCTTTGCATTTTTAGCAGAAATAAGTAAACGCCTTGCAAATTTTTTAATGGTTAGTCAATCGATGGCTTCTAGAATTAAAGCAGAGTCCTTTAAAACCACTGCCATGTCTCTGATGATCGATCGAGGTTGAGGTCAGCAAAAAACATTTTTTTATATCAGCACCCGAAGCTGGAGGAGGAGTGGTGATGACACAGGTTTACAAAAAAAAAACAAAACCCCCCCAAAAAACAAAAACAGATGGAATTCTTCTAGCCCCTCCTTCAAAATTCAGGCCATAAAGTCTTTCACTTCTTCTAATTCTCTGTCCCTTGCTTGTTTGTGTGCCCATCGAGCTTCAGCCAATTCAGGAGTGATTTTCCACTTTTCATGAAAGATCTGTTTGCCACATGAGGGACATTTTTTGCCACCTGAAAATAATAAAAATTGATAAGTAAAGAAGGAATTTTGAAAAGCTGGCTTTTCAGAAGAGACAGACAAGATGGCTATTTCTCCCACGCGTGCTGGTTAACTTGGGCTGAATAAAGACATCTTAAAAATATCCCAAGTATATATATATATATATATATATATATATATATACACACACACACACACACAAGGTGTGTCAAAAAATTATCAAGATCTTTTGTACTTTTTGACACAAAAGTATCGAGATTGAAGATGTATTTACCAAGATAGAATGAACAATGAAACATTAATTTTTTTCAGAATACAAGGTGTATCAAAAATTATCAAGTTTTTTTGTACTTTTTGACACACCTAGCATTCTGAAAAAAATTAATGTTTCATTCATTGTTCATTTCTATCTTGGTAAATAGATCTTCAATCTCGATACTTTTATGACACATCTTGTATATATATATATATATATATATATATATATATAATTCCATATACAGGAAAAACACATTGAGTCATTTGACTTATTATAAATTTATTTCAACTGGCACCTTTTTAAAAGAAGCCTATAACTCCAACCTAAAAAAGGGGAACCACTCTGAATTAATTTTATCTGTTAATTAATCTACCCATTAAACTAACCCTAACCCCGTCTTCTTTTTTCCTAATAGATCAATAAATAAATAAATAATTTATCAGTCAATCAGAGTGGTTCCCCTTTTTTAGGTTGGAGTTATAGGAAATAACCGAAGCCAGAATTTTCAGACAGACAAAAACACAATGAAGAAAAAACAAAATATGCACATATCTTTTGCTGTGGGCTTTTATCTCTTATTTAGATTTTTAAAATATCCCAAGTCTTGTGTTCGTTAATAACAACATAAAGGCAGATAGAGATGCGTCCTGCGTCACTGATGTAGAAAAATCTAAAAGGACGCAATAAAATTTTGTCCTAGTGTTTTTTTCTCTACCCCCCCTCCAACATTTCCAATAAATACATTTCAATATTTTCTTGGAAATGAATTACACTCTATGGGGTATTAGGCAGGGGTTAGACGGCTTTAGTTGTTCATAGATAAGTGCCCTATAATTTATTAAGAAACTTTAGTTAGGACCAATCAAATTAAATACATGCGTCCCAGGACACACTAAATTAAAAAGCTATCAGCATCACTATATATATATATATATATATATATATATATATTCAGGAGCCAGAGTCCCTAAGGTGGAGTGATGCTGAAATCCAGTGTACCCATCAATTCCTGCGACACCAGTTGCCAAACTCATGGTTCCTTACATTTCCTTTGGATCACAGCAACAGTATAGAGAGGGGGGTTGCTGCATGGGCAACAGCTCACCTCCATATGAACCGCCCAGACTATGTAGTTAACCCTCCCCCACCCCACCCCACTTTGACACTACTCCATTGTCTCTCATAGACAGAAGGCTGTCAACAACATTATATATATATATATATATATATATATATTATTTATTTATTTAAGTCACCAATACAAAGTTCGTCCTACCAATGGTTTCAAATGTTTATCCGTCATCAGAGATGTTGACTTTTTGAAAAAATTGGACAGTTTTTTAAAACTCGTGCCTCGTGTGAATGTGATCCACTATTCGTTCTTGCTTTTGCGTTCTTCACTCATCGCCGTTCCTATCTGTTGTCATTGAGTCTCGTGTTTTTATGATGATTTTGTTTTTTTTTATTTTGTGTGCATTTATATATATGTGTGAATTCCTAAATTATGGCGGTCTGAGGTTTTTGTTAGTCCAATTCCATATCAAAAATTTTTTTTGGTGTGGGCATGCTCTAAATATTTCCATTTTATTATTAAGAAAAACACGTTCTGAGCTTAATCCTGGCAGAATACACAATTTTTCAGTGGTGCACAATGAGCATTTTTTGGATCCATTTCCGTATGGTTTCAATTGGTCCAGTATTTTCCATTCTATGTTAAATTGTTTTTCCTGTTTTTTATATACCTATACTTTGTTGGATAGCGCTGTCACGTTCCTTTTATTTTCGTATTTGAAGGATGTTAAATAGTTGTAGTAGCGTTGTTTAAAACTACCTTGCACATCCTTTAAAGTTCGGCTGTGAGTGCGTAGTGCCCAGGCGTTCAGCGTTGTTTTTATTCACTGTCATACATATGAACCACTTCCCCGTTTTTCTCTTGTATGTGACCGTACGTGACTGAGAAATCCAGCCTTTGACAGGCAGGCCCTGCCACACACATCACATATATAGGGATTGCCAGCCTGCGTTTACTCTCTTTCTAAGACATGTCTGATGAAATCTCTCCAAGGCTTTGATGTGTCGATGATATGTAGTCCATGTTTCCGAGGAGTACAAGAGTATGGATAAGACACATGATTCGTACATACTGAGCTTCGTCCTGATGGTAATACCTCTATCCGACCATATACGTTTTTCGAGGTCACCGAAGGCCCTGCTTGCTCTCTCAATCCTTAGGGAAACTTCAGAATCGAGGGTTCCACACCTGGAGAGTGTGCTGCCAAGATAGACAAACGAATCAACTACCTTCAATCTGGTTCCCTTAATGTAGATATTGGGCTCCACATACCTTTGTTCGGGTGGTGGAGTGAGCATCACCTTCGTTTTCTCCAGACTGATGGTGAGTCCAAAGGCAGTACATTCTTCAGAGAAGAGATTCATTATTTCCTGCAGGTCTTCCTCAGTGTGGGCAACGAAATCTGCATCGTCAGCATAGAGCAGCTCACGGACGAGGGTCTGGAAGGTCTTTGTCCTAGCCTTAAAACTGGCAAGATTGAAAACCTTGCCAGTAGTACAGAATCGTATAAGGACACCAGTATCACAGTTCTGGAAGGCTTAGGATAGAGTCTTCGCAAAGTAAATAGAGAACAGTGTTGGTGCAGGGATATCATCCTGCTTAACACCGTTGTCAATGGGTGTTGGCTCCGAGAGGGACCCGTTAAAGTGAAAGCGTGCCTTCATGCTCTGATGGAGTTGTTCAAACATCTGAACGAATCCCAGTGGGCATCCGAGTTTCCTGAGAATAATCCATAGCACGGTTCTATTCACCGTGTCAAAGGCTTTTATTATGTCCACGAAGACCTGGTAGAGTGCTATCTGCTGTTCGATGCATTTCTCCTGAAGTTGCTGAGTGGAAAAGATCATGTCCATCATTCCATGACCAGGTCTGAAGCCGTTTTGGCATTCTGGGATAGCCATGGGACAGATCCACTTAGTGAGCCGGTTGAGCAGGAGCTTAGCAAAGATCTTGCCCACAGCCTTGAGAAGGCTTATGCCCCGGTAATTGCCACATACCGACCGCACACCTTTACCCTTGTATAGCAAGACCAAGATTGCATCGATCCAGTCCTGAAGTACAGGAGCACCCAACCATACATCAGAGATAAGATGATGGACCTCCGCGGCGATCTTGTCACCACCGTAGTGGAGAGCCTCAACAGGAATGCCATCAAGGCCGGGTGCCTTTCTGGTATTTATTTCCTTGATTGTTACACGGATCTCATCGATGTGGATCGTTTCCCTTTGAGGCAGGCTGTCAATGAGGCTGTTGTCAACGGCTGAGGGGTTGTGAAAGAGGTCTGTAAAGTACTCTGTCCATCGTTTCCTGATGCCCTCAGTACTCTTATGGAGAAGAGACCCGTCCTTCGATTTGAGAGGAACCATTGTTGATCGTTGTGGGCCGAAAGCCTGTCTGATTAGATGATAGAGAGTTTTCGTGTCCTTGCTATCATAAGCCTTCTGTATCCTCTCTGATATGTCTAACCACCACTGGTTTTTCATCCTTCGTAGGCTCTGTTGGAGTGACGATCGTGCACTTCTGAATGCCTGTCGTGAGGGTTCATGGTCTTTAACAGATGCGCTGAGAAATTTTTGGTATAACTTGTCTTTCTCTTCCAGAAGTTTGTTGATTTGTTGATCGTTTTCATCAAACCAGTCACAATGTTTCCGTTTCTTGAGGCCAAGGACCTTGACGCTTGTCTCATAGGCCTTGTTCTTGAAGTTATCCCATGTACCGTCGAACTGCTCCTCTTCGAATGTCTTCTGCAGATTCTGCCGTACATACATGTCTTTAAGTTTGGATACATCTATGCGTTTAGGAACTTTCAATCCAGGGGTGCGAAACTTGCGCATGACATGAGTTTTAGTTTACCGCGCACAAGCTTGTGATCCGAGCCACACTCTGCGTCCCGCATAGCCCTCACAGTGGATACATCCTGGAGGTCACGTTTGTGGGTTATGACATAATCGAGCATATGCCCATGTCTGGATCGTGGGTGAATCCAGGTTGCCTTGTGAGATAGCTTTTGGTGAAAGAATGTGTTGCAGATAAGTCCGAGTTCAGTACAAAGCTGGAGGAGATGGAGTCCATTTTTATTCATGTCTCCCAGTCCATACTCACCTAGAGCCACCCAGGTTCCGTAATCCTGTCACACTCTGGCGTTAAAATCGCCAAGCAGTAGGATTTTA
Organism: Doryteuthis pealeii; assembly: GCA_023376005.1. Lineage (NCBI taxonomy): Eukaryota > Metazoa > Mollusca > Cephalopoda > Myopsida > Loliginidae > Doryteuthis > Doryteuthis pealeii. The sequence continues at coordinate 64,185,686 of CM042165.1, forward strand.
TCAGCTTTTGTGATGGATGTCATGACTGACCTAAGACTCTGGTAGAAGGTCAGAATTACCACTTCGTCGCTATCAAGAGTGGGAGCATAGGCTGAGATAGCAGTCATAAAGCGGAGGCCCGAAAGTGCATGATCCTGTCATTAACACCGTGTGGCTGCTTGATATGTTTGACCAGTTCTGTTCGAATTGCAAAGCCCACTCTGCCAGCCCGCCTCTCTCCGATTGGCCTACCTTTCCAGAAGAAAGTGTACCCAGCCCCCACCTCTGACAGTTGATCCTCATCGCTGAAGCAGACTTCCGAGAGTGCTGCGATGTCTACCCCGTATCGAGACAGTTCCTTTGCCACGATACCAGTTTGTCGTTCAGGGTTTCCTGATCCCACGAGGTTCAGGAGTGTCCGAACATTCCAGGTGGCTATTGTAAGCCTAGTTTTTTTGTTGTAGTATTTTGTTTTCATCCTGCTATGTGAACGGGCATTTATTTAGGTCACCACTTCTAGACCCCTCCCAAATGTTGGGTGAGCAGTGCTACCCAAGAGGCTGTTCAGTTACGACCTTGCTGAGGCACGTTGCTCTTCAATCAACGATGCAGCGACGTTAGATGGGTCATGAGCTGTGTCACATGAAGATTCACAGCTATGTGCTTCTAACCTGTCAAGCCTCCACATGTCGCCATTCCTCCACTGCTGTGGGACTTATAGAAATATCTGCACATGTTGACATGTTTTGCGCTTGTGCGACACGCACCGCACACTCGCCTTCCCCAGACACCAGTATCAGTGACAAGCCGAGGCAAGATGACTGAGAGGCTTTGGGGAACGTAGGTGAATGATCTGATGAGATCTACGGGTCCACCACACCGAAAAAAAAAATTTTTAACTTAGTATAAGTCCATAGGAACCATTATAGATTATTGAAAAGCAAGATCAGTAAGCAAATGCAAATTAATGTTTTTCAAGGAAACTGGATTTAAGACTATTAGCAGTAAACAATAGGGTAAAAAGAAAAAAAAACATGTGTTAAAGAATATACGGTTCTACACTTCAGAAATCTTAATGTAAAATATGACTTATCTGAACGTGTCTTCGCTCTCAAACATTTACCGTTTTGACAAATTCATGGTGCCTGACTGGGCTTTTTTTCTTTTGAGGTGGGGGGGGGCTTTTAACCTACGTGACTGCAAGTTGGAGGTGGTATAAAATTTGGGAAATACATTGTTTATTTAAACAAAAAAAAAAAACACAAAATGAGTTAATATCTTCAACGACACTGGAGTTAAGACTATTATCAGTAAACAATAGGGTAAAAAGAAAAAAAACATGTTAAAGAATATACGTTTCTACACTTCAGAAATATTAATGTAAAATATGACTTGGATATATATATATGAATGTTCCTTTGTCACCTAATGAATAGATATGTAAAACCTTTATATATTTATTTTATTATATATATATATATATATATATATATATAATCCGATATACAGGAAAAACTCAATATATATATATATATATATTTATATATATTATATATAATTCCATATACAGACCAGGTTGTTGGAAATTATCAAGATTTTATTTAACACAGGGTAGAGAATGGCTTTTACCCTAAAAGTGACTTAACTAGCTCAACTGTGCTGTGCATATGTATCCACTCGGTACAAACCCTAATCCAAAAGTGTCATGGTGGAAAACCCACTTTCGGGTTCCCATCAGCCCCCTACTGATCAAGAGGAGTAACTCTATTTTTGTTAGGTCTGAACCTAACAGAACAAAAGAGTGAAAATGTACTTACCAATGAAAGGAGGTTTTTTCATATAAGCAGACAAACACGAATGATGATATAAGTGACCACAGTAGACCCGTTCAACTTGTTTCTCTTTCAAAGATTCCTCCTGAAACAAAAAAGATAATATTGTTGCATAGGACCAAATTCGAGATGTAGTAGTAGTTGTTAGTATTAGTATTTGTCGTTAGTTCAGAAACAACATATGCAAGTCGTATAGTCACAAGGGAGCTGTTTATTTCTTTCTATTCTCGTGGGTTCTTTTTCAGAGAGAAGGAGAAAGTGAGAAAGAGAGGGTAAGGTCAAATAATTCTATCGTAAATCATGTTCAGTACTACTATGTGAAACCCATACAGGGGAACCAGAAAAGCCCCATCTGCCTCCCAGGAAAGCCCAGCCGAAGAAGACTGATTTTCCTCTTCTTTTGTTTATCGTCCTGGGGGTGGGAAGGTCACTTCCGCTCCTCCACAGAAACTAGAACTTCCGGTTTTATTTTCAACTTTAGTTTCGGGGTCATTGGTTGGTCAATTGTGTTCCAAACTTTAACCTCTAATTGTTCTTATTTCTTTTTCCTTTCTCCAGAAATCTGAATACCGTTTTATTTTCAATCCCCAAATTCCCCATAGACCATAATAATTACACTACAATATCATGAAGGTTAAGTAAAGAAATGGTGCAGTCATCCAAATATTAACTATTATATATATTTACCAACCCCGCCGTACGAGCAGGTTGTGACACAAGATCAATTTCTTAAACAGAGTTTAACAGGTTTGAATTCAGAGTTTTCCTTCTTCAAGACTGGTTACCTAGCTATGAATAAAGAGCCTAGTCTGCCCTGCTATTTACCCATAGCCTGAGGGAAAATTTGATATACCTTTCCCAAGAGCATTAGCGCCATGTAAAATGCAAACAGCTTAGTCCAGGAATTGAACCTAGGTCGACAAATATCAACTATTAGGCTGCTGAATAAATTTTACAGTCTAAGAAAGGGAAGAGAACCCAAAGAAAAAAAAATGTTTTGAGTGTATGAAAAATGGTTTGAACATTTTGGCTGATTTTTCAGTACCTATATATATATATATATATATATATATATATATATATATACGAAGATCGCCTCGTGTGTGATTTGAAACCTGTCTGTCAGATCGACAAGCAAGCGTCTTACCCCTACACCAAACGGACCTCCCAGGTTTTAAGACGCTTGCTTGTCGATCTGACAGACAGGTTTCAAATCACACATGAGGCGATCTTCGTATCTATAGCTCTGCTGATGAGGCCTAATAGGCTGAAATGTACATACATATATTATATATATAATTCCATATACAGGAAAAACTTAACCGGTCATTATCATAAATTCATTTCAATCAGCTCAAATCTTCAGACAAAAAAAAAAAAAAAGAAGCAAAGTATACACATATCTTTTGCTGTGGACTTTTTTTTCTTTTATTGAAAAAAAAACAAAAAAAAACAACAAAAAAACAAACAATCACCCCCCACCAAAAAAAAAAACCAACAAAAAACAAAATGTTTATATATACTAGCAAATATAGGCACCCTCCGGCTGCAAGTATTTATTTGTAATGTAATAAAAATTGTATCAAATTAGAAAGGCCAATGAAACTAAATAAGAATGCAGATAAAATATTTAAAACAGAGGGGAGTATAATTGAAAAATAGAATGACTGAAACTTATTCTTCCATCACTCTCGTCTTTCATTGTTATTTTTTCTAATTTAAGTATTTAGTTAAAATAGGAAGTAAAGAATAAAATGACAGTTATTTTTTCTTGTTAATGGATTTCATTTAAGATTCATTGAAGAGATTTTTGCTTATATTCATTAGAATAAAAATCAAACAGAAATCAATAACACTGAACACATATTTATTAAATTCAATTTTTTTATATCAATATGCAAATTAGCCTTCCCGTTCACACTGTAAACCACTATTTTATTGTATATATAAATATAATTACATGTTGTTAGAATGTAGGTATGGTTATATTTATTAATAATTGAGTTTAAAATAAAAATAAAATCATTGAGAATGTGATGTCAATAACTAAGGGAATTGTGACTTGAATAGTAATATAGTTTCGGTTACAGATAGAAAAACACACAATCTCCATTATAATAAGATATATATATATATATATATATATATATATATATATATATATACTAAAGCTGAGTGAATCAACTTTTGTCTCTTAAAGGCTTTTTTATTGTTTAGTTTAACGACACAAAATTTATACTAAATTATTCCTTACTTTTAGGATTGAGTTATGTTTGAAAAAAAAAAAAAATCCATTCTAATTGGTTCTAATTAGTCGTAATTTGCAAAGTAAAAAACTGACCCGTACCTTAATTTACATTCTGCCTATCACTTTCCCCCTCTTTATGTATATCTTGATTACCTCCTTGTTATATATGTTAGTTTCTCTGGGAGAGAGAGAGAGAGAGAGAGATATATGGGAGAAATTGAAATGTATTTGTATGTTAAATTTCATAAGCAGCAACCCGTAGCTTAATTTAGGTCAAACCTTCTCTTTCTTAGAAATCTTACAAAATGATTTTAATGTTTTGTCTGGCCGTATTTATTTTTAAAAAATTTAATTCGCTTTGCAAACACACTTTTTGTACTTTTCCTTATTATAAACATGCGGTATACTATGTCCATGCAAGCTATATGAACTATGACTTGCCCACTGCCTCATTTTGTCACTGAGTTTTGTTTAGTTAAATAAAGCTTTGTACTTTTACATCTATTTCAGAGCTTTGTTTTACTTATCACACACTTTACTTTACATATACAAAACAAGCATAGAAATGGCATGGAAGCCAACATGCTTAGGGTTATTTCCTATAAGTCCAACATAAACAAAGGGGAACCACTCTTGACTGATAAATTATTTATTTATTTATTGATCTACTAGGAAAAAAGAAGACGGAGTTAGGGTTAGGGTTTAAGGTTAGTTTAATGGGAAAATAAATAAATAATTTGGACCATATGACCTTTAGGCACCCCTTTTGCGATCTTGTTTCATAAGGACATTTTTTTCATTTACACCGGCAAAATCCAGTTGTTTGTTAACAGATGATTTTTAGAGTTTTTTTTTAAATTATAAAACTAACCCCTAACCCTAACCCCTAACAAACAACCGGATTTTGGCGGTGTAAATGAAAAAAATGTCCTTATGAAACGAGATCGCAAAAGGGTTGCCTAAAGGTCATAGGGTCCAATAATTTATGAGTCAAGAGTAGTTCCCCTTTGTTTATGTTGGAGTTATAGGAAATAACCATACTTAGATATTGACCTCTGTTGGCGGACAATTCTATTGAACTATTTCAAGGTAGTGATGCTGATAGCTTTTTGATTTAGTGCATCCTGGGATACACATATTTGCTTAGAATGAGTCCCTGGGAAAATTTATGGGTCCCAACTAAAACTGACTAACTCCTACCTTGTAATCTATCCTGTGTAATAACTTGAATATTGGAACCTCTATTAATTAATTTATTAATTAAACACTTAACATAATAAATTGTAGGGTTTTTATTTATGATCTAAGGAAACAACTGAAGCTGGCTAACTCCAACCTTTTCACCTGTCCTGTGTAATTCATTTCTAAGAAACTATTAAAATGTATTCACAGTTAGCTTGAAATGGTGGGGAAGAAAAAAGAAAAACACTGGGACATGATTTTTGTGCGTCAGGAACGCAGGACTTGTACCTATCAGCATCTCTCTTAAGGGCTACCAGGAAAGAATTTCTGAGAAACACCAGGCCATCTTGAGTTTTATGAGTTCTAGTGTGTTTGAATATATTGGAAAATGTACAGATTTTGATGTGGCTATACAAAAATTGAACAACTTATTAATCAAAACATCTAATGAGGTTTTCGCAAGACACCATTTACAAAAACAATAGTTAACAGAAGCTATGTGAAATGCCTTCATCAGAGGCATAGGTTCACATCCAAAACTGTTCTGATTCCCCAATGATACCTGCATTGGTTTGGTTTGGTTTGGTTTGTTTTATGGCATATCAACCTCGGTAGGTCATTTAATGCCGGCAAAGCAAATATGTGCATACCAGGATGCACTAAATCAAAAAGCTATCAGCAACACTATATATATATATATATATATATATATATATATATATATATGATAAGTATGTAAACACGATGTGTTTGGATATGGCTTTTTTGCCAACAATTTTTGGGAGAATATGTGCTTAATTTAAGTCGTACCTAATTTTGAAAATTAATTAATTATGAATTAATTAGTTTTCAAAATTAGGTACGACTTAAATTAAGCACATATTCTCCCAAATATATATATATATATATATATATATATATATATATGTATATGTAATTCCACATACAGGAAAAACTGAACCGGTCATTATTATAAATTTATATCAATCAACTCAGATCTTCAGACAGCTAAAAATATAAAAAAAAAAAAAAAAAAAAAAAAAAAAAAAAAGGAAAATATAAACATATCTTTTGCTGTGGATTTTTTCTTCTCTTATTTAACAAAAAAACCCAAAACAAAACAAAAAACAACAAAAAACAAACAAAATCTGTGTTAGAAATTTGTATCAAAAGGAATGTATTCTTATTCTTTTGTTAATGTATTTCTTTTTAAGTATGGATGTATCATTTGCCTCTAGCTTCCCTTTTCCATATTTATTTAATCTTATTCATGTTTTTTGTTTTTTGGTTTTGTTTTACGGCATATCAACCTCAGTGGATCATTTATGCTGACAAAGTTTTGAAATAAATTCATTTTTAATGGATACTCAATTTTGTTTATAAAACTCATGTTTTTCTATTTAACGAAAGAAGAGAAGACCAAAAATCCAACCAATCAACTTTCACAGAAGTGCCAGGAAACAGTACTAATCAGAGCAAACAGATACTACACTCTATCCCTTGGCAGTAGTTTGTTTTTTAAAAGTTTTTTTTACGGCATATCAACCCCAGTGGGTTATTTAATACCGACAAAGTTTGTAAATAAATTCATTCTTAATGGATACTCAATTTTGTTTATAAACTCATGTTTTTCTATTTAACGAAAGAAGAGAAGACCAAAAAACAAAAAATTGGAGGAAGAAATTCTGTTCATTCATTTTTTTTCTTCATTCATTCATAATTTTTCTGTTATTACTCACTTGAATCTTGTTGTAAACACTGTTTTTTTCTCTGTACAAACAATAACTAGTGTTTTTGAGCAAGTAGTCTTTCTCCAAGTCAACTGATTCTCAGACTAGTAAAATATTGTCTGTCTGACCACCATGTGACCTATAGATGAAATTTAAAATGATATATAATCCCTTATTTTTTATTTTCAACTGACCACATAATAAAATCTGCTGAATGAGGAAGCCTGTTCATTTTCTTTTTACATTACATGCTAAAAAGAAATATTAATGACTTATAGTGAATATAAAGCAATCGAGAAAGTCCAAACTAAAACCCTTTATAAGTTGTACTCCTGGTTGAATTAGTGTGATCCTCCTTCAGTATTTTCCTTCCTCCCACCCTAAACTTATTCTAATCTTGCACATGAGGGAGAGTCAAAAATTATCCGCACTTTCTCCATAACATATCTTTATTATTGTCACACTGCATTCAGCACATGCGTGCTCATAGTTGGGACTGTGGTGGTCGTGTGATCAAAGTTTGAGTCTGATTGTGCCATTTTGCTTGCTGTCTTTATATCAAGCAAAAAAAAATGGCCACTCCACTAGCTGTATGCACCAAGAAAGTGCTCCAATTTCTCTGAGTGTCAGGGACTGAAATTCATTGGAAGCTTTTAGCTAAATATGGGGACAGTGCATAACTGTGTAGAAGTTTATGACTGGATAGAGAAATTTAGTTAGATTCACTTGAAAAATAATTATCTTCTATATATATATCATATAGTACCTAAATAATGAAAATGGAATCGTCTGTTTTTCCTAAAAATAATGTCTGACGAAACCTTGGAAGTGAGAAATGAGATCTCACAAGACTTGTTAATTCAACCTAGCAATTGCTAATTACTCTGATCACCTTGTATTTTTGCTTAGTAAACCTTTTTCCCTATCCTTAATACTCATGTTTCTTCCTGTTATTTCTCTGTTAACTCTAATTCTTGAATTAAACAATATATAAAGTTATAGTTCCTGTCTGTTCACATATGCCTCCTAGGGTTTTTCTTCTAGACTGGTTGCCATTCCAATGTTAAAGATTCCAGTCTGCCCTATCATTTACCTATAGTTAGGGGTTTGGGAGAAGATATGGTTTCATGCCTTTACAAAGGGCATCAGAGTTTTTCTTCTCCTAGACTGGTTGCCAATTTAATGTTAAAGAATTAAAAAAAAAACACTAAATAATTAGTAATTTCAAACTGAATTGATCATTTTAAATACCTTTTAGCTTTTAAGGGCCGGTTTAGCTCAGTCAGTAGAGCGTTGGACTAGGAACCACAAGGTTCTGAGTTCGATACCAGCCCTCACCAACTCAGCGTAAATGATCAGAAATAATGCTTACTCACAAAATTTCAGCAAATTTCAATATTAAGACACCCCTAATGGGGGTTAAACCCTCCCTATAGTGAAAATTTTGAAAGCCCATAACTTGAATATTGGAACCTCTATTATCATGGGGGGGGGGTTCTATTAATTAATTTATTAATTAAACACTTAACATTAAATCAAAAAATGTTAAACATTTAATAAAAAATAAATTTCCTCTCTTCTATAGTAAAATTTTGCTAATTTAGACATTTTAACTATGGCAAAACATCACTAGAATTATGGCAACAAACATTATTAGTTAACTAGCTTAAGAGCCGCCGACTGAGCTAATATCCACTAGTCGTCATTGGTCATAGCGTCTGGCAAGTCCTCCTTATGGCACTCAGTATCCACACAGAGTTGCTCAATGTAAGTCTTACTCTAATGTGACAATGTGTAGGTTTCCTCAGGAGAATGTCACGTGATTTTGTCCTTGCTTGTCCAACATGACTTCTTTGTCTTACTCAGATGGTTTAGCAGTGATGGATCTGCGAGACCAGCTTACTAACCATTACACCTCGATGGGACGCCCTTAAGAATGGTTCTGCATATCTTACAAATTGATATTATCCAGACTAGCAAAAAAAAGAAAGAAACAAAAAAAAAACAAAAAAAAAAACACATCCTCCGGATGGTGTAAAAAGTTAATTTTTCAAAAGATATCTGCCTTCGTACATAAGTAGCACATATTTACTAAGCTTAGATAAGATGTGGCAAAAAAGAAAAGGTGTAATATTTTTTATAGCTTTTTTGTTTTAGGAGCAAAAATGAAAGGGTGTGACAATAGGTGACAATTAAGTAACAGTTCTTTTGGACCAAGTATCCAATAGGCACCCCAAATCATCAACTTGATGAATGTTCACATTTTAACTCGTCACTGGTAACTTCCGCTTCCAAATTTTTGTAAACAAATGATTTTAATCAGAAGTTTATGGAGATGTTGAACTCACAATAAACTAAATAAATAAATGGTTGGTACACGTAATCAAATTAAGATTCAATAGCAAAATCTTTTTTTAAATAAATAATTTTTAATCAGAAAATTATAAATAATTTTCAACACTTACGATGATTTTAAAAAAAGACGAAACACATTTTTATACTAAAATAGTTTTTACTTAATCTGGAGAGAAATGCAATTATGTTTATTTAAATAAAAATACAGTTTTTATTTGCAAAATATTTTTATGTTTATTTAAATAAAAGGATGCTGTTCAGAAATAGTATCACAAAATTTGTAAAATTTGTTTTTGTCAGATACAATATAAGTTCAAAAAATCATCTGTTTGTTTATTTTCAAATATTTGAAAGTGAAACTTACTGGTGATGAGTTAAAATATGAACCTTTCATTAAGTTGAGGATTTGGGGTGCCTATTGGATATTTGGTCCGTTCTTTTAAATATTTGATAAAAATTAGCCCATAACTTACTGAAGGATTTTGGGGAAGGACATGGTAAAAGCACATGGGGCACTTCTGCAGGGGATAATTTTTGATACAATCACCAATAAGATACTTGCATACAGGCAACATGGACGGTTTCGGTTGGAAAGGAGGGTCGCTGAAATGGAAAATAAAAAGAAAGAATAAGTGCTGCATGTCAAGTAGAAAGAAAAAATGTGGTTATTTCCTATAAGTCTAACATAAACAAAGGGGAACCACTCTTGACTGATAAATTATTTATTTATTGATCTACTAGGAAAAAAAGAAGACAGGTTAGGGGTTAGGGTTAGTTTAATGGGAAAATAAATAAATTTATCAGTCAAGAGTGGTTCCCCTTTGTTTATGTTAGACTTATAGGAAATAACCAAAAATGCCTAGTATTTTGTTTCTCAGAATTTTTGAGATGAGGGTTGATAATTAGTATTATCTGGATTATTCAGACTATTGTCCTCATCGTCATTGTTATCTGTACAATGTTTCAGCCGATGTACCCTCCGGCCTTCTTCAGTTATTTCTTGTCGTGATCAGGAACCTTCTAAAAAGAAGGTACCCGAGTCCGGGAAAGTTCCAGAGTCCGACAAGAAATACCTGAAGAATGTTGGAGGGCACATCGTCCGAAATGTTATACAGATAATGAAGATGAGGATAATAGTTCAAATAATCCTAGTATTTTAGTTTGGTTTGGTTTGGTTTGTATTATTTTGATTATTCGGACTATTGTCCTCATCTTTATTGCTATCTGTACAACATTTTGGCTGATGTGCCCTCTGGCTTTCTTCAGGTATTTCTTGCCGAACTTGGGAACTTCTTGTCATAATCAGGAGCCATCATGGAACTTTGAACCCAACACTTTATTCAATCTACGAGGGTATCCTGTTCTCATTCCGCTAACCATAGCTGGGTACAAGTGTTAAGCTGTGTTAATTATTTTTCTATGTTACTGTCACCCTTGACCAGGAATGAACCTGCAAGCCCAGAGATAACTGTTACTTAGAACTGTCTTATACCAATGCCTATATCCACTACACTATGTGTCCAATTGAAGAAGGCCGGTGGGCACATTGTCTGAAACGTTGTACAGATAACAATGAAGATGAGGATAATAGTCCGAATAATACAAATTATCAAGCCTCATCTCAAAAATTCAGAAAAATTGGTTTGTTTTGTTTTACGGCATATCAACCTTGTGGGTCATTTAATGCCGACAAAGTTTTGAATTAAATTTATTCTTAATGGATACTCAATTTTTTTTATAAACACATTTTTCTATTTAATCCATAGATGGAACCCTAAAAGGTACCACCACTCCGGGTCAGAGTGGACCAGGGAGCAATGGTGATAAAGGGGTGCTCCACATTCCCCAGACCTCCAGAACTGGAACCTCACCATAAGATAGAATTTAACATCATTCCCAGGACATGAAGACCCTCAGCCATTGCCTTCTAGCACATATGATAAAAAGGTTTGGGGCTTGCCATAAGGGCAATCATATAGGTGCTAGGGCTTGACGTGACTTGATCGGAGTGGGCCTCTCTGGCTGCCCGTCTAGCCTAAGGGCCAAAGTGGGCAGTTGCATGTCATGGACTGCTTATCCACCAGGATTCCGTCCTTAAGCATCATGAGTCACCACCAACGGCCAACAGGTGGTCCCATTGAGGGTGAGGTTCTTACCCCTCTGCAGAGTTGGTGTATTCTAAATCCCCAGCCGATATTTTGAAAAAATGCTCCTAGGATATTGAATTAAACAAAAATTATAAAATGTAAATTTCTATACAATAAATGCATTATAAATTAATAAAAAATCTATTCTGGAATATATATATATATATATATATATATATATATATATATTATAAAATGTATGTAAGTGTAGAAATAAAGTCAGTGGAATGGCCTATTGTTGGTATCAGCTGGACAGTCTATCTCCTTTTCACTAGCGCTAGACTAAGGAGATTATTTCTGCCTTTTAGGTGGAGCACCACAGCTACCATCAGCTCCCCACTTTAGCTCACAGATCCAAGCTGTATTACTCATAGCCAGCTTTATCTTATTTTGAATTTTCTGTTAAAAAGTTTGAATTCATTCAATTTAATTCCTTAAATATCAAATTATTCATTTTAGAAATGAATACATTCACAGAAAAAAGTCACAATAAAAAAAAAAAAATCAAATAAAACATTTCTTTAGAGGCCATGTGATTATTTCAATATATCAGTGGCTGGTAATAAAGTCACATAAAAAAATTCACAATGATGGGGGGAAAAAAAGCAAAAAAAAAAAAAAAAAAGCACATATTTTAATATGTCATGACTGGTAGTAAAGTCAAAATTATTGAAATACTCACGTGGCCTCAAAGGAAAAGGAAAAGGAAAAAAAAAAAAAAAAAAAAAAAGATATATAGATACAGGGTGTCCCAAAATAATGTATACTCTTTTTTTGTGTTTTTTCTTTTGTATCAATCTTATTTACAAGTCAAAAAACATAAATTGAATAAGTTATAACGATTCAAAGAGTGTATACATTATTTTGGGACACCCTGTATGTGTATATATATATATATATATATATATATATATATACATATATATAAAATCAGAGATAAAATATTATGGTGTTAATTTTCCATAACTGCAGTTTCATGCAAATTGTGCAATCTTCAGATGGTCAAAAATATTAAAACGCTGGCTTGTTCGATGTTTATATAACGTGAAGAGTGATCACGCAACGGAATGTTATAATGTAAGACTTAAATTTAAAAAACATAAACATGCTTAGGTTTTTAAATATAAGATTTTAAATATGTTTATGTTTTTAAATATACATTATAACATTCCATTATATGAAAACGCTTTACGTTATATAAACACCGAAATCAGCGTTTTAATATTTTTATATTTTTGACCGTCTGATGATTGCATAATATGCATGAAACTGCAGTTACGGAAAATTAACATCATAATATTTCATCTCTGATTTTAAATCTGTTCTGCTATTTTAGCATTGAGCACCTTCATATGCTAAAACTTTTCATATTCATTCTCCATTATATATTATATATATATAATATATATAATATATATATATATATATATATATATATATATATATATATCATATAGACTTACCCAGGTTTCTTTCTGAGGGGTGGCTGGACACACTGTCTGGCAAATTCAATGGCTTGAGCCTCAAAATTCACTTTTAAAAGTTCAGGGAAATTATGATCTACAATTTCCAATCTTGAAAAAAAAAAAAAAAAAAAAAAAAAAAAAAAAAGTTTTTGGATTTTGTTTTAAATTTGAATGTCAAAAAAAAAAGAAAAAAAAAGAAGCAATAAATGAAAATTAATTAAAGATTAAATTGGAAAAGTGAAATTTATAAAATTTCTTGTGATAAATTTTAATTTGTTGAAAATGTTTTTTAAATTCATTTTTGCTGTTCCTCTGGATTTTACATCATAATAATAATTTGTTAACACACAATTTTATGGTTTCAAGCAACTAATAATAATAATCCTTAGTGTAAAATTTTGTTGTAGTTGTTTAGTATTAATTTAGTAGAAAGTAATGTTGTTACATAATTCATGGATAGTCATTAGACCTGTAGTAAGAATATTTTGAATAAGAGCTTGTTAGATTTAAAATCAGAGGGTGTTATATATTTACCAACCCCTCTGCACGAGCAGGATATGACACAAGGTCAATTTCTTAAGCGGAGTTCAACAGGTTTGAATTCAGAGTTTTCCTTCTCCTAGACTGGTTGCCTAACCAAGGTTAAAGAGCCCAGTCTGCCCTACTATTTATCCATAGCTGGAGGGAGAGTAGGATTCATACCTTTCCCAAGGGTATTAGCGCAAAGTTAAATGCAATTATCACATCCAGAATTTGAAACACCCGATGTTTGCCTCTCTTTGGCCCCATGAAAGAGGTTTTGAGAGGCAAACATTATTCCAGTCACGAGGAAGTGAAATCTGTAATGAAGAAGTGGCTCAAAGAACAGTCAACAGAATTTTACGGGGCAGGGATACATGAACTCATTTGAAGGTGGAACATTGCTATTGAGAGAAACGGTGACTATGTAGAGAAATAGGGATGTGATCCAGAGGAGCAGCTTCATTTTGATGAATGATACATGATCCTGTGTTGGTAATTATACCTGTCCTAAACAAAATGGCATTACTTTTTGAACTCCCTCATATTTCAATCTTAATAAAAAATTTTTTGTCAACAACAAACAAATAAACAAACTTGATTATTGTAGCAACTGGTTTCAAATATGGCATCCAATAAAAAAGTAAGTTAAGTTGTCGGGGTGGCCTTAATTTAGTATCAGCCAGACAGCAAGGGAGTCTATCCCCTTTTCACTAGTGCTAGATCAAGGAGATTGTTTTTTAGCATCTAAGGCATGGCACCACACCTACCATCAGCTCCTCACTTTACTGCACAGATCGCTGTGCTAATTATACGCTGAGTTGGCGAGGGCCTGTATCGAACCAGGAACCTTGAGGTTCCCAGCCGGACACAAAAGAAAAAACCTGTACAATGAAAGGAATAAGTTTAAATTGGTTTAAAGAAACTTTAAACAGTCAACGGAATTTTATGGGTCAGAGATACATTCTCTCATTCCGAGGTGGAACATTGCTATTGAGAGAAACAGTGACTATGTGGAGAAGTAGGGATATGATTCACAGAGGACCAGTTTCATTTTGATGTATGATACGTGTTTCTGTGTTGGTAATTATACCTATCCTAAACAAAATGGCATTACTTTTTGACTCACCCTAGTACATGTTCTCATTCGAAGATGGAACATTTCTATTGAAAGAAATGGTGACTATGTTGAGAAGTATGGATGTGATTTACAGAAGACCATTTTACATTTTCATGAATGATACATGTTCCTGTGTTGGTAATTACATCTGTCCTAAACAAAAAGGCATTACTTTTTGACTCACCCTTGTATTTCAATCTTAAGAAATTTTTTTATCAACAACAAACAAATAAACAAGTTGGCAAGGGCCTATATCGAACCAGAAACCTTGAGGTTCCCAGACGGACACAAAAGAAAAAGACTGTACAATGAAAAGAATCAGTTTAAATTGATTTAACTCTTAACATCCTGTTGAGAATTTTTTTTTAAAGTCCAGAGTCCCATTCCTATAAGGATCTATCAAAAATGCTAAAAATGGTCTTTTCATTTAAAGTTACCAAGTATTTCTCTGAAAATAAAGACTTCTAAATATGTTTGATATTATATTTAAACAAAGGCTATCGTTTGGGTCGGATTAGGAAAATGAATGTGACTTCCGGCCCGGTGGAATGAGGCGGTATAGGATGTTAAGAGTTAAATCAAACTAACAGTTTAATGGAAAAAATACAGGGAATGTGATTGACAAGAAACTTAAAATTGATTTTAAAAAAACTTACTGTACTTGACTCCTTGGATAATCTTCTGGAATGGAGAGTTTAAAATTGAGAAAATATTTCTCTTGTTTCACTTTTATGATTATTTGACCAGTTTTTTGCCGTAATTTAATCTCATCACAGTCTTTTAACATTTCTTTTTTTACATATGCAATTTCATTGCTGCAAATGCACAATTTGTGATCTTCAAGGAATTTATCTACAAAATGCAGCATTTTCATTGCCTGCAAAAAGAAAAAGTAAATCAAACCTTAAAACAAAACTTGGAAAGAATAAGACAGACAAAAAAAAAAGAAAAGAAAAAGGAAATACCATTTTTATGATAAAATTTATTCTTTGCATGTGTTGTTATTTTTTAAAAGTTAATTCAGAAAAAGACGGTTTGGAAAATTGAGATAAAGACGGTTTGGAAAATTGAGATAAAGACGGTTTGGAAAATTGAGATAAAGACAGTTTAAAAAATTCAGAAAAAACTCCAGTTGCATTTACACTTTATATGGCTCTAGTTTAGTCTATAAAGTTACACAGTGCACACTTCTTATAAACAGATTATAGAAAATCATGGTTTTATACTTATTATGAATTGTAATCCCTTAATTATATAAAGAGGAATTGGAGTAAAAGGTTTTTTCAACCCCTCTGCACAAGTAGGATGTGACACAAGGTCAATTTCTTAAGCGGAGTTTAACAGGTTTGAATTCAGAGCTTTCCTTCTCCTAGACTGGTTACCTAGCCAAGATTAAAGAGCCCAGTCTGCCCTACTATTTACCCATATCTGGAGGGAGAGTAGTTGGATGCATACCTTTACCAAGGGCTTTAGCGCTATGTGAAATGCAAACAGCTTCATCCAGGATTTGAACTCAGATCGATGAATCCATTTCCTATGACTTTAACTATTACACCACAGGCTTCCAACAGAGTCAAAAGTTTTGTGTTTTGACTCCACAACTCTGATTCAAACACTGAAGTCAAAAAAATTAACTTACCTGGACATTGCCAATAAATTTTTTGCATTCATCATCACAGACTTTCTGCAGACCATCAAGTAATTTATCAGATAAAGTTTTACTATTTAATTCGGAAATAAGTGGTTCGTTTGGATAATGGGTCGGAAACATCAATCGAAGTTTCAGTTGCTTGAAATCAGTTTTCCTGAAAAAAAAAAAAATTTAAAAAAAAAGTAAATAAAAATTTACCAACAGAAATAAAGTAAGTAAAGTTGGTGAAGTGGCCTATTGTCAGTATCAGCGAGTCTATTGCCTTTTTGCTGAGGTGGAGCGCCACACCAAACGTCAGCTCCCCAATCTGTGATACTCATGCAGTAAGTTGGTGGGGTCTAATATCGAACCTGGAATCTTGCGATTCCTAGACAAGTGCTCTACTGACTGAAAAACGGTTAAAAGTCTTTAATGCCAATTAAATAAAAAGAATACTAAGAAAAAAACCTTCTTGAATTCTTGATGATTTTGATCATCCATCAAAATTGACTCAAAGTCAGTACTAATGTTATATTTAACATTATTAAGTTAGTACTAATGTTATATTTAACATTATTAAGTTAGTACTAATGTTATATTTAACAAAACATTTGTTTGGGTTTTGTAAATTTAATAAAATTATTCATAATTTAAAACAAAAAGCAAAGCAAATTAAACAAATCTAGAAGGGTAGGCTGAAAAATTCATATGACAACATCATATCTGCTGTTGATGACTTTTTTGACAAATGGGATCCAAGCACTGCAACACTGATGGAAGAAGTATGTGGATCAGAAGGAGGGACTATGCTGAATAAAAATAAACCTCTACATTTGGTTATATTCCACTGTTACATAATTCATGGGCAATGAATACCGTTATTTAAATTTTACTACACTACATAATTTGTGGGTAACCCACGAATTATGTACAGTAGTGTACTAAAATTTAAATAATGGTATTTGTAAATGGAAAGTTACCATTGAATCATAGCATGATCATTATATTAGGTGTACCGGAAAGTTCTGTCCCGATTTTTGTTAGGAATAATAATTGAAAGAAATATTACTGACAAATCTTTATTGCTCAACAAAATAGTCACCATCATTAGATATAACCTTTGTCCATCTACTTGGGAGCTTTTTAATCCTTCTTTCAAAAAAATTAACATATTTTGAAGAAATAAAGAAATTCAACTCCGCTTCAACCTCGTGAACATTTACGAATCTTTCTCCACTGATGAAATGCTCTAAAGAATGGAATAAGTGAAAATCTGATGGAGCAAGGTCTGGCTAGTTTGGAGGGTGAGGAAGAACTTCCCAGCCTAAGGACTTTATTTTTTCTTTAGTTTGTTTGGCAGAATAGGGTCTAGTGTTATCGTGTTGCAAAATGACTCGTTTTCTGTTCACTAGAGCAGGACATTTTCTATGCAGCGATGCATTCAGACGTTCGAGTTGCTGACAGTAAAGGTCTGCAGTCACAGTTTTTCCTTGCTTCAATAACTCAAAGTAAACCACACCATTTTGATTCCACCAAAGACACAGCATTACCTTCTCTTGGTGCAGATCAGGTTTAGGTGTTGGTACAGGAATTTCATTTTTTGAAAGCCATTGTCTTTTTCATTTATTAGTGTTGAAGACAATCCATTTTTCATCTCCAGTGACAATATGATCCAGGAAAGGTGTTTTTTCATTCTTTAAAAGGAGACTATTGCAGATTGTTGCCCGCATTGCTTTGTTGGCTGGAGAGAGTTCATGAGGAACCCACATACCCTCTCTATACACCTTTCTAATCTTTTTCAGATGATCCTGAACAGTAGACCAAGGGCATCAAGTCTTTGGGACAATGTTCTGATTGTTTGTCGAGGATCTTCTTCCACTGCAGTTTTCAAAAGTTCATCATCCAAAAGACTGGGTCTCCCCGATCGAGGCTCATCAGTAAGGTCGGAATTGCCTTCTTTAAATTTCAAAAACCATCTACGGCAGTTTCTAACATTCACACCTTCTGGATAGACAGCGGTTATGTTTTTCACTGCAGTTGTTGGATTGCTACCTTTGTGGAATTCATACAACACGCAATGACGCATATGATTCACTTTGAAACCTTTGTCTTCCATGGGCTATAGATGTTTTTAAACTATCAACAGCAGTAGATTTAACTAAATGTGAAGTTTAACTGAGTATCTGGCATCTGATTTGACCTTGAAAACAGCTGTCTAGACTTAATCTGGTGTTTTAGTTTGGTTAAAGAAAAGCGGACAGAACTTTCCGGTACCCCTAATAGAAGTGATTAACGGCAATTCACCTTTCACTGACCTAGTCGGTGGTTTCTCATTGGCTAAAGGCAAACCGTGTGAAGGAAACCGAGTTAGAGTTGGCAGTTTGTTGATGGGAGTAGACACAATAGTTATTTGTTCTCAAGTAAGTCTTGTTCTCACCACGACAGTTGAACCCTTTTGGTCAGCCTATCAACTTTTCAGCCAACCCTCATATAAACCTCATTTAGTCACATGGAATGTGACCATGTTAGTCACCCTATCAACATTTCAGCCCTCATATAAACCTCATTTGGTCACATTCCAGGTGACTATGTTAGTCAGCCTATCAACTTTTCAGCCAACCCTCATATAAACCTCATTTGGTCACATTCCATGTGACTATGTTAGTCACCCTATCAACATTTCAGCCCTCATATAAACCTCATTTGGTCACATTCCAGGTGACTATGTTAGTCAGCCTATCAACATTTTAGCCCTCATATAAACCTCATTTGGTCACATTCCATGTGACTATGCTGATCAGCCTATCAACTTTTCTGCTGACCCTCATATATTAGATTTAGTTGTATTAAGTGAATAATAGAAAAGCTATATAGACATTTTTCAGTTTCAGAGACTGAAAAAAAAAAAGAAAAAAAAAAGAAAAAAAAAAAGAAAAAAAAAAAAGAAAAAAAAAAGAAAAAAAAGTACTTTATAATCATTGCAACTGTTTCAGGCACACAAGTGACAAGTTGAATTCCTTCAAGTCCTTCACATTGGTTTTTGATTTCTTTCAGTTCATCTTCAATAAATTTATCTCGATCTTTGGCCATGGTGATTATTCTGAAAAAAAAAAAAAAAATTTTTTTTTAATTTTAAAAAAGAGTCAAAATATGTAAACTGAAAAGTATTTAAAAAAACCCAAAAAAAACCAAAAAAAAACAATCTAAATATATATGCAGTTATGCTGATAGATTTTTGTTTTAGTGCATCCTAGGATGCACATATTTTCTTTGAATGAGTCCCCGAGAAAATTTATGGGTCCTAACTAAAGTTTCTTAATAAATTGTAGGATTTTTATTTATGATCTGGGAAACAATTAAAGCCATCTAACTTCTACCTTGTAACCTATTCCGTGTAATTCATTTCTAAGAAACTATTGAAATGTATTTACAATTAGCTTAAAATGATGAGGGAAGAAAAACACTGGGATGCATGGATATGATTTCTATATCAGGGACATAATAGATTGCCAATCATAACCCTAATGGTTATGGAAATTCCCCACTTAACACCCTCTGATTTTAAATCTAACGAGCTCTTATTCAAAATATTTTAACTACAGGTACAATGACTATCCATGAATTATGTAACAACATTGCTTTCTACTAAATTAATACTAAAATCAATCTCTCTCTCTCTCTCTATCTATATATATATATATATTATAAAATGGGTACAAGAGATAACCTACTCGAGTTTCACCATAAGGATCTTCAGGGTTAAATCCACTGAATTAATCGATCCACGATTAATAGCAGTCAATTTCACATGTGTGATCATTGCATTAAAATGTTTGTTCGGGAATATTTATATACAGCAGGACCTGTGCATATACCACAGTATGATAATTTCATACAATGACTGCTGTTTAAACCAGTGATGCTGATACCTTTTTGATTTATGGTATACTGGGATGCACATATTTGCTTTGAATGAGTCCCTGGGATGCACATATTTGCTTTGAATGAGTCCCTGGGATGCACATATTTGCTTTGAATGAGTCCCTGGGATGCACATATTTGCTTTGAATGAGTCCCCGGGAAAATTAGAGGATCCCAATTAAAGTTTCTTAAATGAATGTAGGATTTTTATTCATGATCTGGGGAAACAAGTAAAGCCATCTAACTCCTACCTTGTAATCTATCCTGTGCAATTCATTTCTAAGAAACTATTGAAATGTATTTACAGTTAGCTTGAAATGGTGAGGGAAGAAAAAAGAAAAACACTGGGCCACATGGATATGATTTTACTGCATCCTTTTAGATTTTTGTACATCAGGGATGCAGGACACGTACCTATCAGTATTACATCCAACAAACCTTCATCAGATGATGACTCTGGGTTCAGGCATGGTTTCATCATTATCACTAACCTCTTCCCAAATGTTAACATAACAAATTTACAGGACCGGCATAATAAGCCTAAAAGCAGGTTTGTCTATTCGACCAGAACTAGTAGGGTAGGGTAGGTTAACATAACAAATTTATGAGGACCGGCATAATAAGCCTAGGTTAACATAACCGTTCGAGGGGGTTAAGAACCCAAGCAGCCTCTTCCCAAATGTTAACAAATTTACGAGGACCGGCATAATAAGCCTAAAAGCAGGTTTGTCTATTCGACCAGAACTAGTAGGGTAGGGTAGCCTCTTCCCAAATGTTAACATAACAAATTTATGAGGACCGGCATAATAAGCCTAAAAGCAGGTTTGTCTATTCGACCAGGACTAGTAGGGTAGGGTAGCCTCTTCCCAAATGTTAACATAACAAATTTACAAGGACCGCATAATAAGCCTAAAAGCAGGTTTGTCTATTCGACCAGAACTAGTAGGGTAGGGTAGCCTCTTCCCAAATGTTAACATAACAAATTTACGGCATAATAAGCCTAAAAGCAGGTTTGTCTATTCGACCAGAACTAGTAGGTAGGGTAGCCTCTTCCCCAAAGTTAACATAACAAATTTACACCGGCATAATAAGCCTAAAAGCAGGTTTGTCTATTCGACCAGGACTAGTAGGGTAGCCTATTCCCAAAAGTTAATATAACAAATTTACAAGAACCGGCATAATAAGCCTAAAAGCAGGTTTGTCTATTCGACCAGGAGTAGGGTAGCCTCTTCCCAAAGTTAACATAATAAATTTATAAGCCTAAAAGCAGTTTGTCTATTCGACCAGGACTAGTAGGGTAGCCTCTTCCCAAAAGTTAACATAACAAAGCTGGGCAGATTGGGTTTTTTTAGCTTAGGTTAGGCAACCAGTCAGGAGAAGGAAAAACTCTGAATTCCAAACCAACTTTACTCAGCTTGAGAATTGACCTTGTGTCACATCCTACCTCACGGTGGAGGGGTTGGGTAAGCTTAGTAAATAAGGTTAACTTGCAAATCGCCGTCAAAATTAAAACGGAAACTCATTTGGTGGTGATCCATGACAGTTTAACTACAGTGTATGAATGAACTTTTTTGCGAATTGGGTTACGGTTTGGGGGTTTGGGGATTAAGGTTGTTTTTAATTACTTATTGCTTAAAAAAAAAAACAACAACAGAAAACTCCAAATTACTATACATTTAATTAACCATTGAAATTAATTATTGAATCCAACGGTAGACACATTAGTTGTTTGTGTTAGTATTGCAAAGTATAATTTCAATCAAACTTGGTTTTAAAAAAATATTTTTCAACATTAAATGTATAGTAATTTGTTTTTTTTTTGTTGTTGTTTTGTAAGCAATACGTAATTAAAAACAACCTTAACCCCTAAACCGTAACCCAATTCACAAAAAGTTCATTCATGCATGGTAGTTTGACTGAAGGAGACCTTGCTATTGTTAGTGAGTTAGATTCTCACTGTCAGTGATCACCACCAAATAAGTTTCTGTTTTAATTTTGACGACGATTTGCAAGTTAACCCAAGGCCGTAAGTATAGAGCACCCGGTGAGACGCAATCCGTAGTAATTGTTTACTAGTTTAGCTTGATTAACCATTAAACACACGTTGTTGATAGTTATTTACGGATTGCGTCTCACGGGGTGCCCTATACTTACGGCCTTGTGCCGCACTTAGGCAAAACTTAGTAAATAAATAACGATCAACAAAGTGATGTTAAAACCGTTTTTTAATGTCAATTATTTATTTAATTGTTAGGGGTGCTGCACCGTAAAACAACTAGGAGAATCTAAATATTATATAAGATTTCTTTTTTTGAAAGCGGAAAACATATATTGAAAGTTACTGAATTTTAATATACCCCCCCCCCCAAAAAAAAAAACCCCAACCTAAACAAAGCAAGTTAACAATAATAAACAAAGACAACTCGAACTTTCAAGTAAACGTTAACATCTTGCACATTATTTTCTCTGTTATAAGAAAATGTTAAGTATAATTTTGTTTTGTTGGCCAGTAGATAATCACCGGCTGGATATAAGAATTAATTCTTTTACTGAAAAAGTAACGTTAAAGTAATTTTTGGTTTTAGCCATTATTATTATTACAAGGAATATCTTTAAATGTGTTTATTATTATTATTATTATTATTAGGATCATCAATCTGACTTTTTAAATGAATGAAAAGATAATTCATAAAGCAACTCGAGAACAAACAGTTAAAAAATAAACGTCACGTTTTATTTTCTATTATTTATTTAGCACATTAAGTAAAAATAGCTGAAGACACCTAAATTTTTTTCTCCTGTCGTCAGGTGTGTACGTAAATAGATTTAATTTGTTGGAGTATTGTTTAAACTGGTATTATTACATAACTACTCTTGAAATGAAAGTGTCAGTAGTGTCGATTTTTATTAAGGAGTATGTAATCATGTGTTCGTATTATTTATCTAAAGAGTTACAAAAAAAAAAAAAAGAAAAAAAAAAAGAAGACTTATGTTCGTGTTGAGAAAGCAAACTTAGAAATAAAGTTTTTTTTTAATTCGATTAGTAATAAATAAATAGATAAATAATTTAAAAAAAAAATGATGCAATTTCTAGTACCAATTAATTGTATTCGTTGACGTTTCAGTAAAGTAAATAAAGACAAAATTAGGTGATAATTTTGTTTAAAAAGAAAATAAGAACGCATTCTAAAAATAAATAAATAACCTAAGATTTGAATAATTATTTCATTTTGACAAGGTAGCATGTATAAAAGACAATTTTGAAATATATATATATTTTTAACCTAAACTAAAATTTAAAATAACAGTTTAAGTTAAAATATCTTCTGACGATGTTCGCTGCAGGGGTTTGAAACATTGCAATAAGGGAAAATACTTAACTTTTTGACACAAAGAATTTGGTCTTTGATGAAGAATAGAACGTGAAATAAAACTTATATCAATTGTAACTAAAAGAAATCACGTTAAGTTTTTCGAAATAAAGTTAGGAAATGCAAACAAGTCAACAATTAATTAAACAATAATAATAAAAAGAAAGATTTAATTTAAAAGAAATTCTTAGTAAAATCGGTATTAAGATCAAACGGTATGGAAAAAGGAAGTCCAGTCTAATTTTTGAAGCGTAATTATTTAACATCTAAATTACCATTGATAAATAAAAACTAATAACCAACATAAAAGAGTGATATTTACCGATTAAACTGTCTCTCGTCGTATCGTGCGTGTGTATTATTGAGTCGTTGTCCGGTCTTTAACACCTGTGTGCTGCCATACAACATTAAACGAACTCTCCTCTTTCGGAAGTCACGTTTGGAGTAAATAATTGTAAGGGAAGTAACTCTCGTTTCAGTATTCTCTCGTTTGATTAACTTGAAAATGTTTGTTTAGCTTTCCACCAAGCTAAAATAAACAAACGGTTATTATTTTTAATATGGAGTGCCAAACAGGAAGCAAGCCTCCCGTAGCGGTGGGTTTAAAAATTGCTAAGATTCCATTGACATTCCTCTTGAGGGGCGCCTCAGGCACCGGAGAATAAACCCAGCCCTACCCCTTTTAGACAAATTGGCAGTCTACTCCTGTGGTTTAGCACAAAGCCCGAATAATAGGGCACTCAGTAAGAATCGAACTCACAATCACTGGTCTATTTACTTATATCACTAACCATTATATCTACCTCCCATCTCATAAACCATCCATGTAAAATGAGTATATATTTACCAAACACTCTTGCATGAGCAAGGTTAAAGAGCCCAATCTGCC
Organism: Doryteuthis pealeii; assembly: GCA_023376005.1. Taxonomy (NCBI): domain Eukaryota; kingdom Metazoa; phylum Mollusca; class Cephalopoda; order Myopsida; family Loliginidae; genus Doryteuthis; species Doryteuthis pealeii. The sequence continues at coordinate 64,210,075 of CM042165.1, forward strand.
CTACTATTTACTCATAGAAGGAGAAGGGCTTGTCTGCCACTTTCATATCTCTGGGTTTTAGGAACCTCTATAAAAACATAATAAAATAGAATGTAATGAATCATGTATTGTAAAAAAAAAAATTTTTAAAAGAATGCGACAACATTTTAGGGGATTTTTTCGGTTAAATCCTACTTAACAGACATAAATTCCACGATCGTATGTCACCCGGCTGAAAGAAAAGAAAAATATTAAAAATCAGGGAATTAACCGAATTTAATGAAATTTTCAGGGTTGATATATTAGTAAATAAACAATATAATGCACCAGTTATTTTATTTGAAAACTTTTACATTTTTTCAGGCCAGAACCACGTATCTTTGAGGCATAACACAGATTCACAAACATACATGGTTCAAAGTTAATTGACCTGAAAAAATGTAAAAGTTTTTGAATAAAATAACTGGTGCATTATATCTTTTATTCATTAATGTATCAACACTGAAAATTTCATTACATTCGGTTAAGTCCTTGATTTTTAGTATTTTTTCTTTCGGTGGGTTGACATATGATGGTGGAATTTATGTCTGTTAAGTAGGATTTAACCATTTTTTCTTTCTTGCAAAAAACAATTAAACAAAAAAATAAAAAATAAAAAGATAATTAATTATAACTCTAACCCCATCTTCTTTTTTCCTAGTAGATCAATAAATAAATAAATAATTTATTAGTCAAGAGTGGTTCCCCTTTGTTTATGTTGGACTTATAGGGAATAACCGAATATATATTGTTGTAACCTAACAAAGAAATAACCAAAGCAGAGGTTTGAAATGAAATGGAATCTTTATATTACATTAACAAAATACAATACTCGCCAGTGGCATGAAGAAGGTAAACCCCTGCTAGTGGTATAAGACTACTCAGTCAGCATAATACTCCCATCTTTATGAAGATTGGGTCATACCCATTAATGTTCATAGGTAGGGTATATGAAAATTGGGTCATACCCATTAATGTTCATAGGTAGGGTATATAACACATAACATCTTTAGATCTAAAGAAAATGCTGACTGATCATAAATTTGTGTTGGATATTAGATATTGGATATTAGATATCATATAAAAAAAGTAAAGTTGGCAGAATAACCTATCAAACAAGGGAGATTGTTTTCGCATCTAAAGTGGGACGCCACACCTAGCATCAGCTTCTCACTTTACTGCACAGATCCGAGCTTTTCTATTTATGTTCAATATACATTCTTTTTTTTGTGACATCTTTAGATCTAAAGAAAATTTATTCATTTTTATCAATTTACAAAATAATGATTTTCTTTTAGGAAACGTCCAATTCTGTGGTTAGGTAGGGTATATAACAATTTGACAGCTTATAAGACTAATGTAGGGAGATAATAAATAATTGACTCCCCTTGGATATGTGGGTGTGTCTTTGGACATCACATGTCCATTGGTCATGTGAGAATTCAGAGTCCTTTATTGATCACTTTTTGTCCCTGTTCTTTGAATGGATAATACCTCTCTCTTGTCTCCACTCCTTAAAGAAAATAGACATGCTATTTATCACTGTTCATTGAACAAGAGAGAGATAGGGTACATTAGTGTATAAGTAGCACAGGGATCTGTGTGGTAGAGTGAGGAGCTGATGGTAAATGTGGCACTCCAAAAATGCCAAAACAATCTCCTTGGTCTAGCGCTAGTGAAAAGGGGATAGACTCCCTCACTGTCTGGTTGATAACAGCCTTAGGCCACCCCAACGACTTTTAAAAATTTTTACCTAGGTATTGAAATGTAAAGCCACATGGCTAATCCACTGAAGCCAAGTAAGACTTTACATCGTTTTTGTACCCCTTTTTCTGAAAAATCCTCATTAATAACACCAAAATCTGGTATAAATATAACTGCAAAAAAGATAAAAGATCCTTGAAGCAATCAGCATTAAAAATAAATGACTGAATATGAATAAAATATCATTTAACACTAGTGCTAACATATTAAACATTTAATAACTAACACAATACTGAAAGCACCCCCCACCTCATCAATAATAAACCCTTCCAACAGAATACATTTTGAACTCACCTGGGATGCTTAAGGATAGAACCCAGGTGGATGAGCAGTCCATGACTTGCAAAACTCCACTTTGGCCCTTACTTAGACTAGACGGGCAGTCGGAGAGGCCCCCTCCAATCAATCGGCTGGTCATGTCAAGCTCCTATAGGATTGTCCTAACCCTATTGCCTTTATGGCAAGCTCCAAACCCTTTTTATCATATGGGTGCTAGAAGGTGGTGGCTGAGGGTCTTACATGTCCTGGGAATGACGTTAAACTCTATCTGATGGTGAGGTTCCAGTTTTGGAGGTTTGGGGAATGTGGAGCACCCCTTTATCACCATTTCTCCTTGGTCCACTCTGACCCGTAGTGGTATTACCTGTTAGGGTCCCATTTATGCGTTAAATAGAAAAACATGAGTTTATAAACAAAATTGAGTATCCATTTAATGATTACTTTATTTAAAAACATTATCGGCATTAAATGACCCACTGAGGTTGATATGCTGTAAAACAAAACAAACCAAACCATAGTTTCCTCAGTTCTCTGATGAGGTCCAAGTATTGGTCTATTTTTTTGCTTTCTTTCATTTTCAATCAGTGGTCAGCTGGGACGGCAAAATCCACGAGATGACAGGTTCTCTTCTTCTTGTCGTATTATTATTATTATTATTACTAGCAAATATATGCACCCTCCGGGTGCAAGTATTTAAGTTTTGATATAATAAAATATCATATTAAATTAGAAAGGCTAATGAAACTGACTAAGAATGCAGATAAAAAGATCTGCGACAGAGTGGGTATAATCGAAAAATAGAACAACTTTGAAACTAACTATTCCATCATTTTCCATTACTCCCCTCTTTCATTGGTAAATTTTCCTAATTTAACTATTTAGTTAAAATAGGAAGTAAAGGATAATATTACAGTTATTTCTTCTTGTAAATAAATTTCTTTTAAGATTTATCCACGAGATTTTTGTTTATATTTCTTAAGATAAAACCAAACAATTAGAAATCAATAATACCAAGCACATATTTATTAAAATAAAATGTTAAATATCAATATGCAAATTAGCCTTCTCGCTCAAACTGTAAACCGCTATTTTGTTGTATATATAAATACAATTGCATGTTATTAGTACGTAGATATGGTCAACAGTATTAATAATGTAAAACAATTTTTATTAATAACTGAAGGTTTAAAAGAATGAAATCATGGAGAATTTGACGTAAATAATTAAGGGAATTGTGACTTGAGTAGTAATATAGTTTCGGTTACAGACAGAAAAACACACAATCTCCATTATAATAAGATTTGCTCCTTTTGAGTTTTCACATCAGCATGATGGTCTTTCTCTGGAATCTGAGTGACAGCAAGTCTCTTCAGGTCTCCAGGACTCTTCTGAGTATTCTGACAGATTGCAACAGTGCAGTGTTCTGAATGGTTTCAATCCTTCCTCTGATATCCAAACTTTCCAAACCCTTTTCTAATCCTTTTGGGACTGTTCCAAATGCGCCTACCACAATTGGTATCACTTTGACTTTCATATTCCATAACTTTTTCAGTTCTCTGGCAAGGTCCAGATATTTGTCCATTATTATTATTATTATTATTATTATTATTCCCCTTTTATTTTCTTGCAAACAATGTTTCTTCAATGTCACTAACAAAATATCTATAATTCTGCTACATTATGTTTGACTGTATCAAAAATCTAATTATTTTTCTTTCTTTGTTTCTCTGAGACACATTACGGTTCTCACTAGATCACTGAAGTTAAGCAGTGATCAATACTTAATTGGGTAACCACTTAAGCAACAGCTGCTACTGTAAGCAACCTGAGTCCTTTGTTTATGAAAATGACTTGGATTTAGTATTAAATGACCTAAAAGAGGGTTGATATGCTGTAAAACAAAACAACCTCAAAAACTTTCTGACACACACACAGACACCAACAGACAGACAGACAAACAGACACATGTACATGCACACTAGGGTAGGTCGATTTTGGAACTGTAATGCCTTCCATGTGGCAAAAGTTGTATGAAGTAACTATATACAGAGTATTTTTCCTCAAAACTCTACCTTTGTTTAAGGAATTAGATTTCAACCTTTTAAAGTGTTATCACTGTTACAGATTAATTATTAGGTAAAAATCAGCATATCGGAGGTGTCAGTGGTGATGGGAGACATATTTTCAATTTGAATTTTTACCTAGTAATTAACCTGTAACAGTAATAACACTTTAAAAGATTGAAATCTATTTCCTCAAACGAAGGCAAAGTTTTGAGGAAAAATACTTTGTGAGATAATTGTGTATGTTAATTTTGTATGTTGTGGAGGGAGTGTGTGTATGATGGGTTTTTCCTCCCAAAATGCATAGTGGTAAATTTGTCTACAGACAGCTTGAGTTGAGTCATCGCATATCTCCAATCACCAATGACATCTCCGATATGCTACTTTTTACTATAAATTAACCCGTAACAGTGATAACACTTTAAAAGATGCCATGGTTAAAGAGCAAAGCCTACCCTACTATTTACTCATAGCTAGAAGGAGAGTAGTTGAATGCATACCTATCCCAAGGGTATTAGCACTATGTGAAATGCAAACAGCTTCGTCTAGGAATTGAACTCAGGTCAGTGAGTCCACTTCCTATGACTCTAACCATTACACTAGGCACCTAAATGTCATATGGTATATAGATACTTCATATGATATACATATATATGGGTAATTCCTAGTCAAATCATCCAGGCCATGTCACCCACCCCTTCAATGGGTAATTCCTAGTCAAATCATCAGGCCATGTCACCCACCCCCTTCAATGGGTAATTCCTAGTCAAATCATCTAGGCCATGTCACCCACCCCCTTCAATGGGTAATTCCTAGTCAAATCATCCAGGCCATATCACCCACCCTCTTTAATGGGTAATTCCATGTCAAATCATCCAGGCCATGTCACCCACCCACTTCAATTTTTCTGAAATTTTGTACAGGTGTGGACTATGTTAAAGTTAGACAATCCCCAAAATTTGAGTTTCCAATTCATTTCATATATATTATTTGTATCAAAAACAGTTTGGTTTTTGTTCAGAACCAAAGCTACCAAATTTTGTAAAAAAATGTTAAAATTTCTCATTTTTTCGAGAGATAAAATAGATATAACTCCGCTAATTTTTTGAATTAGAAGCTCAAATTTTGGGGAATGTCTAACTTTAAAACAGTCCTCACCTGTACAAAATTTCAGAAAAATTGAAAGGGTTGGGTGACAATTCTACATTTTTCTGGATGATTTGACATGGAATTACCCATAATATATATATATATATATATCATGATGTTGTTATGGAGTCCATGTATGCTTCTTTGTCAGTATATATGTGTGTTAAAAAAAAATGTTGGACCATATGATTTTTAGGCACCCCTTTTGCTTTGCTGATTCATAAGGACATTTTTTTTAATTTACACCATCAACATCCGGTTGTTTGTTAGGGGTTAGGGTTAGGGGTTAGGGTTAGGGGTTAATTTTATAATTAAAAAATCCTCTAAAAATCGTCTGTTAACAAACAACCGGATGTTGACAGTGTAAATGAAAAAAATGTCCTTATGAATCAGCAAAGCAAAAGGGGTGCCTAATGGTCATATGGTCCAAAATGTTTATGGTTGTCTTAGAAGCATGGAAAAGAGTAAAGATCAGAATCAAAATGATGAATATTGGGTAACCACTTAAGCAACAGCAGGTATTGTAAGCAGCCTGAGTCCTTTGTTTATGAAAATGACTTTATTTGGTATTAAATGACTTTGAAAGAGGGTTGATATGCTTATGCTTAATCTTATAATAATTTATTTTCCTTATATTTCAAGGTACCTTCTTCTTTCTCAAATGTCTATTTTTAGACTGACTGTTCTTTTATGTATCTGTGTTCTTTTCTAACTGTCAGTCTAAAAATAAACCTTTGGGAAAGAGGAAGGTACCTTGAAATATAAGGAAAATAATCAAAATTGTGTTCTTAATTTTAATTATTTTCCTTATATTTCAAGGTACCTTCCTCTTTCTCAAAGGTTTATTTTTAGACTGACAGTTAGAAAAGAACACAGATACATGAAAGAACAGTCAGTCTAAAAATAGACATTTGAGAAAGAGGAAGGTACCTTAAAATATAAGGAAAATAATTAAAATTAAGAACACAATTTTGATTCTGATCTTCATTCTTTTCCATGCTTATAAGAGAACCAAAAATCTTTTCCCAACACTCATCACATATATCTAGATATTATATGATGGCAGCAAACTCGTATTCAAGTATTGCCATTGCTTGATATAGTAACAATAATAATAACAAAAAAAAAAAAAAGAAAAAAAAAAAGAAGCTCAACAGTTCAAACAATATAATGGTGAGCTTAAAAAAAGTTCAACAATGAGCTGCACGAAAGTGGCTCTTTAGTCCTGCCAAAATCTTGCACACCTATATTATATATAGATATAATATGATACATAGATGCATCATATGATATATCGTTATATGATATATTGATATATGATATGTAGATATATGATATGTAGATATCATATATAAGTATATAGATATATCATATGATATTTAGAAAAAGAAATATAGATAAATCATATGATATATGGATATATGATATACAGATATATAAAATATAGATATATGATATATAGTTGTATAGACATATCATATGATATATATAAAAAAGGTATAAGGATACATCATATTATATATAGACATATGATATATAGATATAAGGGCATATCATATGATATATACAAAAAGGTATATAAATAAATCATATATGTAGATATCTGATATATAGATATATGATGTGTAGATATATAGATATATGTATTTACCAACCCCTTCACACAAGCAGGATGTGACACAAGGTCATTTTTTAAGTAGAGTTTACAGGTTTGAATTAAAAGTTTTCCTTCTACTAGACTAGTTGCTGTTAAAGAGTCCAGTCTGCCCTACTATTTACCATGGTTAGAGGTAGAATTGTGGGATTCATACCTTTCCCATGGGTATTAGTACTATGTAAAATGCTAACGGCATTGTCTGGAATTTGAACTTTTGTTGCTGTGTCCATTTTCTACAACGAGAATATGGGAATAAGTCTTGGTTCATTCGTCTTGTATCCTATCCCCCAATAAAAGTATTACTTATGTTGGTCGGGTCAGTAAAATTGGTGATTCCTGTATAAAGAGTGAGTGAGGTAGAGGCTCTCTGTGATTGGATATACCAATCATGTGAAGATCCCAGAAGTTTAGGCGCAATATCCAAAAGCCTGGCAGATAGATTCCACCAGCGGTTCCACGAGGCAGCGATTTGAAGGGCTCCAAGAAAGCACCCTAAGATACAAGATATCTTCTCCAACACGCCGGTAAGTCCCTTAAACTCAGCTTTATATACAGGAAGGACTTTATATTGTTATTTGTTGTTTCATGTGCTGGTCAATAAATTGTTTGAATTAAAAGAAATATTAATTCCTTTCTTGTTGTTGTTAGCCTTAGAATTGAATGCTATACTAACACAATACTTACTTCATGTGGGCTGGTGAGCTGAAATAGAATTCAACGAAGAGAAGGAAAGGAACAGAAACAGGGATGACTTTAAAGTAAGACCTTTATTATCGGGTTTATACTATTTTGTTGAGGGGATACATTTCCCGTAAAATTCGATAGGTGTTACCTCTCTAAAGTCTTAAAAGTCCCCAGTATCCTAGAGACCTTTTCGATGCCAAGAACTTGGGGTTTTTCCTGCGCATGCCCGGAGGGCTCTTCCTGTCCTAAGCCCTCTGGGATTGTTAATTTTTGTGTCCTTTTATATATTCATTTATTTAATTTAATTTTGTTTTAGTTTTGTTTTATTTATTTTTACTTTTATTAATCCCCACAAGAACCATTACATCATGGGCACCTCCCAAAGATATATGGATATATCCTATGTATAAAAAAGAGATATTTTACAAATCAGGAAAAAAACGTGATTATCTTATTATTATTATTATAATAGAGATTGTGTGTTTTTCTATCTGTAACCGAAACTATATTACTACTCAAGTCCCAATTCCCTTAGTTATTTACATCACATTCTCCATGATTTTATTTAAACCTCAATTATTAATAAAATTGCTTGACATTATTAATACTGTTGACCCTATCTACTTGATATTTACCGCGTACCCCACTTGTACGGGTCAGGCACAAAGTCCCTATTAACGTGGGACCACCCACAAGCTGAAGCTCATGGAGTGGCAGGTGAAAAATTGCGTCGATCCCGTCGGCATTCCCCCTCAAGGGGGGCGCCTCAGGCGCTGGGCAATAAACCCAGCCCTGCCCCTTTAAATCGAGGGGGCAGGTGTTGCCTGGGGGGATGGCCCCCTGGGATCGACGCTGTTAATTATATCAATGGTCCAGAGGCCGAAGCCACCGTTGACCATATCAACATACTAATAACATGCAATTTTATTTATATATACAACAAAATACAGTGTGAACGTGAAGGCTAATTTGCATATTGATATTAAAAATTTGATTTTAATAAATATGTGCTTAGTATTATTGATTTCTAATTGTTTAGTTTTATCTTAATGAATATGAGCAAAAATCTCAGGGATAAATCTTAAAAGAAATCCATTATATATATATATATATATATATATATATATATATATATATATATATATAGTCATCCACAGAGACCGGGTTTCGATGTATCACATCTCTTTATATATCATTAACATTGAAAAAAAAAAGGTGTTGGTTTAGCTTATATTTTTATTTATAAAAATTATCTTCATGTGTACATTTATTACAGGTGAAATTATGCAGCAGGCTGGTGTGTTGTATGTTAAATAGCTTTATCAAAACTATACGTATATAAATAAAATATTCACCATTCATTACTAAATCGACAATGATACTAACACCTTTTAAACAAACTTGGATTTGTGTCAAATAGAAGAAGGGCGATCATTTATGCAGACAGGCTAAAAAACAAACCCAGTTATCTCCCTTAGTGTATCTAAGGTAAACACATTTCAAACGAAAGTCATGGCGGACCCGAATAGTCTCAATATAATTCATATGTACGGTCTTATTGATGCTAAGTCGTTCAAGCAGGCGCAGTTTTGCGCTAAGGTTAGTAGATTCGAAACCTTTTCACAAACTTTTGATCCTAAATTTGGCTTATTGTTTATTTACTCTCAACACACATGTAGTCACAAACGTACCTCCCCATTCCCACTTAAAACACACGTTCTATTATTTCCTTTTTCAATAAATACTACAATTCCATTGTTGAGACTACGTGACAGAAAGAAAGAATGGAAGGAGAAAAGGAGAGAAAAAAGTGACACGTACTCACATGCATGTTTTGAACATCCCTCTCATTATCCTAATCTGGCTCAATCTCTCTCTCCCTCTCTCTCTCTCTCTCTCTCTCTCTCCCTCTATCCGCACACACACACACACACACACATATATATATCTTACTCAAGTAAGAAAACTTTAAGAATTTTCACAGTGTACAGTGTACACTGTACACACACACACACACACACACACACACACACACACAATATATATATATATATCTTACTCAAGTAAGAAAACTTTATGAATTTTCACAGTGTACAGTGTACAGTGTACACACACACACACACACGCACACACACACAACATATATATATGTATATATATCTTACTCAAGTAAGAAAACTTTATGAATTTTCACAGTGTACAGTGTACACTGTACACAGACACACAGACACACAGACACAGACACACACACACACACAAACACACACACACACATGTATGTATATAAGAATAAATAAATGTATATTAGTTTATATATATATTAAAAAAATTCACAAACTATTTATACATTTACATTTTATATCCATTTCCTTTTTTCTTTCTTTCTTTCTTCCCCCTCTCTCTCTCACTCTCTCTCTCTCTCTCTCTCTCTCTCTCTCTCTCTATATATATATATATATATATATTATATATGTGTGTGTGTGTGTGTGTGTGTGTGTGTGTTGTTGGCATCCTTCCGTCTACTAAAGACGATAGCGTAGTGTCCATTTTTTAAATATTTTTATCTGTAACTGTGTGAGTGACTGAACAGACCAATTTTAGAATGGCAGTCTCTGATATTATATACAAATTTTTCCTAAAACTCGAGTTTCACGAATGTCAATCCTGAGGTAGAAAAATGAAATAAATAAAAAAAACTGGAGAGAGAGAGAGAGAGAGAGAGAGAGAGAGAGAGAGAGAGAGAGAGAGAGAGAGAGAGTACATGTGTGCGTGTGAGAGAGAGAATATATGTGTGTATGTGTGTGTGTGTGAGAGAGAGAGAGAGTGTGTGTGTACATGTGTGCGTGTGAGAGAGAGAATATATGTGTGTGTGAGAGAGAGAGAGAGAGAGAGAGAGAGAGAGAGAGAGAGAGAGAGAGAGAGAAACAAAAAACAATGTTTCTTATATTCCCTATAATATCTATTTATCTTTTGAAGTTTATTCCTCATTCATGCTTTATATATATATATATATATATATATATATATATAGTCTCAGGGATGAATCTCAAAAGAAATCCATTAAGAAGAAGAAATAACTGTAATTTTATTTTTTACTTCCTACATTAACTAAATAATTAAATTAGGAAAATTTAGCAATGAAAGACGGGAGTGATGGAAGAGTAAGTTTCATTTGTAAGCTACCTACAACCAGGATAGAAACCCGATCGATTCAGCATTTGTCGGACGCTCGGCTATCATCACCTACAGAATGGGAAGGGGATTTTAACTGTTTTAATACACACCTCTGTATGTATGTAAGGCCATTATAGAGTGCTCCATCCCTTTTATAGGAGAGCATTGCGTTTACGCTTTAGTTGGCGGCCGTCAGTGAAATCCTCTCCAAAGTACTCAACCCCCTGGGTGATGCTGGTGAGTCTAGTTCTCACTGTATACATTATATATATATATATATATATATATATATATATATATATATATGAGTATGAAAAGGTGGAATGAAAACATCACACAATGTTGTTCTCCGACCCAAACACCACGGAGTAAATGAGCTCTGATGATGATTTTTGTAAAATCGAAATATTGATCAATATCAGCTATGATTATATTATAAATTATTTTCTCTTTAACAGCATTGTGTGATGTTTTCATTCCACCTTTTCATACTCATACTGTCGGATTCATTTCCTTTCTTTTAACTAATATATATATATATATATATATATATATATATATATATATGGGGATTTTGTGTGAATCATGGGTGTGTTGTATCAATGAGAAACCCCGTTAGATGTTATGTGTTAAGTTTCATTTTATTTCATCAAGAATTTCTAGACTGACTGGTTAATACTGTCGTTGGCGCTTTTATAGATAGGAATGTTGAAATTCCGCTCATCTACAGGCTAGTGGGACTGGAATCGGCACAAGTTGGGGTGTCGCTCAACAACGACAACAACAACATTGGAACTTTTATGACACACCTTGTATTATGAAAAAAAAATGAACGTTCCATTCAGTGTTCATTTCTATCTTGGTAAATACAGCTTCAAATATGGCACTTTTATGACACACCTTGTATTCTGAAAAAAAAATGAACATTCCATTTATTGTTCATTTCTATCTTGGTAAATACAGCTTCAAATATGGCACTTTTATGACACACCTTGTATTCTGAAAAAAAAAATGAATGTTCCATTCAGTGTTCATTTCTATCTTGGTAAATACAGCTTCAATCTCAATACTTTTATGACACACCTTGTATTCTGAAAAAAAAAGAACATTCCATTCATTGCTCATTTCTATCTTGGTAAATACAGCTTCAATCTCGATACCTTTATGACACACCTTGTATTCTGAAAAAAAAAAAAAGAACATTCCATTCAGTGATAATTTCTATCTTGGTAAATACAGGTTCAATCTCGATACCTTTATGACACACCTTGTATTCTGAAAAAAAAAAAGAACATTCCATTCATTGCTCATTTCTATCTTGGTAAATACAGCTTCAATCTCAATACCTTTATGACACACCTTGTATTCTGAAAAAAAAAAGAACATTCCATTCATTGCTCATTTCTATCTTGGTAAATACAGCTTTAATCTCGATACCTTTATGATACATCTTGTATTCTGAAAAAAAAAAAAAGAACATTCCATTCATTGCTCATTTCTATCTTGGTAAATACAGCTTTAATCTCGATACCTTTATGACACCTTGTATTCTGAAAAAAAAAAAAGAACATTCCATTCATTGCTCATTTCTATCTTGGTAAATACAGCTTCAATCTCAATACTTTTATGACACACCTTGTATTCTGAAAAAAAAAAGAACATTCCATTCATTGCTCATTTCTATCTTGGTAAATACAGCTTTAATCTCGATACCTTTATGACACACCTTGTATTCTGAAAAAAAAAAAGAACATTCCATTCATTGCTCATTTCTATCTTGGTAAATACAGCTTTAATCTCGATAGCTTTATGACACACCTTGTATTCTGAAAAAAAAAAAGAACATTCCATTCATTGCTCATTTCTATCTTGGTAAATACAGCTTCAATCTCGATACCTTTATGACACACCTTGTATTCTGAAAAAAAAAAAAAAGAACATTCCATTCATTGCTCATTTCTATCTTGGTAAATACAGCTTTAATCTCGATACCTTTATGACACACCTTGTATTCTGAAAAAAAAAAAGAACATTCCATTCATTGCTCATTTCTATCTTGGTAAATACAGCTTCAATCTCGATACCTTTATGACACACCTTGTATTCTGAAAAAAAAAAAAAGAACATTCCATTCATTGCTCATTTCTATCTTGGTAAATACAGCTTTAATCTCGATACCTTTATGACACACCTTGTATTCTGAAAAAAAAAAAAGAACATTCCATTCATTGCTCATTTCTATCTTGGTAAATACAGCTTCAATCTCAATACTTTTATGACACACCTTGTATTCTGAAAAAAAAAAAAGAACATTCCATTCATTGCTCATTTCTATCTTGGTAAATACAGCTTTAATCTCGATACCTTTATGACACACCTTGTATTCTGAAAAAAAAAAAGAACATTCCATTCATTGCTCATTTCTATCTTGGTAAATACAGCTTCAATCTCGATACCTTTATGACACACCTTGTATTCTGAAAAAAAAAAAGAACATTCCATTCATTGCTCATTTCTATCTTGGTAAATACAGCTTCAATCTCGATACCTTTATGACACACCTTGTATTCTGAAAAAAAAAGAACATTCCATTCATTGCTCATTTCTATCTTGGTAAATACAGCTTCAATCTCGATACCTTTATGACACACCTTGTATTCTGAAAAAAATGAACGTTCCATTCATTGCTCATTTCTATCTTGGTAATACAGCTTTAATCTCGATACCTTTATGACACACCTTGTATTCTGAAAAAAAACAAAAAAACATTCCATTCATTGCTCATTTCTATCTTTGTAAATACAGCTTCAATCTCGATACCTTTTTGACACACCTTGTATATACAAAACCACACATTACGAGGTCAGACGACGCGATAACCATTACTAGTGTCTAGCCTTTCCATTATCTTAAATATTTCCCACGAAGATGTCATACGAAGATCACAATTTCTGAAAAACATAAACAAAAACCTTTGTCAAGTTTCTGGCGGACCCATTCTAATTAATTCTAAAGATACTTACTAGTGTAAGATATAAAGTTCTTATAATAAGTTGGAAGGCTCAAAGTAGCCTTCCAGCGTGGGTACAGATGTGTACATAAATTACTCCCACAAAGAAGTTATAAGATAATAACAAACATAGACTTTAATTCGTGAGCACGTGAGAAATACACACAAGACAGGCATGCATATACTCATAACAAAGGTACAGCTTTACATAGTGAACAGATACCTAAACATATATAAAGAATGTAGGACTTACGTCCTAACGAGGTGATACAGAGTTTCTAAAGGAATGTAACTTACAGTAAGTTACATTCCTTCCCACATAAGTGTAAGAGGCACAAAGCGTCTAAACCATGTGAAGTGGTTGCCGGTCCCTGAGGAAGAGAGAATTTCCCGCGCTCCCACTTAAATACTCTAGCTCTCTACTGGCGAAAATCTGGCGGCAAGGGAAGATAACTCTTCTGGACCCCCACATCGATCTAAACAGGAGCAGACAATCGCTACACTAGTATGATTAAAGTAATGCTGATAGGATTATTGTGTCAACTAAGACTTTGAATCTTCGAACCAATTTGGATTCCTATTCTGATTAAATAAAAACTACTTTAATATATCTAATAAGAATGAAAGTAAACTCTGGGGGCACAGTTAAGTCCGACGCGTTTGCTCTCCCAACTGACCAAGTGTTCAGTCTGGAACAATCCCTCCCAGCAATGCTGCCCTCTTCTCACCAACACTATCCAAATATATTTTTCTCTTCCACTCGTCGCGACAGTCAAAATGTTACAGCAATCTTATTTCGTCGCCGGTCTGGGAGAACATGTCCTTAAATGCACAATTACTGTGTTCATCCGGGCTCCTTACTCTGAATTGCCCGTGCAGCACGTTCGACATTCATCAGCACGCGTCAATCCTCACGACGAGACTTCGCATCCGGGTTACTCTGCACAGTTTAGTAAATCACATGCGCCAGGCCACGACTCACGATCAGGAGGATGTGAGTTCAATCTCCCCACTCGCCCCTGATCTCATTCTGCATGACAAACACAGTCGTACACGCTTCAAACCACTACGTGCGTGGTTTCTCTCGCCACAATATAAAAACATATCTTTAAAATATTAGTTTATCCTTAGTGCAAAATTAATTTTTTCATATATGCTAACAACAACAATATGAAATAACTAATTTTTTTAATTAAAATCAAAAACTGTTTTAGTATAAAAACGTGTCTTTGGTTTGTATAAAATTCTAATGTAAAAAAATCGTCTGTTGATTTTGTTGATTTTGATTACTAACAACCGGAAGTTTGCGATGAAAAGCAAACGCTGTTCTTTTGAAAATTGCTATCAGCTGGGGTGACTCGATCCGAATTTTCTAATAAACCGTTTTTGTTGTTATCGATATATACAGAGTGTCCGAAAAGTTATGAAAGACTTAAAAAATTAAAATATAAAATATGGAAGAATACTAATGCGTTAAACAAACACATGAGTTACTACCACCACAAACAAATACAAAATACCAACAGAATAGATTGATATACCGTGAGTATCTCTTTATAATTCTGTCGGAATGTTACCCTGGAAACTTCTCTCCGAGATAAAATTGTAACATTACATAGTCGTAATGCCTGAACTGAAACCACAAATAATTCACAGAAATATACAAGTCAGAGCGTTAGGAAAATAAGACAAAAGAGGTCGCAGTGAGCCTTTAAAAACAAGGTTTATTGAGATGCAAGAATTTTTCCACTTACAAAAGTCCAACGGACACAAAGTTACCAAAATCAAATTATAATGAATTTAACATTTAAAACCGACAAAACAAGAAAAACATAAAGCACTTATTCCTTATTGTTCTTCAGTCTGACCTGTCACCGAAGGTCACATAATATTGTAGTTTCAAACTACTAAACAAAGTTTATGGAAAAGAAGATAAGAATGTTCTTTTAGAAGAGAGTCCTTTGTGCAGAATGCCGAAATAGTGGATACCGAGGAGAGTCCTTTGAACAAATACTTTTTTTTTATTCCACCAACCTTGAAGGTATACATTTATATTTAAATGCAGTTAAATGCTTTTGAATATACTGAATAAATCTTATTGCCTATTCTATGTTGATATCAATCAATGAGATAACACACACACACACACACAACACACACACACACACACACACATATATATATATATATATATATATATATATATATATATATATATATATATATATATATACAGGGTGGTAAAAAAATCGCAAACACTTTTAAGTAGATGCTACAAAATAAGTATTATCAAGCTGCAAGAAGGCCAGCACACTGATATCAAATGGTTCAGGCAAATGGGGTACCTCCGCAATGACACCATTGCATGGCTAGAAAGAAGGTTTGATGGTAGGTTTTTCTCACTCAGAAGTCAGCATACCTGGCCCCCGTACAGTCCAGACCTTAACCCATGCGACTAATTTTTGAGGGGCTCCCTTAAAGAGTGAGTGTATTTTAACCCTGTGCCTCATGATGTAGAGCAGCTGAAGCAGAATATCAACGCAAACCGAGGGAACATTTTTTATAACCAACCACCGCATTTCTTTTCAAGAATGTGGGTTCCTTTCCCAGCCGACGCTAACCAATGGATAAAAAGTCCTTCTTCTTCAGGACCGCCTTGTACCAAATTATTCCTTCCTGTATCCGCGAGTTCTTGATACAGCCACAAAAAGGAATATCAACTGCCCTCAACAAAGGATATTTCTTTCAAAGAAATATCACCATCCCTTGCCGAAAAAATAGGCTCTCCGGAAATTTGAACCAGGGTTCAGTGACGATGGGAGCATCCGCCACCTTGACCAACGTCCCTCGCACGTAACACCAGAGGCTGCTGCCCCTACCAAATCATTTCAAAAGGAGGCACGTATCAGAAGCACCTGCCCCGTCTACCAAATCATTTCAAAAAGAGGGCGAAATCCCGCAAGAACGTACCTAAATAGTATAGTCATCCACTCTTCCCCCAACCACTGCTACTACCAAATATCATTGAGAAAGGTATAAATTTAACAATTATCTCTTCAGATATGGATAAATAGTAGGGCAGACTGGACTCTTCAACCTTGGTTAGACAATCAATCTAGGAGAAGGAAAACTCCGAATTAAAACCTATTAAACTCTGCTTATAATTTGAAGTATATTTTATATCAAATTTTCATCATATAACGTGTAATAGATACAACGTGCCATACCCTGCCGTCGTCAACCACTAACTAGGTGTGATATCACAGTTTCAGCGGCTAAAAATGGGACTGCCACACCTAGTGCTACCAAGCAGCCCTTTGACCACCGGACAGGGTATAAAAAATAGAAAAAATGAAATAAATAAATAAAAAAGTATATATATATAAAATAAAATAAGTAGATGAATAAGTAAATAACGTCTGTTCATTTTAGCTGTTTCAAGATGGATGTATTTTGTGATCCTGACTCTTAGCTTCATTGATCGATTTACATTCTCCGACAGGGGAATAATAGTGCTCGCATCAGAGTGTGCTGTAGATCGGAAAACTCGAAGGCAGTCGAACTTTCGGTCGCAATTACACGTCGTAGTTGCGACCGAAAGTTTTTTTTAGTATTTTATATTATTATAGCATTATATTTTTTATTTTTATATTGTTATATTATATTGTTATATTATATTATATATTATTATATTTTATATTTATTTTTCATATTTTATATTTTTATATTATTATATTGTTATATTATTATATTTTATATTTATATTATTATTATTATTTTTATATTTATATTTATATTTTATATTTTATATTATTATATTGTTATATTATTATATTTTTATATTTTATATTATTATATTATTATATTTTATTTTATATTTTATATTTTATATTTATTTTATATTATTATATATTATTATAGTATTATATTTTTATATTTTATATTATTTATATTTTTTATATATTATATATTATATTATTATATTTTTATTTTATATTTATATTTTTATATATTATTATATTTTATATTATATATATTATATTTTATATTTATATTTTTTATATTTTATATTATTATATTTATATTATTATATTTTATATTTTATATCATCATATTTTTATATTATATATATTTTATATTTTTATATTATTATATTATTATATTTTTATATTTTATATTTTATATCATCATATTTATATTATTATATTTTTATTTTTATATATTATATTATTTTTATATTTATATTATAATTTTATTATTTTTGTATTTTTATATTATTATAGTATTATATTTTTATATTTATATTTTTTTTTGTATTTTATATTTTTATATATTATATTTTATATTTTTATTTTTATATTATTATATTATTATATTTTATATCATTATATTATTATATCTTTATATTTTATATAATACTATTATTTTTATATTTATTATTATATTTTTTATATTTTTATATTATTATAATTATTTTATATTTTATAATATTATTATATATTTATATTTTATATTATAATTTTTTATATTTTTATATTATTATATTATTATATTTTTATATTATATTTCTTTATTATATTTATATTTATATATATATTATTATTATTTTTATTTTATGTTATATTATTATATTTTTATATTTTATGTTATTATAGTATTATATTTTTATACTTTATATTATTATAGTATCATATTTTTATATTTTATATTATCATATTATTATATTTTAATATTTTCATATTTTATATCATATTATTATATTTTTATATTTTATATTATTATATCATTATATTTTTATATTATTATATTATTATAGTATCATATTTTTATATTTTATATTATTATATTTGTGTGCTTTTTAACTCTTGTTGCAGAAACTCGCCCTGTCCGCATCGAAATACTTCGGTGAACCAATCATTGAGAAGATGTTTGAGTTTGAATGGGAATATTTTATGGAGCTGCAAAAACAGGTGAGTGAGTGACTCTCAAGAGATTTATTGATTTAAACTTTATTGTTTTTTGTCCGAATTATTTGCTCTATTTAAGCAGTATCACTGTCACGATTCCTCGGCAAGGAAACTGTAATAAATTTGACAAAAGATTCTAGTCAGATGTCATCGGTTTGTTTGGTTGGTTTTTTTGTTTTATGGCATATCAACCCTTTCGGGTCATTTAGTGCTGAATCAAGTCATTTTTGATAAATAAAGGACCAAGGTTGCTTACATTACCTGCTGTTGCTTAAGTGGTTACCCAATTAAGTATTGAACAGGATCAATACGTCCAGTCAGATGTTAGAGAGAGAGAGAGAGAGAGAGAGAGAGAGAGAGAGAGAGAGAGAGAGAGAGAGAGAGAGAGCACCTTTGTATTTATAAATATCAATGGCGGAAGCGGTACTTCCGTTTTCTTTACATAATGGCAGAACTGGGACATCCGGTTTTCAAACTCAAGAGCCTAATCACAAGTACTATGTAAGGATTTACAACTCCATTTTGAAGAAGTCCCTTTAAATTTAATTAGTAATATTTAATTAAATGTAGTTTTTTAAACTAAATTTTGCCTAGTTGTAGCACAAGGCCGCAAGTATGAGGGACCCAATGAAAACCGAACATATTAACAACTAGAAGAGTCTTCCCGGCATTGCCTGGGTATAAGGAATATCAGCAAATTTAGCAAAGGAATAAAAAAAAAAATAAAACAATTTGAAATGGAAACTTAGTTCTGTCCTCCTCAAATAAAATGTTTCGAGCATCTAAATAAATAATAAATATTTTGAATACTTTACACATAAATTTTACACAAAATTGTAAGTATTTATTTATTTGTAAACTTTTTAGTAAACTTCTTGTTAATGAAAAAATGGGAGAGAATGAAAAATAATTTTTAAAATTGATTACAAATTCCGTATATATTAGAAGTGGCTACCCGGCTTCGTCAGGGTAGAGGCGGTGGGTTAAAAGTTAGTCTCGCAGATCCATTATTACTTATCGCGAGTGAGATCCTCGCTGGTTGCTCCATAAAAATCCCCACGGAAATATATAACAATTTAGTAAGAAATTTCAATTCAATGATTTACAATTAAAAAATAAGATATAAATGATGCAATTAATTCAATCAATCAATATTATATTTCAAAGCGAAAAAAAAAATACACAAAAAAGAAAAAAAAAAGAAAAGATAAACAAAATAACACGCAAATGACTTTCCCTTCAGTTACTTTTCAAATTTCAATTTTTAAATATATTCCCAAATATAAATCAAATCTTCATTATTTTTGCTCCAAAACCAAGCACTGGTGATATTTAATGTGTATATATATTTACTTTGTTGTTAATTGTTTTATTTTCGAAGTTTCCTCCGGACATACAGATTCACACAACTGCCATATATATATATATATATATATATACTTGTGTTGTATACCCTTTCTTTACTTCTATTCTTCTTCTGTTCTTCTTTGGTATCTTACGTTCTTCTTCTAGTGTCTGGACTTCTATTTCTCAGTTCTTGCTGGTTGGTCGTCCTTGATTCATTTCTTCTTCTAGGTCAGTCTTGTTGCCAAGACATTCATCAACCACAAAACCATATTATTTATTTAAACCTTTATTTACTTAACTAAACACATTTCTCTAACTAAGCACAACGCGCGTGTGCAAGTGAGTTCCAGATAAAGCAGATACATCTTCTCTGCCTGACGTCCAAGCTGAAACTGAGAGCCAACCAGGTCCCACGTGACTTCACGTATTTCGCGGGCTTTCTGTAATATTCCATGGAAAGTCCCGCCCGTGATATGAAAAGGGGCCATTCCTTCAGAAATACAGGGGGTTGACAATAATCTATGCATAGATTATGTAACACTTGTGGTTCCTAGGCAGATGCTCTAGCGACTGAGCTAAACCGGCAACCATAACAAAGAATCAATTATTTCTTATTGATAAGAAAGCAAAGAAAAATTATATTATTGAATTTAAAATATTTGAAGTTATTTCAGGTAATGAAATAAGATAGAGACCACATCTAATTTTACCAAGGAAATTATATTGCTATACTGTCATTTATATCTTTAACTATGGTAATGTAAAAATTAAATTGAATGAAAGGATACAATAAAATTAAAGAATTTATTCTATCCAAGCAAAATATCGATGGACTAAATTTAATTGTAATTTCTATGAAAAAAAAAATACAATTAACAAACATACGCGTGTCTGTTCAATTATCTATTGTTGAAGACTTTGTTACTATCTAAATCACATCAATCTATTATATACTATTTAGGTCACACATTACTCATCTTCTGACAAGACAAACTTGGCTTTTTATTTACGCAAATTGGACAAGTTAACACATTGCACTAACAAATAATAATAATAATAATAATAATAATAATAATAATAATAATAATAATTTAGAAGCGGACAATATCATGCTAGCAGAAATGAAAGGAAAAGTTAAAAAAGAATATCTCAGGAGAACTAGAAAACTTCTAGAAACGAAACTTAACAGAAGAAATCTGATCAAAGGAATTAATACCTGGGCTGTCCCCATTATAAGATACTCAGGACCATTCTTAAAATGGACAAAAGAAGAACTCAGACAGATAGACCAAAGGACGAGAAAATTAATGACCATGCACAAGGCTCTCCACCCTAGAGATGATAGAGATAGATTGTATGTGTCAAGAAAGGAAGGGGGAAGAGGTCTTGCCAACATAGAGGAATGCGTAGAAACCACAATCCAACAACTTGAAGATTACACAAGGAAAAGCAAAGACAAACTACTTATGGCGGCCAACAATAGTAGAAACGGCAGATGGACAAACAGAAAAACGACAAAGACTAGAAAACAAAAATGGGAAGAAAAACAATTATATGGACGCTTCAAACGACAAATAGATGAAGTTGCACATGAAAAGACTTGGACATGGTTAAGAAAGGGAAACCTCAAAAGAGAAACAGAATCACTTATAATTGCTGCACAAAATAATGCCATAAGGACAAACTACATCAAAGCGAAATTGATAAGACCCAACAAAATAGTAAATGTAGACTTTGCGGTAATAGAGATGAGACTGTTAACCATATACTATGCGAATGTAGCAAACTAGCACAACGAGAATACAAAACTAGACACGACTGGGTTGGGAAGGTGATCCACTGGGAATTATGCAAGAAATTAAATTTTGACCACACAACAAAATGGTATATGCATAAACCAGAATCTGTTCTTGAGAACAAAACGCACAAAATTCTCTGGGACTTTGAAATTAAAACGGATCACCTTATCCAGCAAGAAGACCAGACCTAGTGTTGATTAACAAAAAAGAAAGAACTTGTCAACTGGTGGATTTTGCAGTGCCAGCAGATCACAGGGTGAAGTTAAAGGAAAATGAAAAAATTGACAAATATCTGGACCTTGCCAGAGAACTGAAAAAGTTATGGAATATGAAAGTGAAAGTTATACCAATTGTAGTTGGTGCACTTGGAACAGTCCCAAAAGGATTAGAAAAGTTTGGAAAGTTTGGATATCAGAGGAAGGATTGAAACCATTCAGAACACTGCACTGCTGCAATCTGCCAGAATACTCAGAAGGGTCCTGGAGACCTGAGGAGACTTGCTGTCACTCAGACTCCAGTGAAAGACCATCAGCTAACACTGATGTGAAAACTCAAAAGGAATAATAATAATAATCATGTCACGCAATTAGCACGGATATATCCATGATAATCTCTCGCCAACTTCTCTATCATTCATTGCCCCAGGGAGGTCCTCTGCGCAGCATCCAGTATCCGTGCAGAGTTGGTCATATATATATATATATATATATATATATATTATATATACCAACACCTCCGCACAATCAGGATGTGACACAAAGTTCAATTTCTTAAGCGGAGTTCAACAGGTTTGAATTCAGAGTTTTCCTTCTCCTAGACCGGTTGCCTAACCAAGGTTAAGAGTCCAGTCTGCCCTACTATTTATCCATAGCTGGAGGGAGATTAGGATTCATACCTTTCCCAAGGGTATTAGCGCTATGTGAAATGCAATTACCATGTCCAGGATTTGAACTCGGGACGACGAGTCCATTTCCCATGACTTTAACCATTACACCACGCGCTTCCAAAACTGTCTCGCAATTTTAAATATATACAACCGAGTTTCGAAAATAAAAAGTTGGTCAATATAGGTCCTTGCTGGGCGGCCCATGTTAGCATGTCTATGTGCTGGCTTCCACCGGAGAACGTCGCTTATGAGTTCGTCCTTGCTCTTCCAGCAGTGTCCAGCATGTCTTGTCCGTCTCACTCGGATGGTTTGTGAGATAGAGGACAGGTGGTCGTACAGTTGCTTCCTTGTGGGGTGCTGTTTCCACGACCTGTTCAAGACTGCACACAGCATTCTTGTGCAGCTCTCATCTAGCTTAATCTTAAGGCGCCTCGTTAAGGTCCAAGTGGTGCAGCCATACAGCAGCACTGACACAACCACAGTTCTGAAGAATTCTTGTTTTAACTTGTCAGAGATTTCCATATGACTGATAATCAGTTTATAGCCGACTATGCCTTCCCTATTTGTACATTAACATCGCTTTCTGTGGATGAGATATTACTACCTAAGTATGTGAATTGTTCTACTGGCTTTAGAGGCTTAAACAAAGTTGGAGGCGCGTGGTCTAATGGTTAGAGTCGTGGGAAATGGACTCGTCGACCCGAGTTCAATTCCTGGACGAAACTGTTTGCATTTCACATGTTGCTAATACCCTTGGGAAAGGTATGAATCCGATTCTCCCTCCAGCTATGGGTAAATAGCAAGGTAGACTGGGCTCTTTAATCATGGCTAGGTAACCAGTCTAGGAGAAGGAAAACTCTGAATTCAAACCTGTTAAACTCCGCTTAAGAAATTGACCTTGTGTCGCATCCTGCTCGTGCGGGGGAGTTGGTAAATATATATAAAAGTTATATAGTATTAGGTATTCCTATCTAATAATTATGCAAAATAATGAATTGTATTTTTTTTTCTAATTGTCATGGCTTGTGCAGCTCTCACCTATCTTATTCTCACTGACATATCTATCAAGCTAAGCAATAGAAGTTAGAAAGTGGGAGGGAGAGGAGGAGAGAAGGATGAGGAGGAGGAGGAGGAGGAGCACTCAAAGAAGTTTTGAGTAACGAGAAGAGAACCCTTTTAGTTTGAATTCAGAGTTTTCCTTCCCCTAGACCAATTGCCATACCAAGGTTAAAGAGCCCAGACTGCCTTACTATCTACCCATTGCTAGAGGAAGAATAGTTGGATTCATACCAGTCCCAAGGGTACTAGTGCTATGTGAAATGCCAACAGCTGCATTTCAGGATTTGAACTTGTCTCACTATGTCCATTTCCTACAATGGTAACTATTATACCACGCACTTCCAATGTTAAAGAGTCCAGTCTGCTCTACTATTTATTCATAGCTGTGGGAAGAAGAGATGGGTTCATGCCTCAAGTAGTGTGTCTGGCGGGGCACATATATCTCCAAGTGTACAACTGGTTTGAATTCAGAATTTCCATTCTCCTAGACCAATTGCCATACCAAGGTTAAAGAGCCCAACCCTTCCTACCATTTACACATAGCTGGAGGGAGAATAGTTGCATCCCTACCTTTCCCTTACTTCACATTCTGCCAATCACTTTCCTCCTCTCTATGTATATCTTAATCACCTCCGCTTTATATATGCTTCTCAGTAGAGAGAGAGAGAGAGAGAGAGAGAGAGAGAGAGAGAGAGAGAGAGAGAGAGAGAGAGATTGGAGAGTCGGAAACGTATTTGCACGTTTCATAAGCAACCAACTCGATCAACTTCTCGGGTGTTAATAAATTCAAATTAGGTCAAACGTTCCCTTTCTTAGAAATCTTAGAATTATTATTCAAGTATTAGCGCTATGTGAAATGCAAACAGCATCATCGAGGATTTGAACTCGTGTTACCGTGTTCATTTGGCACTACGATAACCATTGCACAATGAGCGCCTCCTTGCACCAGACTATGCGAGGGCCTAATAAATACCGACGTGTCTAGAATGCCTAATTCAATCATTTATTTACCTGTTGATGGGCACTTTACGTGGTGAAATGGTTGGCAAGATAGATTTACAGAACATTGTCAGTGAGTTCGATTCTCATTGGGTGCTCCATACTTCTGTTGTATACCCACATCGACATCGACATTGAACACCGAACATCGGGTATATAAACGGTGAGTGAGACAGACAGAGAGTTCTCGGATGAGAGAGAGAGAGAGAGAGACAGACAGACAGATTAGAGACTTACTTTAAAGATGATGTTGGTGATCTTCATTTTCCCTGGTTATGTGTCGATTCTTCTAACTGCTTCTTCTTCTTAATTCTTCTAACTAAGGGCTTGTCTTCTTTTAGGCTGATTTTAGTCATTGTAATTAAATGAACGAACAAGACTTTTTTTTCTTGATCAAGTTTATTATTTAGCCCATGATTTTCCGCGCGGATGTGTGATCGACCTTCAGCAGCGACACGTCTGCTCTGCTCCAAAATCACGTCGAATCTAATCTCTAAACTAAATCACGTGTTACTCATGGCTCGTGAGATTCGCGCCTCTATGGGGTCAAGGGTTAATAACAGTCAGTGGTAAATTTCCACTGGCTCCCTTGACTTTAACATGACAGACCTGAATTTAATTCTACTTACAGGTACTGCTCACAATTTATGACACCTAATAAGTTGTAACACTTCTGGCCTTGTGTCACATCTAAGCTAAGCTAAGTAAATAAATATTTACCTGTTGATTTGTTTTCTGCGTCTCGATATCACCTGTCAGATTCGGTTAAATTGCAAATCATCGTCAAAATTAAAACGGAAAAATTGGCTTGGGCATAGATCTTAATGAATTTAATTATTATAAAGGGTACGATTTATGTTATTTTTAACTTAAATTTTAACCGTTAGTTGTGTTTAAGGGAAAAAAATAGATAAAATAACAGATGAATGATAAGACTAGTCAGAATTAATAAACATGTACAAACAAAAAACTTACTTTCTGTTTCCATATTACAGGCGACGCGTGCTTTTCTTAAGTATGGATGATCAAAAGTATATTATAATCCGTGTTTTTTATGTTAATAATTCTCGGAAAATATTTATCTCCCTTAAAAATTAGTTCTCTTGCGGCTCTCTGTAGGAGAAAAACGGTTAAAAAACACAACTAACGGTTAAAATTTAAGTAAAAAATATCATAAATCGTGTCCTTAGTAATAATTAAATTCATTAATATCTATGCCCAAGCCAAGTTTTTCCGTTTTAATTTTGACGATGATTTGCAATTTTAACCTCAGATTCTTCTTGAGTTTTATTCAATAAATGAATTTAACTTAGTCGATTTTCATTTGAAACGTTTCAATCTACGCCCCATCGATGTGTGTATAACGCTCTGCTATTCATCTTCATTATATTTTATGTTTTTCACTTGTGATTCGTTAACGTACACAAGATTTCCAAGCGTTGTTAACGCTACTGTTATTCGACTCCAGGATAAACGTGATCTACTTGGAGACAAACGTCACTAAAGACTTTTTTGTATTCGCCGATCAATGCTAACACAAAGAAAGGTTTGCTTGAAGCCATTGTTTGTAATGCCGTTTCTAACAGGATGCACCATCTTTGCATTGAATGTTGGCCTCATCTAACAAATATCTATCATTTTAGAGACATTTAATTTACGGCATTAAAAATAAACAGATCCTTGAATATATACTAGAAGCGACGGGTATTATTAGGCAATATCGTTTTTATTTTCGAAAGTCGGTCGTATTTATTTAAAATTGCGTGACAGTTTTTAAAAAAATAAAATAAAATGAAACTACCGAAGAAAAATATATTTTAAAGGAGGAAGTAAATATTTACATTTACTTGTCGATAAAAAAACCCTGGGTGGTAGTTTATTTTTAACGCCTTCAAACCACTAAAAAAAAGTTATAAAAACGCCTTTAAACCGCTAAAAATATTTTAAAGAGGAGAGGTTAAATATTTACTTGTCGAGAAAAGACTGGGGGGGGGAGTCGGTGTGTGTAAAATTTTGCTCTCATATCGCATTATCTTTTCGGGAAAAACGCCTTCAAACAGCCAAGGAATTTAATAGTAGCGCGGGTTGGATTTTCAGCAGGCACCGCTTAGCGTTTTTTAGGGTCAGGACGCATTTATGCAATATGCACCGAAGCGGCTACCCAGAATCACCTGGGTATAGGAGGAAATAAAAAAATGTGTTGTAATGGTTAGTAAGTTAGTTTTGCAGATCCATTATTATAATGTATATTTTTAGATATTAGATCCATTTATATATATATATATATATATATATATATATATATATATATATATATATATATATATATATATATTAGATCCATTATCATAATGTATAATTTTTAGATATCTTTGTGACTATAAATCAAATATTCATAATTTTTGCACAAAGTCAAGAACTGGTGATATTTTATGTGTATATATATTTACTTTGTCATTAATTGTTTTATTTTTCTAGTTTCTTCAGGAGATAGACCCATACACACACACACACACACACACACACACACACACACACACACACACATCTACCCTTTGTATATATATTGATCATGATAAATAGATACGCCAACGTTACCAGGCGATATCTGAATGTCCTGATGAAGCTTATAGATATATATTTAATATATATTTGATAATCCAAACATCGACAATAATCTTTTAAAAAATTAATGAATCATCCACACATCTCCTATTTTTCACATTCATTTATTACTTTTCCACATATTGTTGGATTAATTTCCATTTCTTCCAAACACACACACACACACACACACACACACACACACATAACCACACTGATGAGAGGTGAAACATCGAAACACTTGTCTGTGGATTACTTATTTATTATATATACTCCCACTTTGGTTGAGTTCTCTAAATAGGGATTCAATGGTAAAATTCACCGTTCTGGCGTGTAGCTAACCCTCACTTTGTTTACAAATTCATTTCCGCTTAGAAATGCATCAATTAAATATTCTCCTATATTTGACAGCTGCCTCTGGCCGCACGTGTAAGAGGCTTGGCGAACTAAAGTTCATTCGGGTCTCAAACCCGGCCAGGGGTAGCTGTTAAGGTATAACCACACTGATGAGAGGTGAAACCTCGAAACACGTGTCTGTGGATTACTTATATATATATATATATATATATATATATATATTCTCAATTTAAAAAAAGTCAATTATATGTGAAGATCTTGAGATTCGTTTTTGTCCTGCTTTTAAAAAAATTGATGATAGTTGCCAAACCATGGTTAAATAGAGCAGTCTGTCCTACTATTTACCCATAACTAAAGAGAGTATATTTGATTTCATAACTTTCCCAAGGGTATTAGCGCTATTTGAAATGCAAACAAAATCGTCCAGGATTTGAACTCGTCTCGCCGTTCTGACACCAGATCGTTCTGTGTTGCGTGGCGGCTCTCATTCGGAGTTATGATGTGTCATATAAAAATAATCGTTGTATACTTATCTCTGGACCGATACTACTTTGAGAGGCTCGAATCTGGTTGCTGGGATGATGTTGAGTTGGCTGGCAATTCTTTGATGTTTTACGTTTGGAACCAACTTGGGATGCTGGGGATATCTTGCCTTGTGCCATTTATAGTTTTTAGTAATAACACAAGGCGGCTTATTTTTTCTCATGAGATTTCCTGGACGAAGCTGTTCTCCCCCCAGCTATGGGTAATAGCAGGACAGACTGGGCTCTTTATCCATGGGTAGGTAACTAGTCTAGGAGAAGGAAAACTCTGAATTCAAACCTGTTAAACTCCGCTTAAGAAATTGACCTTGTGTCGCATCCTGCTCGTGCGGAGGGGTTGGTAGATACACGTAAACTCACGACTTGAATACTACGTGTTAAATACTAGTTAACCTGATGATCGATAGTTATGACTTTATATAATAGTAATAGAGTATTATAATAATAGTTTATTATAATAGTAATAGAGTATTATAATAATAGTTTATTATAATAGTAATAGAGTATTATATAATAGTTTATTATAATAGTAATAGAGTATTATAATAATAGTTTATTATAATATAAGTATATAATAATAGTTTATTATATAGTAATAGAGTATTATAATAATAGTTTATTATAAAGTAATAGAGTATTATAATAATATTATAATAGTAATAGTATATAATAATAGTTTATTATAATAGTAGATAATAGTATTATAATAGTAATTATTATAATAGTAATAGAGTATTATAATAATAGTTTATTAGCTCAGTCGGTAGAGCGTTCGACTAGAAACCACAAGGTTCCTAGTTCGATACCGGTCCTCGCCAACTCAGCGTATGAGTAGCACAGGGATCTGTGCGGTAAAGTAAGGAGCTGATGGTAGGTGTGGCGCTCCACCTCAGATGCTAAAACAATCTCCTTGGTCTAGCGCTATTGAAAAGGGGATAGACTCCCTCGCTGATTGGCTGATACCGACTTTAGGCCGCCCCGTCGACTTTTTATTCCTATCTAATAATTTATGCAAAATAATGGATTGTATTTTTTTTTCTAATTGTCATGGCTTGTGCAGCTCGCACCTTATAATAGTAATAGAGTTGCGAGACTAGCGCGCTAACCATTACACTATTATGGGATATTCTTGGACTTCGTTTTTGCTTCTTTTTCTTCCTTGTGGAGCTGACTCGTGGCGTGTACGGTTTTAACCCTAGCTTCGAACGACTAATCTTGTCTTAAAATAAACTTCACAACATGGACGTTGGTTGGTGAGTGGACGGGTGGATGGGTTGAGTCATTCAACGGATGACCTTATGCAATCTGTGACGAAAAGATTTGCTCCACAGCTCATAATTGTGTATTTCTTTTTTCATCTTTCAGAAACACAGAGGAGAGATGTGGGTTACAACGAAAATGAATTGATTTTCATCAATGAGGAATTAATTGGAGGCTACAAGGATCTTTTGACGTGGGCCGAGAATAACATCGCTTTTGAGGATCAGTGGATTCAACCATTATACTCCGTTTTAACTGAAGAGGATTACAAACATCAGTTAAAAGAGAAAAACGTAAGTTAATGGGTTATTTCCTATAAGTCTAACATAAACAAAGGGGAACCACTCTTGACTGATAAATTATTTATTTAGAGTCTGGTCTCACACAGCTATATTCTCAAACTCTGGTTATTTCCTATAAGTCTAACATATCTAGTGGGAGCCAGTGCTTTCACCATGATTTGACCATAAGTTAAGAGGGTACTCTATGAGGAAGTGGTCCGATCTCTCGTCTATAAAGGTTATTTCCTATAAGTCTAACATATTAGTGATCTAGTGGGAACGGTGCTTTCAAGAGACCAAATAAAAGGAAATCTTAATATTGGTTGACTTGTTTTATTTAAACTTTCATCATGACTTTAATAGTTGGTTGGTATTTGATAAGACACAAAATTGGAGGCAGCGGGGGACTTAACTCTCTATAGACCGTTAAGAGTCTGGTCTCACACAGCTATATTCTCAAACTCTGGTTATTTCCTATAAGTTTAACATAAACAAAGCAGAACCACTCTTGACTGATAAATTATTTATTTATTTTCCCATTAAACTAACCCTAAACGCTAACCCTAAACCCTAAACCCTAACCCTAACCCCGTCTTCTTTTTTCCAAGTAATCAATCAATAAATAAATAATTTATCAGTTAAGAGTGGTTCCCCTTTGTTTATGTTAAACTTATAGGAAATAACCAGTAAATGTTCATTGTACGATGGTAATCCCAAAAGGTAATAAGGTATCATCCAGACAACGAAGGAGCCTATCCCCTTTTCGCTAGCGCTAGAGCAAGGAGATTGTTTTGGCGTCTGAGGTGGGGCGCCACACCTACCATCAGCTGTAGAGTTAAAAATGTTAAGAAGACATGAAGCACACGTATAATAATTGATGATAAAGTAAAATCGTCGGGATGGCCTAAAGTCGGTATCAGCCAGACAGTGAGGGAGTATATCCCATTTTCACTAGCGCTAGACCAAGGAGTTATTGTTACGTTAGTGTACACTAACAGATCCCTGTGCTACTCATACGCTGATTTAGCGAGGGCCGGTATCGAACCCGGGACCTGGTGGTTTCTAGTCGAACGCTCTACCGACTGAGCTAAATCGACAAGAACAAATTTTCCAGATATTTCTATAGGCTATGTTACAAAATACAGGAAAACAATCCTTGAAGGATATTGTTTTTGCGCCACACCTACCATCAACTATGTATATAGTTATTTACTAAGCGTAGATTAGATGCGGCACAAATCCAGAAATATGGGGCACCCAGTGAGAATCGAAATCACTAACAATGGTCTGCTAATGCTAGCTTGCTAACCATTACACCACGTGAGGTGCTCATCAGATTATATGATATTATCTCCCGTCGATTTCGACGTATGAGGTTCAGACAACCTTTTTCATCTAACCTTGTGTGTTAATCGCAGGTGACATTTCAGCCCCGCCAATGATTTGCAAAGTGTGTGCATTATTTAAATGTATTGCTGGGACACTAGCCAATACTCTAGTCCTTTCTCTAGCTTGACGCAGCTTGGTGACCTCCGTTGCTGCAAAATCCTTAATACCATTGCAACACAAAGTCCTCCACATTCTACGATTGAGTGCTGTGCTCTCAAAAGTAGCGTAATCTATATTTGCAGCTGAGGTTACTTTTCAGCTTGTCCTTAAACCTGAGCAATGGTTGACCCACGTTTCTTTGACCACTGTCAAGCTGACTATACAACAGAATCTTTGGTATTCTGTCATCATGCATTCGCAAAACATGACCAACCCAACGCAATTGTGATTTTATAAGGAAGCTCTCCATTCCGTCAATGTTGCCTATGGTGAAAAGGTCAGCATTAGACATTCTGTCTTCGAGGGTGAGTCCACAGATTGCTCGTAGGCAACCTTTGTGGAAAACGTCTAACTGCCGAATCTGTTTTCGATACAGTGTCCATGACTCCGAGCCGTACAAAAGAGTGGTAAGAACAACAGCTCTGTATACCTGTATCTTGGTTGCAAGCCTAATTCCCCGTTCATTCCAGAGTCGGTGGCGAAGCTTCCCGAAGGCAATAGAAGCTTTGGCAATTCTATTAACAATCTCATCATCCAGGGTTCCACTTGAATTAATCTTGCTGCCAAGATAGTTAAAACTCTTTACATATTTCAGATCATTTCCGCCAACTTGTATAGGTGTGTCCGGGAGCGTGTGGACGGATGGCTTCTGCTTGATGCCTCGTACTTGCTTAGGTGTGAGAGATGGCTGATGGATAACCTCAATTTTCTATACATATATTATACATAACCTCAGTTTTCTATACATATATATATATATATATCCGTTTGTGGGAGGTACATATATCAGGTTTGGGCATCAGTATGAAGCATTAAAGAAATATATATATATATATATATATATATATATATATATATATATAAGTCATCCACAAACAGGTGTTTCGGCGTTTCACGCCTATTCAGTGTGGCTAGACACAACAACTATCCTTGTCTAGGGTCGAACTCAGACTGACTGTTTGCCAGCCTGATATCTTACCCCCTCGGCCACTGACAGCTGCTGTAGCGGGACTGGTGTTTTTAAATTATTAAATACATAGGTTTGTTTATATATTTTTACGATCACAGAGAGATCTAGTCTGCGGGCAAACGATCATTGCTTATATGCTTAGTAGTGAAAGTTAATTTTAATCACCAATTAGAGAGCTCATACCGAATTATATATATATATATATATATATTATATATATTATATATGTGTGTGTGTGTGTGTGTGTGTGTGTGTGTGTTTGCGAGAAAAATAAAAAAAGAGAAGAGAGCGTAAATAAAAAGGGGGAGACAATCATAGAGAGCAGAGGTTATGAGATTTAGAAATAAACATGCAGTTTTGTGTTGGGATCAGCTTTCGCAAGGGCGATGATTGGACGGTTGTGCCCATGATTATAGGAGAACTTGGAACAGTCTTTTGAGTATTACTAAATGATTAGAAAATTTGTCAGCAATGACATTGTAAAAAATGATTATAATAAAATAAATTCATACGGTAATCTTATAATAAGTGGAGGCGCGTTGTGTAATAGTTATCGTCGTAGGAAATATACTCGGAGACCAGAGTTACAAAAAAAAAAAAAAAAAAGAATGAACTCGGTGTCACGAGTTCAAATCCTCAAATGCTGTTTGCATCTCATATAGCGCTAATACCCCTGGGAAAGGTATATATCCAATTATTCTCCCTCCAGCTATGGATAAATAGTAGAGCAGACTGGCTCTTTAACCAACCAGTCTTGGCAACTAGTCTATGAGAAGGAAATCTCTGAAATCAAACTTGTTAAACTCCGCTTAAGAAATTGGTCTTGTGTCACATCCTACTTGTGCGGAAGGGTTGGTAAATATGCAATTCTTATGAAAATATGGATTAAAATAAGATCTGAGGACCCCCGTCCCACAAAAAACAAAAAATAAGACACCCCTCCCCAAAAAAAAAAAAACAAGAACAAAAAAGCAAAAAAGAACCCCCCCAAAAAAGTAAAAACAAAGAAACAAACAAAAAACAAGAAAACAAGAAACAAAAAAGCAAAAAAGAACCCCCCCCAAAAGTAAAAAACAAAGAAACAAACAAAAAACAAGAAAACAACAAGAAACAAAACAGCAAAAAAGAACCCCCCCAAAAGTAAAAAAAAAAACAAACAAAAAAAACAAGAAAACAACAAGAACAAAAAGCAAAAAAAGAACCCCCCAAAAAGTAAAAAACAAAGAAACAAACAAAAAACAAGAAAACAACAAGAAACAAAAAAGCAACCCCCCAAACAAAAACAAACAAAGAACACCCCCCCAAAAAAAAAAAGAACAAAAAAAAAAGCAAAAAACCCCAAAAACAAAAAACAACAAAAACAAAACAAAAAAACAAAAAAAAAAAAAAATAACACAAAACAAAACAATGAAGCCCTTGTAATTCTTGGAGCCATCTTCAAGTCAGGTGTAGCTGACGGGACATTCTAAGGTCAGGTATAGCCGATCTGTGGTGGATGGAAAAGGGAGCATATCGTCTTTTGTGGAATTACGTCAAAATATAATTAGTATCGGATAGTAGAAGGTTGAAAGAATCCGCCCACATACTGTTCTAAGATAATTAGATCAGTAGACCGAGCATAGGCATTAATAATTTGATGTATCATTAATCAGGAAAGAACATCTGAAGATCAAGACAGATGTACGAGTTTTACAAAGGAATCAAGAAAGATGTTAATATCATGTATATATATATATATATATATATATATATATATATAAGAGCAGATTAATGTCGCTACTCGCTCTCTCTCTCTCTCTCTCTTTCTCTCCCTCCACACACACACACAAACACACACACACACACACATATATATATATATAAAGACAACGCTATCATATAAAAGGGATGAAGAACTCTTTGGTGGCCTTTACATATATCCAGATGTGTGTATTTATCAGTTAAAACCCTCCTCGTGTAGGTAACGATGGCCGAGTGGTTAAGCAGCCTGACTGATGCTGAATCGATCGGGTTTCCATCCCTTGTGGGATGTCTAGCCACACTGATGAGACGTGATACGTCGAAACACGTTGTTTGTGGGTGACTGTATATATATATATATATATATATATATATATATAATGGACACATAATATGTTAGAATATATTTATTTACTAAGCTTAGCTTAGATGTGACACAAGGCCAGAAGTACGGAGCGCCCAATGAGAATCAAACTCATTAACAATGGTCTGCGAATTTAGCTTGCTAACCATTACACCACATGAGGTGCCCAGGTTATTTAGTAAGCTAAGCTTGGTTGTGGAACAAGGCCAGAATCCCGGGGCTCCGAATGAGAATCGAACTCACTAGCAATGGTCTACGAATCTAGCTTGCTAACCATTACACTACGTGAGGCGCCTAATACGTTAGACTATAAGATAGGCTGTAACGCCAATCATGCAAGTGCACGTTTGTCTATATGGAGTTATTCACAAAGCTTAGCTTAGATGTGGTACAAGACCGGAATTATGGGGCGCCCAATCAGAATCGAACTCACTAACAATGGTCTGTAAATCTAGCTTGCTAACCATTACACCATGTGAGTTGCCCCATTCTTAGAGGTATAGTTATTTACTAAGCTTAGCTTAGATGTGACACAAGGCCAGAAGTATGGGGCGCCCAATGAGAATCGAACTCACTAACAATGGTTTGCAAATCTAGCTTGCTAACCAATACACCACGTGAAGTACCCATATTCCTCTATATATATTTACCAACCCCTCCGCATGAGCAGGATGCGACACATGGTCAATTTCTTAAGCGGAGTTTGAATTCAGAGTTTTCCTTCTCCTAGACCGGTTGCCTAACCAAGGTTAAAGAGCCCAATCTGCCCTATTATTTATCCATAGCTGGAGGGAGAGTAGGATTCATACCTTTCCCAAGGATATTAGCGCTAAGTGAAATGCAATTACCACGTCCAGGATTTGAACTTGGGGTGACGAGTCCATTTGCCATGACTTTAACCATTACACCACGCGCTTCCTACATATTCCCATATTCCTCTATATGTATGTTCACGTGCGCGCGCGCGAGTGTGTGTATGTGTGTGTGTATGTGTGTGTGTGTGTAATAAATAGTAGATTTGAAATTAACATGAGAAAAACTAGAAGAGAAATAAAAGGTTGTTTATTCTCTTCACGTATTTGGTTATTTTCTGAATGTTTAATTTAATGAGTTTCTATTTTTAGTTTCCTGTTTTGTTTTTTTCAGGTACATTTTTATCTTTTGATAATAGATTTACTTTTTCTTATAACACCCCCCCCCCCCCAGTGTCATTTTCATTTTCTCATTATTCCAACAGCGACCTCGACTCTTACAAGTTTATCATTATCTATACTAGCAAATAAATGCAGCCCTCCGAATGCAAGTATTTATGTTTTAATGTAATAAGATATCATATTAAATTAGAAAGGCGAATGAAACTAAATAAGAATGTAGATAAAAAGATTTGAAACAGAGTGGGGGGGGGAGGAATCGAAAAATAGAACAACTGAAATTTACTCTTTGGTTTAGAAGAAAAATAACTTTTTTTAAAAAAATGGTTGGGATGTACTTACTTTGGGTCCACACACACACACACACCACACATCTCTCTTCTCTCTCTCTCTCTCTCTCTCTCTTTATATATATATATATATATATAAAGATTTTTTGTTTGTTTCTATAATGTGATAGAAGCATTATTTATAAATGTAATACGATAAAAAAATTTTTTTCTTTTTTTGAAGGCAAAATAATGCAGATTCATGTTGAAAAACATATTTATTCTTGTGCTCTTATTATTATTAATAATAAATAAGTAATCCACAGACACGTGTTTCAAGCTTTCACCTTTCATCAGTGTGGCTATACCGTTTAACAGCTACCCCTGGCCGGGTTTGAGATCCGAATGAACTTTCGTTCGCCAGTCCTCTTACCCGTACGGCCAGAGGCAGCTGTCAAATATAGGAGAATATTTAATCGCTAGATTTCTAAGCGGAAATAAATTCACTAGAGGCCTCAAACATATGTAAACAAAGCGAGGCTTAGCTGTGTGCCAGATACGGTGAATCTGCAATTAAATCCCTATTTAAAGTGCTCGGCCAAAGTTATAGCGTATATATATATATATATATAACGTCGGCTTCACCATCTACAAATAAATTTATCTTTTGGAATACATTGTTTTTCTTATTTATATTTCAACGTACTGTAGGATTTATTTCCATGTTTCAACCCCCCCATATATATATATATATATATATATATATATATATATATATGGTATAAATGTGAGGAGGTTAATCCGATAGTATGTGGAGAAAAGTAGACAAAAGTTTCCATAACATCCCGTGTTTGTCTACTTTTCTCCACATATATATATATATATATATCTGTGTGTGTGTGTGTGTGTGTGTGTGTGTGTTTGTGTGTGTGTGTGTGTGTGTGTGTGTGTGTAAAATCACTTTTCATTTAACGATATTATATGCGCCATTGTATAATTGTGGTAATTGTGGACCAAGAAAACAAACAGTTTGTCTTCGATCAGTTCCGCTAGTAATCAGGTGATGGATGATTTTTACAACCAATTAAACCCGGTCATCATGAGGATCCCTTTCAATTATAAACTGATCCCCAGGGGAGACATTAATGCTTGGATCCGATCAGGTCAACAAACATGCCCCCGGTGTCTCAGGGATTTCGATGGAGTTTGGCAAAATTAACTTTAACGCATCACGCATTCCTTCTATCTGCAAAGAATTTGAACTGTCCCAACATGACAGCTTTTTCCAAACGGCCAAACTGTCACACACACACACACACACACACACACACACACACACACACTCACACACACACACATACATAATAAAGACTGGCACATACAAGATGATGTAAGATCCAAGGAACAGAATGTTTACATATCACCCCCCCCCCCACTTATCCCTGCACCTGTTTTCTTTCAGACGAATTCCTTATTGTGTAGCAAGACGTCTTTATTTTTCTACGTTTTATTTTCATCTGTGGAGTCACACGCACACGCGCGCGTGCACACACACACACACACACACACACACACACACACACATACACACACTTTTAATGCCAAAACCATAGCAGAATTTTTTTTACAATAGCCAAACTCTCTCTCTCTCTCTCTCTCTCTGAATAGTGATATACGCTTAAACATTAAAATCTTTCACTAGAAATGATAAAATCCTTCATGCCTTTCCCAAGGGCAGTAAACATAAACAAAGGGGAGCTTCTCTTGACTGATAAATTATTTATTTATTTATTGGTCTACTAGGAAAAAAGAAAATGGGGTTAGGATTAGGGTTTAGGGTTAGTTTAATGGGAAAATAAATAAATAATTTATCAGTCAAGAGTGGTTCCCCTTTGTTTATGTTGGACTTATAAGAAATAACCAACTTAACTACTTGCACCCGGAGGGTGGATATATAAGATACAGCAAGCACTGTAAGCAACCGGTTATTTCCTATAAATCTAACATAAACAAAGGGAAACCACTCTTGACTGATTATTTATTTATTGATCTACTAGGAAAAAAGAAGACTGTGTTAGGGTTTAGGGTTAGGGTTAGGGTTTAGGGTTAGTTTAATGGGAAAATAAATAAATAATTTATCAGTCAAGAGTGGTTCCCCTTTGTTTATGTTAGACTTATATGAAATAACCAGATATCTTTTTCTGTTCTCATGATTTCTTTTTACTTCTTTCAGCACGACTTGATATACATGTACATATCCATCTGCGATGAACCGGAAGGACATTTCCTAATTGAGGTAACATCAATAAAGGGTTATACTTGCAAATCGTCGTCAAAATTAAAACGGAAACTTATTTGTTGGTGATCCATGACAGTTTAACTACAGTGTACGAATGAACTTTTTTGCGAATTGGGTTTAGGGGTTTGGGGATTAAGTTTGTTATTAATTACGTATTGCTTAAAAAAAACAACAACAACAAAAAACCCCAAATTACTATACATTTAATGTTGAAAAATATTTTTTTAAAAACCAAGTTTAATTGAAATTATACATTGCTGATGTAATGAACATGTAAATACCTTGGTACCCCCTCACTATAATCTGATTGGACAGTGTCATGTATAAATATTCGACACTGTGGTGGTACAGGCACCTATACCTACACCTATACATAAACCTACAACCTAATCTTACTCGCTAGACTACACCACGCCTGCTCGGAAGACGTATTGCTATTCGACGCACCAGCTACTACTGCGATAATATACCAAATACCAACTTCAGAATATATCCCTTAACCCGGATATATCAATTGCAATACTAACACAAACAACTGAAACTAATGTGTCTACCGTTGGATTCAATAATTAATTTCAATGGTTAATTAAATATATAGTAATTTGGTTTTTTTGTTGCTTTTTTTTTTTTAACCGTAACCCAATTCACAAAAAAGTTCATTCATACTCTGTAGTTAAACTGTCATGGATCACCACCAAATAAGTGTCCGTTTTAATTTTGACGACGATTTGGAAGTTTAACCCAATAAAGTTCACAATCATTGATCTTCCTTCACTTACTTCACTATATATCTATCTCAGACTTGTAGAAAATAATACAGAATAAAACTATAGAAAATAATGCAAGAGCAAACATTCGTCTGAATAAAGAAAAAAAAGTTTAGCTTTTCTTTTAGTACCAGACTGTGTTTTAGTCTACCCACAATGCATTCCGAGTCATTTGATGAAGAGGCTAAATAACTTCCGTAATCGACTATCTTCTTTCTGCTGACGAAGCAGACGCCATTTTTGGAATTATTACATCTGGGACTAATCTAAAAACACCGTATATATTTGTTTACGGAAATTAAAGAAAACAGCTATCGAAATAAAAAAAACAAAAACAAATAGATAAAAAATCCACCCTCCGGCACAAGTATTTACATTTTAATATTATTAAATATTATATTCAATTAGAAAGACTAATGAAATTAAATACGAACACAAAAAATTCTAATTGATTTAAATATAAAATTATACATAGGATTGATTTTAATACGTTTGAGAATAAAACAATGATATTAGAAATCAATGACACCAAGTAATTATTTATTAAACTCGTTTTTATTAAAACCAGTATGCAAATTATTCACACCAAATACTATGTAAACATTTATTTCTTAATGATATATAACACACACCGCAAGATTTTAAACTCATTAATAATATGGGCTGTTTTGACGTAAATCTATCCCAGCTAGAATTTAATAGAGACATTGTCAATAAATAAGAAGCTAAGTAAGATTAAATCCTGATTATTTAATAACCATTGATAATATAACGTAAATAACTAAGGGAATTGTGACGTTGGTCGTGACGTAGGTTCGGTTACAGACAGACGCACACTCTCCATTATAATATGTATCAAATTAAGTAAGGGCCAAAGGGGAGTGTTGTATGTCATGGACTACTCAGCCACCAGGATTCCATCCTTAAGCATCACAGGTCGCGACCCACGGCCAACAGGTGGTCCCATTGCAGAGGTGCAGTCCGTGTATTATAAATCCCCAGCTAACAGGGCTATTTGGAAATAAGAGTTTTACTACCCTTGGACCAATTGGAGGCGCCTGTGGTGTTAATAGTTGCCGTAGGAAATGGACACGGCGACACGTGTTTTCTTCCGACAACTCAGAGACAATCAAAATGGCCTACCCCTTTCCTGAGATTGACTATGCAATATATGAGGTATGTCAGAAAAGTTCCAGTATGCCAGAAAACTTTGATATGAGGGGTAACGTCCACTGCGAGTTCTTGCCACAGAACCAGACGACCAACCAGTATGTCTAGAGATACTGTGGCGTTTGCTACGTTCAGTGCGCAAGAAGAGGCGAGAGATGTGTTAGGACAACTCGTGGGTGCTTCACCATGACAACGCACCTGCCCACACTTCCCTGAGTATCCGAGAGTTCTTGGCCCAGAAGAACATCACTGTGCTGGAGCAACCTCCTTACTCGTCCGACCTGGCTCCATGTGATTTTTTTCTTCTTCTCCAAGCTCAAGGGGTCCTCAAGGGAACCCATTTTGAGGATGTGCACGACATCAAAAAGGCCGTGACGACAGAGCTACGGAGAATTCTGGAAGAATCCTTCTAGGAGTGCATGCAGGCGTGGCAGTGAAGGATAGGAAAGTGCATTAGACTCCACGGGGTGGTGGTTACTTTGAAGGAGGATTACTTGTAGTTTGTAGTTTGGATTGGAAATATTTTTTTTGTGACACCAGTCCTGGAATTTTTCTGACATACCTTGTATTAGCTCTTCAAAAGAGTAAAACTTATCCCTTTTACGCTCTCCACTTACTTTTAATTCTTCAATAAACCCCCTTAAAGACCAAGTATCACACTATTTTGCGTGACGATAACCTTCACATCAATAGCAAATCCAATCATCATTTTAAGTCTTTAAGAATTTATACTATAAAATCTTTCTCATTCAATGTTTTTCTTCTCTTTTTTTTCAAGCTATTTAACGACATTGTTCCCAAAACTTGCGAGAATTTTAAAGCGCTTTGCTTAAAACATGTTACGCCAACAGGACTTCCATTGTGTTATGTAGACACAATATTTCATCGAATTGTGCCGAACGGATGGATTCAAGGAGGAGGTAAGTATGTTTTACCTATTTTTTCTATAGCTTATTCTTGTAATGGTTACTAAGTAGTATTTCTTTTTTTTAACCAAAAACAGATTTAAGAAAAAATCTGTATTATTTGGACTATTCGGACTATTGTCATCATCTTTATTGTTATCCGCAAAACGTTTCGGCCGATGCGCCTTCCGGTCTTCTTCAGGTATTTCTTGTACCTAATCATGGTTAATGGAATGAGAACAGTCTACCCCCGTGGATTAAATAAAGGGCTAGATACGAAGTTCTGTGAAGGCTCCCAAGTTCGACAAGAAGGTTCCCGAGATCGAAGAGAAGGTTCCCGAATCCGACAAGAAATACCTGGAGAAGTCCGGAGGCAACATCGACCGAAACGTTGTGCAGATAACAATAAAGATAAGGACAATAGTCCGAATAATCCAAATAATCCAAATCATCAAGCGTCATCTCAAATATTCAGAGAAAAAGAAAAAAAAATATATTCTGAAAATAGACTGACAAACACCAACTCCAAGTTCAAAAACCTTGAAGGATATTTTTAGAGATAAGAAGTAATAAAAGGGAATTAGAGAAGAAGAAGGAAAAGGGTTAGAGAGAATAGAAAAAGGGGTGTTTTGAAAAAGATCACGCGAACAAGACAAGAAAAAGTACCCGAGAGACCAACATAAAGAGCACACGCACTAAACATATCAGTCTAAGAATCTTCTGGCGATAACTGAATTTGTCCAGGAAGAACCTTAGAACTATCAAACAAGTAAGGTTTTCAAATTCTATACAAAGGTTTACATTCCAAAAATTAACAACCACACAACACATCTTTCGTAACTCATTCGCACAAAATTGTGGACCATTTGGTTTTCCCTTTTTTACTTGCAATAGTTCCTAACAGATTTAAGAAACAAAGAAAAATATCGTATTCTAAAAATAGACTAAACCAGACTGACCGATGCCAATTTCAAAACAGTAACGGACATAGTGAAGGAGAAGAAGTTATAAGAGAGAATTAAAAAGAGGGAAAAGGTTTAGAGAGAATAGAAAAAATAGGTTTTGAAAAAGAACACGCGGTCAAGACAAAAAGAAGTTAGTAGCTAAGAGACCAGCACAAAGAGCACACGCACTAAAGATATCAGTCTAAGTATGTTGTGACGATAACTAAATTTTTCCAGGAAGAACCTTGGAACTGCCAAACACATAAGCTTTGAAAATACTATCAAAACTTTACATTAAAATATTAACAACCACACATCTTTTTTAACCTAACGCAAATAATCTATATATATATATATGGGAGAATAAGTGCTTAATTGGAGTCGTACCTAATTTTGAAAATTAATTAATTAATAATGAATTAGGCGGGAATACCTATTAAATGTATGGCTAAACAAATCGAGAAAAATCAATCTCTGTATGTACATTTCGGCCTATTAGGCCTCATCAGCAGAGCTATAGATCGGAAGACCGCCCAGTGCGTGATTTGAAACCGGACTGCCAAGCTGACAGGCCGATCCCATAACCCCTACCCCAAACGGACTTCTTAGATTTTACGACTTGTTTAGAGTAGGTTAATATTCCACTTCTAGTGACTTTTATTACACGACGATATGATAAGTTGTAAACACGGTTTGTTTAGAATGGCTTTTTGCCGATAATTTTTGGGAGAATAAGTGCTTAATTGAAGTCGTACCTAATTTTGAAAATTAATTAATTAATAATGAATTAGGCGGGAATACCTATTAAATGTATGGCTAAACAAATCGAGAAAAATCAATCTCTGTATGTACATTTCGGCCTATTAGGCCTCATCAGCAGAGCTATAGATCGGAAGACCGCCCAGTGCGTGATTTGAAACCGGACTGCCAAGCTGACAGGCCGATCCCATAACCCCTACCCCAAACGGACTTCTTAGATTTTACGACTTGTTTAGAGTAGGTTAATATTCCACTTCTAGTGACTTTTATTACACGACGATATGATAAGTTGTAAACACGGTTTGTTTAGAATGGCTTTTTGTTTAGAATGGCTTTTTGCAAGTGGAATATTAACCTACTCTAAACAAGTCGTAAAATCTAAGAAGTCCGTTTGGGGTAGGGGTTATGGGATCGGCCTGTCAGCTTGGCAGTCCGGTTTCAAATCACGCACTGGGCGGTCTTCCGATCTATAGCTCTGCTGATGAGGCCTAATAGGCCGAAATGTACATACAGAGATTGATTTTTCTCGATTTGTTTAGCCATACATTTAATAGGTATTCCCGCCTAATTCATTATTAATTAATTAATTTTCAAAATTAGGTACGACTCCAATTAAGCACTTATTCTCCCAAAAATTATCGGCAAAAAGCCATTCTAAACAAACCGTGTTTACATATATATATATATATA
This sequence comes from Doryteuthis pealeii, assembly GCA_023376005.1. Lineage (NCBI taxonomy): Eukaryota > Metazoa > Mollusca > Cephalopoda > Myopsida > Loliginidae > Doryteuthis > Doryteuthis pealeii. The sequence continues at coordinate 64,253,550 of CM042165.1, forward strand.
TATATATATATATATAAATATTAAAATTCGAAGGCAATACAATGCGTATAAAAAATAAAGACAAAAAGATGTTTTAAATGTCTTATCGATTTCGAAGTTAGAGCTTCATCATCAGAGTTTATTTTCAGAAATGACGTGCTTATGTTTTTTTATTTGTGTGGTTATAATTTCTCTTCTTATTTCCTTTTCCTCTCCTTTTTTTCCTCTCTTTCTTCTTCTCCTCCTTTATGAATGAAATGGGCGATATATATATATATATATATTTATATATGTACAATATTTCGAGTGATGTGCTCTCCGGTCTTCTTCAGGTGTTTCTTGTTGAACTCAGGTCCCAATTCTTTCTCTGATTCCCAGTCTTTTTTCCAAGCTTTTTGGGACTGTTCCAAGTACACCAACTACAATTGGTATCACTTTGACCCTCATATTACACAGGTTTTTCAATTCTCTGGAAAGGTCCAGGTATTTGTCTTTTCATTTTCCCTCATCTTCAACCTGTGATCTGCTGGAACTGCAAAGTCTACCAGTTAACAAGTTCTCATTTTTTTTGTTAACCAATACTAGGTTTGGTCTCCTGATTATTATTTTTTCCATACTTGCTGCAGCCGGTGGTTCACTGGAGGCTGAGTGACAGCAAGTCTCCTGAGGTCTCCACCCAAATTCTTTTTCAGAGCTTTGTGGACGATTCCAAGGGCACCAATTGCAATTGGTACAAACTTCACATTCATGTTCCACAGTTTCCTCAGTTCTCTGGCAAGGTCCAAGTATTTGTCTATCTTTTCGCTTTCTTTCATTTTCACTTGGTGGTCGGTCGGAACGGCAAAATCCACAAGAGGACAGGTTCTCTTCTTCTTGTATCTCGAAGTCCCAGATTATTATTATTATTATTATTATTATTATTATTATTATTAGTAGTAGTAGTAGTAGTTGTAATAAAACCAATATTTCTCTAGTTCTGAAATCACATATTTGCCTTTTCATTATTTTCCCCTCTGACAAAGCTACTTAATTGAAACGAATGCGTTTCTATCTGGTCACGCTTCCATCTGACGTCACGTGGCGACGCTGGTCACGTGACGAGGCTGGTATCGAGAGAAAACAATGGCGATCTTGCACGAGTTCACATGGTTGTGGTGAAAATCATGGTTGGAAGTCTCATTCCTCCCCCCTCCCAAAGAATTGGCTCCGTACTTCTCAAGTCGTGACAAGACATAATAGGTGGTTGACAGTGATTCCACATTGGAAGCCACCCGCCCCACCCCTTTTTGTTGTTGTTGTTGACCCTCACAGCACCCAGCAATTCCAGAAATCGTTTTTGATTCGCTAAAATTTTAAACCTTGGATCTGATTGGTCTGAAAAGTCGTTTACCGCCTTGTTTGGTATCAGGGGAAATCTTGAGAACAGAAAGCGAATTATCTGCGAAAATCAAGATACTCATGGGAATATCGGCTTTAATCCTAGACGTATTCAACGGACATTCACGACTATTATCGTAAATATTACCTAAAATAGCAATTCCCCATCAAACTAGCTCTGTTTCGAATGGAATTTAAAGAAAGAACAACGAACTAGACATATATATATATATATATATATATATATATATATATATATATATATATATATAATAAAAAGTAAGCCTAATGAGTCAGAGAATATCTACCTAGGTTTCTCCTCACGGATCATCAAGATAATTCTGATTGCCAGGGTTTGGTGCAAAATTCATTTTATTCCCATAAATCGTCACAAGGGAATACAAAATTAGCATAAAAAAGAAGAAAACAATAAAACATAAATAACTACAACAAACCAAACTTAAATTTTATTGGCTCTACTTTTTGTATTGAGCACTTTAGTATATTCAACTTAGGCAACTCTTACAATATTTTTTCTGTTCGGCATTTTAATAGTACCATCTGATTATTTTCAGGAAGTGTATATGATTTGGTCTTTTCTTGTTTTTATAATTTTTTTTCTCCAAGCGTAAGTTTGTATTCGGGAGTTTTTTTTAATGCTGTCGGAGTTTATATATATATATATATATATATATATATATATATATATATATATATATATATATATAGTTTTAATAACTAATAATAACCCTTAGTAAACAATCATAGCTTCAATTAACTATTGTTAATGCAAATAATTTACACGCAGTTATATTGAGAAGATAAATGGAAAAATATAAATATATTTGTACGGATGAAATTTATATATGGCATGGCTCTAATTCTAGAGATTGGAGGACTGTATATTTATATTTTTCCATTTATCTTCTCAACATATGTCGGATTTATTTCCATCTTCTTTACTTATACACAGTTATATATAAAGTTTTCCTATCTCATACTACTACTACTACTTGCTGTCCATCGTATCCGATGATGACACCACGCGAATCATTTTCCTCCAATATAATCGATCTCTGGTTGCATCTTGCCAACTGCCTATGGGGATGTTCAAGTCATTCAGGTTTCTCTTGGTGTTATCTTTGTACCTGAGCTTTGGTCTACCGTTTCCACGCGATCCCTCTCTCAGTTGAGAGTACAGAATCTGCTTTGGTAGTCTGTCATCCCCAAGTCTGTTTAAGTGGCCGGCCCATCTCAGGTTGCGTTGGACAAGTATTTCGTGCATGCCAGGGAGTCCAGTTCGCTTCAGGATGGTCTTGTTTGAAGCATGTTGCCACCACTTGACATATGATATACTGCACAAGTGACGCATGTAGTCTGTGGGCATCCACTTTGTATACTGTTCAGGCTTCCGCACCGTACAGGAGAGTTAAGAGAACTATAGCACAGTATACTGCACATTTAGTTTTGAAGGAGATGTCTCTATTGAACCAGACTCTTCTCTTCAGTCGACCAAATGCTAACCTTCTATAAAAATTTCTCTGAATTTTTGAGATGAGGCTTGATAATTAGTATTATCTGTATTATTCGGACTATTGTCCTCATCTTCATTGTTATCTGTACAATGTTTCAGCAGGTTGCGTTGGACAAGTATTTCGTGCATGCCAGGGTGTCCAGTTCGCTTCAGAATGGTCCTGTTTGAAACATATTGCCACCACATGATATATAATATACTGCGCAAGTGATGCATGTAGTAGAAAAGTATTCCTATTTCATGGGAGTACTTTTTAGAAATATCTATTTGACCCATAGATGGGACTACCTGGTAATATTACTCCGGGTCAGAGTGGACCTGGGAGTAATAGCAATGAAGGGGTACTCCACAGTTGTCAGATCTCTAGAACTAGAACCATATCATTAAATGCAGTTTTGTGTCATATCCAGAACATCCCTCTGGTAGAGTTTTATCACTAATCGGTAGAGCGTCCGCCTAGAAATCAAGGTTCCTGGTTCGATACTAGCCCTCGCCAACTCAGTGTATGAGTAGCACAGGGATCAGGTGGCCCCATGGGGGGGGAGTCTTACCCCTCTGCAGGTGATATGTCACGTGAAAGTACTCTAATAAAAATCAGTTAAAAAATTCTTTCTTTGGTAGTTCAGGAAAATAGGGCTGGTTTAGCTCAGTCGGTAGAGCACTTGACCAGGAATCGCAAGGTTCCTGGTTCGATTCCAGCCCTCGCCAACTCAGCGTATGAGTAAGCACAGGGATCTGTGCGGTAAACTGAGAAGCTGATAGTTGGTGTGGCGCTACACCTCAGATACTAAAATAATCTCCTTGGTCTAGCGCTAGTGAAAAGGGGATAGACTCGTTCGGTCTTTGGCTAATACCGATTTTAGGCCGTCCTACCTTTACGACTAATAAGGCATACAGTTAGTGTATTCTAAACCCCACCACCAAGGCGTTAAATACGGATATTTTTAATGTTGGATTATTTCTAAAAATAAAAGTTGGGATTAATTTGCAGATTTCTCGATACATGGGATGATGATTGGGAAAAAATGATTCAGCTAATCCGGTCAAAGAGTTCGATTTAATCATCCTTTCAATCACAACAATATGAACAAAATGGCAGAACTTCCTGTGTACGAGGGTCGGCTGAAAAGTTCATAGGCTGACCAATATGAAAAAGTAAAAAGTCGTCGGAGTGGCCTTTAGTCGGTATCAACCAGACAGCGAGGGAATCTATCACTAGCGCTAGACCAAGGAGATTGTTTGGCGTCTGAGGTGGAGCGCCACACCTACCATCATCTCTTCACTTTACCGCACAGACCTTTGTGCTACTCATACACAGAGTTGGCGAGGGCCGTTATCGAACCCGGTACCTTGGGGTTCCTAGTTCGACGCTCTACCGACTGAGCTATACTGGTCCATTATACTCTCATTGAATGTGAACAAATAAAGTTTATTTTTCAAGATAGTCCCCTTTGCAGTCCACACATACCCCTTCCATCACTTGGTTGGTTGGTTGGTTGGTTTTTATGGCATGTCAACTCTTGTTGGGTTGTTTTATGCTGAAGACATTTTGTCCAATTGGACACATGGCCGAGTGGATAAGGCAGTTAGGTTAAGACAGTTCTAAGTGATAGTTATCTCTGGAACCCGAGTTCAATCCTGAGTGAAAGCAGTTAGGAAAATAATTAATTAACACAACTCCTACTTCAGCTATGGTTAGCGGAATGAGAACAGGATACCCCCGTGGAATAAATAAAGGGTTAAGTTCAAAGTTCCGTGATGGCTCCCGAATACGACAAGAAAGTTCCCGAGTTCGAAAAGAAGGTTCCCGAGTGCGAGAAGGTTCCCGAGTCCGACAAGAAATACCTGAAGAGGGCTGGAGGGTATATCGTATCGTAAACGTTGTACAAATAACAATGAAGATGGGGACAATAGTCCGAATAACGCAGATAATACATTTTGTTTTATTCATTCTTGATGGGTATTGAAAATTTCTTTTTAAACACAATTTTATAAACACATTTTTTAAACTTTTTTTTTTCTATTTAACCCATTGATGAGATCCCAACAGGTACAGCCACTCCGGGTCAGAGTAGACCTGGGAGTAATGGCGATGAATGGGTACTCCACATTCCCCACTGCTCCAGAATTGGAACTTCACAATTAGATACATTTTAAGATAATACCCAGGACACTTAGACATTCAATCACTGCCTTCTAGCACATATATGATAAAAAAGAGCTAGGGGTTTGCCATAAGGGCAATATGGTCGGGACAATCATATAGGTGCTAGGGCTTAACGTGGCCGTCGGTGTTACTTTACTAGAAGTGCTTAGCATGTATTACTCGACTTTCATGGATGCTTTGTGAGATGGAAGATAAGTGTTCGTACGACGGAGGTTTTGTTGAGTGCTGCTTACAGGATTTGGTCAAAACCGCATCCTTGTGTATGGTACAACCATACAATAGTACTAACACAGCTACATCTTGGAAGAATTCCTATTTTATTTTATCAGAGAGATCAGATTTCCATATGGCCAATAACTTCTTAATGTTGTATAGCCGACTGACTGGCCACTGGACTTCAATAAACAACAGATACGTATATACAAAAATAGGACCCGTCTTTATTTTCTTCGGCTTGTGGGTGGTGAGGGCGTAGAGCTTCACAATGAAAATGCCCGTGCGGTTTTTGAGTGCGGCGACGAGTGTTCACAATGGAAATGACCCAGGGTTGACGGGAGACGAAGTTATCTTCTCGGCTGCTGTTGGGATCACTCTGTCGGGTCGAATCCTCTGGCCTTTATATCGATAAATACGCCTACGCATCTTTATCTTTTGATCTGGTCTTTACATCCGCTAATATGCCTACGCATTTTTATCTTTTGATCTGATAACGGACATTTGTTATATATTTCTTTATCTTTTCCCTGCTTCTTTGACCGGAAAACCTCTCTTCCGTTTTCCCTTTTTTTGAAATATATATTTTTATATTTCTCTTTGCCTTTTTGCCGTAAGCTTTCTCTTCCGGGCGCTGATAATACAACATTAATAACAGTCAATGCTTTACCTATGTTGACATCGTTACAATAATATAATTCACCTTGAAATTCATGTGCATGTGTGCTTGCATTAACAATTTATTCTTTTATTGTTTAGATGTAATAAAAGGAAATGGTAGCGATGGAAGATCTATCTATGGAAACGTTTTCGAAGGTAAGTAATTTACAACACGTTGAATAATTGAACATTGTTATTCATTGGAAAGGTCACTCATTAACAAGGAGTAAGAAGGGTCAGTTTAGCGTCCGTCTAGGAAATCTTCTTCATTTCCAAAATGAGTTTTTATTATTTCTAGAATGACAGTCTTCATTAATTCCAGAACGACTGCCTCCATTATTTACAGAAAGATAATCTGGCTAAATTTGCAAATCGTCGTCAAAATTAAAACGGAAAATTTTGACGACGATTTTCAACACATCAAACTAAATTTGGAAATTAAAATTAATTTTAAAAATCCGATTCAAAAATGGTAAAAAAAAAATCTCACGAACTTTTCTTTTTAAATAAAAAAAACAAACTTTCTCTTTTTTTATCTATTTATTTACTTTTTAAAATTTTTTTCTTACTTGACTTTTTTTTGTAAGTCAGGTTAGTAATTGTTTTATTTATTTAACGAATCTTTAAATTTTTTCTAAACTGCATATAAATATTCTAGTTTAGAAAATATTCCAGATTCGTTAAATAAATGAAATAAAACAATTAATAACCTGACTTATCAAAAAAAAAAAAAAAAAAAAGTCAAGTATTTTAAAAATTAATTTTAATTTCAAAATTTAGTTTGATGTGTTGCAAATCGTCGTCAAAATTTTCTGTTTTAATTTTGACGACTATTTGCAAGTTTATTTCTAGAACTACAGTCCTCATTATTCCTTCAGTTCACAAGCAAATCGTTTGTCTAAAATATTCTTCAGTAAAACCAAGAGATCGTGCCTAACCACACAGCAATCACGCAAATTCTATTAGTTCTATTCCAATGGTTTTGTACTCACCTAGATATTAGCTATTCTATAGTCTGCTTCCGTCAACCAGCATGATTCCTGGTTTGTCTGCCAACTCCAGCTCCAATCCGCAGACAACACTTCCGTTCCCTACAGTTTCCATGTCACTTATAATTTAGTCTATGTTCCCTTCCCAACCACTTTGTCCCTTCCTTCCCAGTGATATAGCAGTCTTAGCTGAGAATGCGATGGTGTAACGATATATCAATTTACAAAACTGAGAAATGTACAGTGCTGTGAGTCGAGAATGAATTTTCTTTAGAATCTGTACAGGTGCTTTATTTTATTTGTCTTGATATTGTTATATAACTTCTTACTTCTTTTCAGTATCTTATATTGTACTTATCTGCTACTATGATGGATCGGGTAGTCTATTCTCTGTCTGGGTATTAGATCTAGATTGCCTACTCCCCACCCCAATAAAATTTTCCCCAGGGGATCAAAAAGAGGAGTTTTCAAAATTCAAAAGAGGATATCCTAAGCTTTCAAAAAATACCAAATTTAGCTCGATAACAATTTTTTTTCCCAGTCCACCTTCTTATCTACCAGACTAGATCTGGTTTGCATACTCCCTCCACCAATAAAAAAAAACCCCCAGGGGGTCAAAAAGAGGAATTTTCAAATTTCAAAAGAGGATATCCTAAGCTTTAAAAAATACCAAATTTAGCTTGGTAAAAAACTTTTCCCGGTCCACCTTCTTATCTAATAGACTAGATCTGGTTTGCATCCTCCTCCCCCAGTAAGAAATGATAGTGGTATAAGACTACTCAGTCAGCATAGTACTCCCGTATTTATGAGGATTGGGACATACCCATTAATGTTTATAGTTAGGATATTGTTGTAATCTAACAAATGTTACTAAATGAGAAATAACCAAACGGAGGTTGGAAATGAAATGGAATATTTATAACATTAACGCCACTAGCGTGAAGAAGGTAAACAACTGCTAGTGGTATGAGAATACTGAGTCAGCATAAATACGGGAGTATTTATGAGGATTGGGACATACCCGTTAATGTTCATAGGAAAGGTATATAACAGTATCTGGACTGATCCTCAGTTCTTCTTCTGGTCTGCTCCCTTGGGACTTCTTTATCTGTGTTCATTGTTGTTTTTACTAACGAACACAAAGATTTGGGTATTTCTAAGACGTCTTTTATTTAGCCCCCAAGTTAACCATCACCCCCAGAAGAAATAGCCATCTTGGATACAAATATGCTTCCTTGAAAACCTAAGCTAGAACTGCCTAAGTTCCAAGTTCACCTTCTGTTTCTACGAACCAAACTGACCAATCAGAGGTCAGTGAAAGGACAAAGCCCTACGGATTAAGAATTAGCATTATTTTAAAATTTCTACTCTACCGTACTGTAAAAATATTTGGATCAAGTCACCAATAGGCACCCTAGTTGTGAGCTGTTTTCAAAGGAATGGAATTTTGCTTTTCACCGGTTGTTAGTAAACAAAATCAACAGACATTTGTTGACATTATAATTTCAAACAAACCAAAAACAGGTTTTTATACTAAAATAGTTCTTGATTTTAATTTTAAAAAACCCAGTTATTTCATGTTGTTGTTGTTAGCATATGTGAAAAAATTAATTTTGCACTAATTAATTTTTCAACATATGCTAATAACATGTAATAACTAAATTTCATACAAACCAAAAACATGTTTTTATACTAAAATAGTTTTTGATTTTAATAAAAAAAAAAGAAGTTATTTCATGTTGTTGTTAGCATATGGGAAAAAATTAATTTTGCACTAAAGATAAACTAATATTTTTTTTTTTTTAATTATAAAACTTTAAACGAAAGACACATTTTGTGGAAAAAATATTTGAGGTGGGCCTTCTACTCACGTGGATGGCGTCGGCTGGAGTGGCCAGTGTCCAGTATGAAATACCGAAGGCGAGATCTGCGCCTGACGGGAATTTATACCTTTCAACCGGGATGTGCGCAGGTCCGCCTTTCGTATAAATAGACTTGTAATACGTAATTGAGAGTCACCCCCCCCTTTATGTAACTCTTTAGTTTTGTAAAACTATATAAACTCCCAAGAGAACTGCTAATGTATTCAAAGTAGAATAAAGCTTACTCAAGTCCGACTGTGTATGTTCTCTTATTACAAGACTTCAATGACAGATCATCGTTTGACGTTGTACTGATCACATTGTTACCTGATCAGTCTTCTTGATCACTTGAGATTGGTATACAGAAATAATATTTGTTACCCTTGAAAGGATTGTTAATTGACCCTCGATTGTACCACAGGATCGCGAAACTGACATTGTTTTGCAAGAGCTGGACTCTATGCCCTTGTCTCTTTTTCTTTTTCTCACATCCTCATGGTTGAAAGATTTTTCGATAGTTTTTATGTAGACTTGATCCCAATATTTCAACTTACTTTTCAGATGAGAACTTTGCAATTCCACACAACAAGCGAGGCATTCTGGGAATGTCAAATCATGGCCGTCATACGAACAATTCCCAATTCTATATTACTCTAACAGCCACACCTTGGATGAACTACAGATATGTGGCATTCGGGTAAGAATCGTTCGTCTGAAATCTTCATACAATACCATCCGTACAACGTTTCGGCCGATGTGAACTAGACGCCTAAAAGAATCGGCTCATATGATAGGCTATAGTTACCTCTTAAGTAGACCAAGTATAAAGATGGAAACAATCGGGGAACCTATAATTAAAAAGGCTAGATTAGATTTAAAAAAAAAGAAAAGAGCGCAATATGAGTCGAGGTAAAAAATCATACATAAGTATAAGGGTTGATATTCTAGATAAAATAAGACATTAGGTTTATAAGTTTCCAAAATTCACACTGAAATGTCCAATTGGGCACATAGCGTAGTGGATATAGGCGTTGAGTTAATACGGTTCTAAGTGACAGACTGCAGGTTTAATCCTGGTCAAGGGCGACAGTAACATAGAATAATACATTAACACTTGTACCCAGCTATGGTTAGTGGAATGAGAACAGGGTACACCCGTGGATTGAATAAAGAGTTGGGTTCAAAGTTCCGTGATGGCTCCCGAGTTCAAAAACAAAGTTCCTGAGTTTGAGAAGGCTTCCAAGACTGACAAGAAATACCGAAGAAAGCCGGAGAGCACATCGGCCAAAACGGTGTACAGATAACAGTTAAGATGTTTTTCTGTTTCGTATGTTTTCTGTTTTCTTTTCTGTTTTCTGTTTTTCTTTTTCTTATATTTTATGTTTTATGTTTTTTCTTTTTCTTATGTTTTATGTTTTTCTTTCATGATTAATGTTTTTCTTTTATGTTTTATGCTTTTCTTTTTCTTATATTTTATGTTTATGTTTTTCTTTTTCTTATGTTTTATGTTTTTCTTTCATGATTAATGTTTTTCTTTTATGTTTTATGTTTCTTTTTCTTATATTTTATGTTTTATGTTTCTTTTCTTTATGTTTTATGTGTTTCTTTTATGTTTTATGTGTTTCTTTTTCTCATGTTTTATGTTTTTCTTTTTCTTATGTTTTATGTGTTTCTTTTTCTTATGTTTTATGTTTCTTTTTCTTATGTTTTATGTTTTTCTTTTTATGTTTTTCTTTCATTTTAGTTTAATTCATATGTCATTCGATTGTGTCTGTGTGTTTACGAACTCCTCCTAATGTTTTGGAGACCTCCATAACCATATATATTCTGAAACTGTATTATCCTGTATACTTGGATAAATATATTTCATTTTGATCAAAGAGAGTCCCCGAGGGGCACAAAACTCCGCTGATTTTTTCCTTCGATTTAGAGGAAATTTAAACCATAGATAAATGGTAAGATGTGATGCCTATTTACAAAATTTCTGTAAATTTCAATAACATTAAGACACCCTAAAGAGAAAATTTTGAAAGCCCATAACTTGAGTTTTGGAACCTCTATTATATCTTATTATAATGGAGATTGTGTGTGTTTATGTCTATAACTGAAACTATATTACTACTCGAGTCACAGTTCCCTTAGTTATTTATGTTACATTCTCCATGATTTAATTTTTTTTATTTAAACCTCAATTATTAATAAAATTATTTTACATTATTAATACAGTTGACCTTATCTACATACTGATAACATGCAATTATATTTATATATATAACAAAATATCGGTTTACAGTGTAAACAGAAAGGCTAATTTGCATTGATATTGAAAATTTGATTTTAATAAATATGTGCTTAGTATTATTGATTTCTAATTGTTTGGTTTTATCTTAGTGAATATGAGCAAAAATCTCTGGGATAAATCTTAAATGAAATCCATTAACAAGAAGAAATGACAGTAATTTTTTCTTTACTTCCTAATTTAACTAAATAGTTAAATTAGGAAAATTTAGCAATGAAAAACAGGAGTGGTGGAAGAGTAAGTTTCAGTTGTTCTATTTTTTTAATTTATTATATTCCACTCTGTTTCAAATCTTTTTATCTGCATTCAATAGTCTTTCTAATTTAATATAATATTTTATTACATTAAAACTTAAATACTTGCACCTGGAGTGTGCATATATTTGTTACGATTGTATGGGCCATCCATTAAGCTCCAAGCAAGAACTTGTCCAGCGGAAATCCTTGGTAAAGAATCCTTTGGCTGTTCCTTGGTGCTCCTCAGTATTGCAAATCCTTCGTCAATGATTGCAAATGGACGTCTCTCAGTATCAGTGATTAAGTAGTTAACCAGCCACACATTAGGGCTGTTGATTGGCTGAGGTTTAAACCACGTGACCTCGTCTAGTCTATAAATTCAAGTGGTGTATTGTAGCACACCTTATATATCAAAATATTTCAACAAGTTTCAATAGTCTTTCTAATTTAATATAATATTTTATTACATTAAAACTTAAATAATTTCACCCGGAGTGTGCATATATTTGCAAGTTCTATTAATTAAATGTAAAAATAAAAAGAACACCTCCTTTGTCTAATTTAGACACTTTATCTATGGAAAAAAACATCCTTAGAATTATGGCAAGAGAACTTATTTGTTAACTAGCTTTTGATAATTTTCACTTGTATTTTTTTTTTGCAGCCAATTGCTGGAAGGTACTGAATTGTTGAAGAAAATGGAAGAACAGCTAACAATTAATGAACATCCGATAAACAGTATGGTGATCACAAAATGCGAGATTCTTAACTTTGACGAAGAGTTGGAGGACAATCTTCCAGATTTTTCCATTGGACTAAAAGATGATGATAAAAAAGATGAAGAAAACCAAGAGGGTACAGAAAACGAGACTGAATATGAAAACTCAAACGAAAACTGTTCAGAAAGTGGATCTACCCGAAAAGAAATTGGCCAAGAAGAGGAAACACACGAACTGGCGCCACCGGAAAATATTTCTGCGAGTGAATCTAGTGAAAAAGAAACTGCACAAGAAGGAGACACACAAGATGAAAACATAGCAGTGGAGAATATTTCTGGAAATGCATCAAACAGAAAAGAAACTGCACAAGAAGAAACACAAGATGAAAATATCAAAGACGAACTTTCACCGGCGGTGAATATTTCTGAAAATGAATCTACCAAAAAAGAAGCCATTCCAGAAGCCGTAAAAGATGAAATTCCACCGGCGGTGAATATTTCTGAAAATGAATCTACCAAAAAAGAAGCCATTCCAGAAGCCGTAAAAGATGAAATTCCACCAGCAGAGAATATTTCTGAAAATGAATCTACCAAAAAAGAAGCCATTCCAGAAGCCGTAAAAGATGAAATTCCACCAGCAGAAATATTTCTGAAAATGAATCTACCAAAAAAGAAGCCATTCCAGAAGCCGTAAAAGATGAAATTCCACCGGCGGTGAATATTTCTGAAAATGAATCTACCAAAAAAGAAGCCATTCCAGAAGCCGTAAAAGATGAAATTCCACCAGCAGAGAATATTTCTGAAAATGAATCTACCAAAAAAGAAGCCATTCCAGAAGCCGTAAAAGATGAAATTCCACCGGCGGTGAATATTTCTGAAAATGAATCTACCAAAAAAGAAGCCATTCCAGAAGCCGTAAAAGATGAAATTCCACCAGCAGAGAATATTTCTGAAAATGAATCTAGCAAAAAAGAAGCCATTCCAGAAGACGTAAAAGATGAAATTCCACCAGCAGAGAATATTTCTGAAAATGAATCTACCAAAAAAGAAGCCATTCCAGAAGCCGTAAAAGATGAAATTCCACCAGCAGAGAATATTTCTGAAAATGAATCTACCAAAAAAGAAGCCATTCCAGAAGCCGTAAAGATGAAATTCCACCAGCAGAGAAATTTCTGAAAATGAATCTAGAAGCCATTCCAGAAGACGTAAAAGATGAAATTCCACCAACAGAAAATATTTCTGAAAATGAATCTACCAAAAAACAAACTATGCCAGAAACCGTACAAGATGAACTCCCGCCAAAGGAAAGTATTTCAGAAAATGAACCTACCAAAAAAGAAGCTATACCAGAAACCGTACAAGATGAACTCCCACCAACGGAAAGTATTTCAGAAAATGAATTTACCAAAGAAGAAGCTATACCAGAAGCCAAACAAGATGAACTCCCACCGACGGAAAGTATTTCTGAAAATGAATCTACCAAAAAAGATAATGTACAAGAAGAAGCCACAATAGATAAAAATATTAAAGATGAACTCTTACCAGATGAGAATATTTCTGAAAACGCATCATCAACAAAAGAAACTAGACAAGAAGAAGGAACACAAGAGGAAAATATTAAAGACGAATCCCAAGTGGAAAAAGAAGTCATAGAAACGGAATAAATGTGTGATTTTCAAATGATCAATTTAAGTGCAACTAAGTTTTTATTGAAATAATAGTCTTTGTTATATTACTGTAATACAAAAAAACAAAAACAAAAACAATAACAAAAAAAAAAACAATAACAAAAACAATAACAAAAAAAAACGGCACATCATAGAGAGATGTTTGTTACCGTTAATGACTCACTTACTACGATTTCATATTAGACACTACGCCAAAAGAACTCCCACCCTTATCCATATAGCATATGGGTTGTAAGATGGTCATTATTAAAAATAAAGGATATAGAGTCACTTTTATTTAAGTTTTGGATAATTATTCATAAGCAATACTTACCCATACTACATACAGGTTGTAAGATGATCATTATTAAAAATAAAGGACGTAGAATCGTTAGAGAATTAAAAAAAAAACAGGGTTAAATCCTACTTAACGGACATAAATTCCACCATCGTATGTCACCCCGCCAAAAGAAAAAAAATACTAAAAATCAAGGAATTAACCGAATTTAATGAAATTTTCAGTGTTAATATATTAATGAATAAAAAATATAATGCACCAGTTATTTTATTTGAAAACTCTTACATTTTTTCAGGTCAGTTAACTTTGAACCACGTATCTTTGAGGCGTAACACAGATTCACAAACATACGTGGTTCAAAGTTAATTGACCTGAAAAAATGTAAAACTTTTTAAATGAAATAACTGGTGCATTATATTGTTTATTCATTATAGTATCAACACCGAAAATTTCATTAAATTCGGTTAATTTCTTGATTTTTACTATTTTTTTTTTCTTTCGGCGGGGTGACATACGATGGTGGAATTTATGTCCGTTAAGTAGGATTTAACCAAAAACAGTTATGCATATTCCTTGTATCAAATGGTAAATACACAAACCAGAATCTGTTCCAAGAAATGAAACGCATACATTTCTCTAAGACTTGAGGTGCAAATGAATCATGAAATCTGGACTAGAAGATCATATCTCGTTTTAATTAATTGTGTTGGAGGCGCGAGGTGTAATGGTTACCGTCAAAGAAAATGGACATAGCTAGACGAGTTCAAATGCTGGACGCGGCTGTTTACATTTCACATAGCGCTAATACCTTGGAAAAGGGAAAGGTATGGATCCAAATATTTTCCCTCCAGCTATGGGTAAATAGTAGGACAGATTGTTCTCTTTAATCTTAGTATAGCAATTGGTCTGGGAGAAGGAATACACTGAATTCAAACCAAAGGGGTTCTTTTCTCGTTACTTTTAGAGCTCCCCCTCCTCCTTCTCTCCCTCCTCCTCTTACTCCTCGAATCTCCCCTCCTCCCCCCCTCCCCCTCCTCTTACCACCTTCCTATTTATTAGACTTTTGACACTTCCGTAATATCATAGAATAAATAAATAAAAAAAACCCTAATAGATTAGAGCACAAGATCATATAAAACCACACGAGGTATTAATACAGAAAATATTAGTAGAAAAAATCGGTTATTTCCTATAACTTCAACCTAAAAAAGGGGAACCACTCTTAATGAATTTTATAATTTATTTATTTATTTATTGATCTACTAGGAAAAAAGAAGACGGGGTTAGGGTTAGGGTTAGGGGTTAGGGTTAGGGTTTAGGGTTAGTTTAATGGGAAAATAATGGTTAGATTAATTAGCAGATAAAATTCATTCAGAGTGGTTCCCCTTTTTTAGGTTGGAGTTATAGGAAATAACCATAAAATCTAATGGATTTTGCTATTCCAGCAGACTATACAACGAAAATAAAAGAAACCAAAAAAGATAAACACATACTTAGATCTTGCCAGAGAGCTGAAAATATTATGGAACAAGAAGGTAATGGTGATATCACTGATAATTGGTGGAGACTGGGCTTGGGAGGGTGTTACGATTCTTGCGGCCATTTTTAGGCTGCAGACAAGAGCACTTTTCACCATGAGTTCAATATATTAAGCAGAATCCTTGTGTTAAGTAGAATCCTGGTGGTGTTGATCCGTTCGTCTGTGTTAAGCATGAGTAACTGAATGCTTTTCAAGATCGGCCATTAAATCGTTAACCAACCACGTATTCGAGCGTGTTGATTGGCTGATTGAATCCACGCGACCACGGAGAGTTTATAAATTTAAGTGGTGGGCTCCAACACACCTTATATAGCAAAACGTGGTCTAATGGTTAGAGTCGATGGAAACGGAGTCGTCGACCCGAGTTCAATTCCTCGACGAAGCTGTTTGCATTTCACATGGCGCTAATACCCTTGGGAAGGGTATGAATCCAATTCTCCCTCCAGCTATGGGTAAATTGCAGGACAGACTGGGGGTCCTTAACCATAGCTAGGTAACCAGTCTAGGAGAAGGAAAACTCTGAATTCAAACCTGTTAAACTCCGTTTAAGAAATTGACCTTGTATCGCATCCTGCTCGTGCTGAGGGGGTGGTAAATATATATATATAGCAAAAATATTCCAAGAGAAGACAACTATTAAATGTAAATAACAGAGTACTTCCCATTACTTAATCTGTTCCCAGGAAATTATAAAATACATTCTACTGATAAGATCTGGTTTGATACGAGGCTTAATGACAGCTGAAAGCGAATAATACTACTGAAAAAAATTGTGGAATTAACACATTTAGAGGGTGTTCAACTCGTTTTTTTAATTTAGCAGTAAATAACCTAATAACAGAAAAGATGCAAAACACTTTTATTCAATATTTTAATTCTGGTTTTATAAAATATACCTTACACAAACTAGATTAAGCTATTTAAATAGATATAAATTAATTCCATTTTTCTCTGCATGACTTGAAAAATATACTATTGGTTGAATATATATATAGTTGAAGGGACGTTTCACGCAAGAAGAAACAAGCTCACACATAAGACAAACGGCCCATTACATCACATTAATAGTTCTTATATTTTAGAACACAGAGACATATTCTTTTTTGGTGTACACTTATCTTCATTTTACCCGATCCCACTTTAACACGCGTGCGTGGAAGAATCGTAGTACGCACAGATCCACCGTCTGTACACGACAGCCGATTCTCAAATATTCTAACTTCCTTAGCCAATCAGTTAATTCCTTGATTTTTAGTATTTTTTTTCTTTCGGCGGGGTGACATACGATGGTGGAATTTATGTCCGTTAAGTAAGATTTAACCAAAAACAGTTATGCATATTCCTTGTATCAAATGGTAAATACACAAACCAGAATCTGTTCCAAGAAATGGAACGCATAAATTTCTCTGGGACTTTGAGGTACAAATGAATCATGAAATCTGGACCAGAAGTTCATATCTCGTTTTAATTAACTGTGTTGGAGGCGCGAGGTGTAATGGTTACCGTCAAAGAAAATGGACATAGCTAGACGAGTTCAATATCCCATGTTCGGGATGAAATCCTTGGTGATTTTCCATAAATCTACGGCTAACCGTTAAATTTGAATCTTACACAACATTACGAAAATGATAGGCTATGTCTATTCATTATGTGATACTAAAGAATGCAGGAAATTTATAAGTAACATAGTGACGGACAAATAGAAGTCTGGAAATTTATAAGAAACATAATTGGCGGGACAAATAGAAGTCTGGAAATTTATAAGTAACATAATTGGCGGACAAATAGAAGTCTGGAAATTTATAAGTAACATAGTGGCGGACAAATAGAAGTCTGTGGTTTTTTTTTTATAGAATTATGTCTGTGAAAATGGGAATATGCACGATTGTTTTTCTTACTTTTTAAATTATTCAAAAATATTTAAATAACTTATCTGCAATTTTATTTACAGTTGAAAATAATAAAACTTTTTGATCTTTTTTTATAAAGTGCTTTTTTGGTTGGTTTGTTGTTTTGTCTTACGGCATATCAACCCTTTTCGGGTTAATGCCGAAACAAGTCATTTTGATAAACAAAGGATTCAGGTTGCTTTCAGTGTTTACAGTTGCTAAAGTGGTCACCCAATTAAGTATTGAACAAGTCTATCGCTGCTTAACTTCGATGATCTAAGAGAGAGAGAGAGAGAGAGAGAGAGAGAGAGAGAGAGAGAGAGAGAGAGAGAGAGAGAGGGGGTTGATTAGGTTGTTTTGTTTTACGGCATATCAACCCTTTTCGGGTCAATCAATGCCGAAACAAGTCATTTTGATAAACAAAGGATTCAAGTGGCTTTCAGTGTTTACAGTTGCTAAAGTGGTCACCCAATTAAGTATTGAACAAGTCCATCGCTGCTTAACTTCGGTGATCTAAGAGAGAGAGAGAGAGAGAGAGAGAGAGAGAGAGAGAGAGAGAGGGGTGTAGGTTGTTTTGTTTTACGGCATATCAACCCTTTTCGGGTCAATTAATGCCAAATCAAGTCATTTTGATAAATGATTTGTTTAAGTTCATGTGTAGTATTCTTTTAAATCATTTTTTAAAACTAAATTATTCTTTAATTTCTTTTTAATCTTTTTAAAAATTATTTTAATTTCTTTTGTTTTAAATAATTTATCCGAAAGACAAACGTAATAGCGCGCATGGAGTTCGAACTCGCTTACTACGATGTTGCAGTCCAGCACATTTACCACTACGCCACAAGGACTTTCCCTCAGTAAAACAGGATAAAACCTAAAATAAATTGTGAAGGAAAAGATGGCAACCCAGACAATACTTGTGAATCAAAGGACGGTAATCATCTGTGAAGATGGAGAAATCACACACACACACACACACACACACGCACACACACACACACACACACATATATATATATATATATATATATATATGAAAAATAGATGGAATTTAATCCGACAGTATGAAATTTAAAAGTTTTGAAAAAACAAATGATGTTATATAATTGCTGACAGAAATCTGTTTCGACCGGCTCGATAAACTGGTCATCATCAAGAGCAACATATGAGAGAAAGACGGGAAAAGAAAAAATGATAACCGTTAGAAGACTGTTTTTGTTTTTTCAAAAATGTTAAATATATATATATGTATATATATATATATATATATATATATATGAATAAAAATATAGAGGTAGTCCTTTATTTATTATGACGTACAATACATTTAAGGTGTCATTGTTACCATTGGTTTCCAGGCAGCATGTTAACTACCTTTCATCAAGACAACGCACCTGTTAAGAAATACAGAGAATGTCCCTTCATTTATATATATATATATATATATATATGTGTGTGTGTGTGTGTGTGTGTGTGTTGCTTATCCGCCGAATTCTTATTTCTTATAAGTGTCGTCACCTCAGGTAAATTATGAACCATTCCGTTTTTATTATAAACGGAAGAGAAATGACATGCTACACAGAAAAATATGATAAGAAAAAAAGAAAGAAAGAAAGAGAGTAGGGGAAAGATAGAGAGAGAGAGAGTGATGAGCGTGCGGAAGCGATGGCGCTAATCTGTTTCAATCGAACTTAATGAAATGATGAAAAGAAGGAAAGAAAGAAAGAAAAATAGTGAGAGAAAGTTAAATCAAGATTATTATACTTTTTACACAATGAGCAATAGCTCTTAAATAAACATATCAAACGCTGTAATAGTTAAAATATCATTATGTGGTATATACACAGGTCCTGCTAGTTATTTATATTACATAAGCTGGACATAAATTTATCTTTCCCGCTTTTTAATGCAGTAATAAAAAAATTATATTATCGAGCCATGTTTTTTGTGAAGACTTATAAATTGATAAACGTCGTCAAGAGGGTAACGTTTATGCCTCTTAAAAATGACCATTGCCCATACGACGTGTAAACACAAAAGCAGGATTCTTACGTTTCCAGTGTCTGGAAATGAATCCGGTGTCTAACTTTGGTTTTTAGCTGGGAATTTGTTATATACTCTACTAACTTAGTCGGTAGAGCGTCTGATTAGGAACCACAAGGTTCCTGGTTCAATACCAGCCCTTGCCAACTCAGCGTATGAGTAACACTGGGATCTGTGCGGTAAAGTGGGAAGCTGACGGTAGGTGTGGTGCTCCACCTCAAACGCCAAACAAATTCTTTGGTCTAGCGCTATTGAAAAGAAGATATACTTCCTCGCTGTCTGGCTGATACCGACTTTAGGCCACCCAACTACTTTACTTTACTTTTTTATGAACATTAATGGGTATGTCCCAATCCTCATATACCCTATCAATGAACATTAATGGTATGTCCCAATCTTCATATACCCTACCTATGAACATTAATGGGTATGTTCCAATTCACATATACCCTACCTATGAACATTAATGGGTATGTCCCAATCCACATACACCTTACCTATGAACATTAATGGGTATGTCCCAATCCACATATACCCTGCCTATGAACATTAATAGTTAAATTATCATACTGTGGTATATCCAGAGGTCCTGCTAGTTTATATTATTATTTGTTGTTTCTTTAATTGGGAACTGTTTTTCTCTTATTTCTTTTTTTTTTGACATTTCAAATAGATAACGAAATCTTGAAGACTTAAAATGCTTTAAACACAACTTAATATACTTAATTTGATCTCTAAGAAACTAGCGATAATTTTCAACTTAGATTTTATTAGATACTCTTCATTTTTGTTTTACTTTTCGCCAAGTTGATTGAATTTACGTTTTTTTTTCTTATTGCTTCTAATTCATCAAAGCATCCAAGTTCTATCGAATTCATTTTACACAATCTATGAGGCTGAGTCAAAAAGTAATACCATTTTGTTTAGGACAGGTATAATTACCAACACAGGAACATATATCACATCAAAATGAAGCAGGTCCTCTGTGGATCACATCCTTACTTCTCCACATAGATGAGTAAAAAAGTAATGACATTTTGTTTAGGACAGGTATAATTACCAACACAGGAACATGTATCATACATCAAAATGAAGCTGGTCCTCTGTGGATTACATCCCTACTTCTCCACATAGATGAGTAAAAAAGTATTGACATTTTGTTAAGGACAGGTATAATTACCAACACAGGAACATGTATCATACATCAAATGAAGCTGGTCCTCTGTGGATTACATCCCTACTTCTCCACATAGATGAGTAAAAAAGTATTGATATTTTATTTAGGACAGGTATAATTACCAACACAGAAACATGTATCATACATCAAAATGAAGCTGGTCTTCTGTGGATCACATCCCTACTTCTCCACATAGATGAGTAAAAAAGTATTGACATTTTGTTTAGGACAGGTATAATTACCAACACAGAAACATGTATCATACATCAAAATGAAGCTGGTCCTCTGTGGATCACATCCCTACTTCTCCACATAGATGAGTAAAAAAATATTGACATTTTGTTTAGGACAGGTATAATTACCAACACAGAAACATGTATCATACATCAAAATGAAGCTGGTCCTCTGTGGATCACATCACTACATAGTCATCATTTCTCTCAATAGCAATGTCCCACCTTCGAATGAGAGCATGTATCCTTGCCCCGTAAATTATGTTGACTGTTCTTTGAGACACCTCATCACCACATCTTTCACTTCCTCGTCACTATTTGCTTCAGGAAAAGACAAAGTCATATTAACAAAGTATATTAACAACACCAAGAAAAGTATGCGCCCACTGGGCGCAAGTATTTAAGCTTTACTGTAATAAAATATTATATTGAATTAGAAAGACTAACGAAACCAAATAGGAGCAAATGTAAAAATATTTTATATGTTATTTTAATTGATTTCTATATAAAATTATATATAGGATTGTTTTTAATACGTTTGAGAATAACATGATGGTATAAAACATCAGTAACAGCAAATAATTATTTATCAAACCCAGTTTTGTTAAAATCATTATGCAAATTATTCCCACCATATAGTATGTAAACCTTTATTTCTTAGAGATATATATACATATTTTAGGATTTTAAATGCATTAATGACATTGGCGGTTTTGAGGCAAATATATATCAGCTAAACTTTAATAGTAATCGTTGTTAATCAATAAGATGCTAATTAAGATTAAATAATGATTATTTCATAATCGTTGAGAATATAACTTAAATAACTAAGGAAATCGTGACATCAGTGGTGACGTAATTTCGGTTACAGACAGACAGTTACATAATCTCCATTATGATAAAATTTAATCCCATCTATTAATATCGGTCTTTATTTGTCTGTAACCAAAAGGACGTCACTGCTTACGTCACAGTACCCAAAATCATCAATACAGAGAATATCAATCCATTTTGGGTCATTTAATGTCGAATCAAGTCATTTTGCTAAAAAAAATGTCTCAGGTTGTTTACAAGAGTGGTTCACAACCTGGTGCCATATGCTCAATTCAGGGGATCATATAATTTTTTTTTTTGGGTTCAGGCAAACAAAAAAATATTTAATCATAAAAATTCAATAGGATTTTTAAATACCAAATGGTAATATGGAGCACCATAGTAAAATAAGAATCAAAGGGATTCATAGCTTTAAAAAAAAGTATGCATATTGCATGAATGCGTCCCGGCCTCCTGCCCTAAAAAACACTAAGCGGTGTCTGCTGAAAATCCGACCCGTGCTACTTATGAAATCCCTAGTTAAAAGGTTAATGCGATAGGAAAGCGATATTTTACCCCCCCCCAAGTCTTTTCTCGACAAGTAAATGTAAATATTCTACCCCCCCCCTTGAAATATTAAAAAAAAAAACCGATCGAATTTTCAGCAGTTTTTTTTAAAGCTTTTTTTTTAGGACAGGAGGCCAGGACACATTTATGCGATATGCACCTAAAAATAGTTTGAGAACCACTGGTTTACAATACCTACAACTGGTTGATTTGTCACCCATCTAATTATTAAACGGGCTCATCGTTGCTTAACTTAGGTGTTCTAACCGTAACCGGCGCTTTCAGTTTGACTCGATCATAATGAAGGATTTCAAGTATTCCTATCTAATATTTTATATTTTAACTACAACATAGTTTCAAGTAACTATTTCTATTTAATAATAATGATTTGTTTGCAAAGAGTTATATGGTTTTAAGTAATTAATATTATTCCTTAGTAAACACATTATATATAGCCTTTCTTTAAACAAAGATGTCTGGATTCTGGGATCAAAGAGATCACGTCAGACATACCAAAATAAAAGACTTAATATAGTGAGCATTTACAGCCTTTCTTTTAATGGAATGATGGGATAGCTTTAAACAAAGATGTCTGCTATAATACTTTGCCGGGGTACAGGGTTCGGTTTATGTATG
Organism: Doryteuthis pealeii; assembly: GCA_023376005.1. NCBI lineage: Eukaryota > Metazoa > Mollusca > Cephalopoda > Myopsida > Loliginidae > Doryteuthis > Doryteuthis pealeii. The sequence continues at coordinate 64,276,447 of CM042165.1, forward strand.
GGAACGATGCTCCGGCCAAGTACTACAGTCGTTTCGTGGATGATACAATACTATAGGGCCCTGACGGAAAGCTGTTTTTGTGTCTGTTCCAACTCGGCTGAAAAAGGATTAAATAACCAAAAGCTGTCAACGGATCAACAAAGCAATCGAACACAACGCTTTTTTATGCTTATGTACAAAATGTATACATTTATTTTACAAAGGAGCGAGGCGATTTCTTTGTCAGTTGACTGGCGATCTACAGCTAGTTTTTGGCTAAGTTATCAATTTTGTACCGAGTGGCAAGACATCAGAGTGTATCGGTAAAGTTGTGGCAAGGGCACCGAGCTATGTGTCTGACTCCGCTTCTCTCTTCTCTTCTGTCTCTCTCGGTCTCTATTCTATCTGGTCTGTTATTTATGAGATCCAGACCTCCCTACCCCTAACATATGTCTCTGATTGGCCAGCTACTCGATACCTACGTGTCTAAATGGCCTTGTGCCAGCCTAGCTTGTATCTTTCCATTTGGATTTTTCCAACTCCAACGAGTCAAGGCCAACCATTGTTTTATTTATTTAAGTTTTTGAAATTGTTGACCAACTTTTCAAAAACTGTAATCTTCTTTGTTACATTATCATTTTATTTTGTGAAAATTTTGAATTCCGATGATATATATCAAATTCCATAATCTAAGGAATTTATGCCTATGTGAGGATTTTTCGTTTAGATAAATATATACCTATATTAATGTATATAAATATATATATAACATTATTATTATTATAATTATTATTGTTTTTCTTTTCTTACAGTAACTTTTAACAAACTACCATACTTAAATAATTAGGGTAGTTTTAATTAATTAGTAAATAATTAACAGGTCGCCAATCAACCCATAACACTTCAATAGTGTTACACTGCGTTCTTGGATCGAAGAGAGTACATCAAATATACTAAAAATAAAAGACTTAATATAGTGACTATTTGCAACCTTTCTTTTTAATGGGATGATGGGATAGCTTTAAACAAAGATGTCTGCACCCTAGCCTGAGAGAGATCACACCAAATATACTAAAACAAAACACTTAATATAACAACTATTCACAGCCCTTCTTTAACCAAAGATGTCTGCACTTTGGGCTCAAAGAGATTACATCTAATGTATTAGAAATAAAAGACTTAATATAGTGAGGACTTACTGACCGTCTTTTGATGGAATGATAGAATAGATTTAGAAAAAGATGTCTGCACTGCAGTGTAGTTTAAATGTGATCTGTGCTTTCACATGTCGTAAATATACTAAAAAAACTTTATTTTCCATTTGTCCACTTCTGATCAAACTTTGATGACTCTACATACACATTTTGGTATTCATTTTACATTGGGAACATTACACACTTTTCTAAATTCTACATACACATTTTTGTATTCATATTAATGTTTTTAACACTCACATATTTTGTTATATATGAAAATTCATTCTCCGAATAAATTTATTTGTTATTTATAAATATATGCTTGTCTTTATCATTTCTCTGTATTTTCTGTCTAAAACTGTGTCTTGTTATTTTATATCGCCATTTAAATATTATTTGTGAAGTCAGAACACGCAACACCGGTCTCTACAGAACAATGATAAAAAAGTGTGTCTGACGGTTGAGTAACGGCCAAAGTATTGTTGAAGTAACGGCCAAAGTATTATTTAAGTGGTCACCCAACTAAGTATTGAACAGGATTATTGCTGCTTAACTTCAGTGATCTGTCAGGACGAGATATTTTCAGTATGACTTGACTGTAATTTCTTGCATTGGTCAGAACTATGCTGAAAGAAGTGTGTCTGAGGGTTGAGTGATACTGGCCTTCTGGTTATTTCGTATAAGTCTAACATAAACAAAGGGGGACCACTCTTGACTGATAAATTATTTATTTATTTATTGATCTACTAGGAAAAAAGTAGACGGGGTTAGGATTAGGGATTAGAGTTAGGGTTTAGGGTTAGTTTAATGGGGAAATAAATAAATGATTTATCAGTCAAGAGTGGTTCCCCTTTGTTTATGTTAGACTTATAGGAAATAACCGGCCTTCTAAAAGGAGATGGACTGTTCACCGAGAATGTCGTGTTTTGGGATACAGTTTATGAATGAGCAGGTCATTAAAGAGACACAAATTACATAACTTTAGAAAAAGAAAGTTTAACACCTGAGTAAGTATTCGCCCCCCCCAGGTTTTTTTCTGTTTGTGTATTGCTGTAACTTTGTTGGTGCTTTGTGTAGCATAGCTCCAGAACGATATATGTATCAGAACGATATGTGTCGCATCGGCCAACTCAAGTTGTAGTAATAGTAGTCGCCGTTAGTAGTAGTAGTAATAGTCGTTAGTTCAGAAATAACACACGCAGGTTGTATAGTCACAGGGGATGTTTAATTCTTTGACGCACGTGGGTTCTTTTTCACAGAGAATGAAAGATAGAGAGAAAAAGAGAGAGGGTTTACAGTCAAATTACTCTGTCGTAAATCATGTTCGCTACTACTATATCGAACCCATCGGGGGAACCGTGAAGGTCCCACCTGCTTCCCACGAGGCCTGGCCGAAAAGAGACCGATTTTCTTCTTCTTCTTGCGTTTCTCGTCCCGGGGGTGGGAGAGCCACATCTGTTTATACGGTCAAAAACCCTGAACTTCCGTTTTTATTTTTAAATCTATTTCCGGGGTCATTCTTCGGTCAAATTACTGGCGCCTCGCTTAGTGTTTACTCTTCCAAATTTTTAACCTTTGTTTGTTCTTATTTCTTTTTCTTCTCTTTCTCATTTCAATCCCGTAGACACCAATAATTACGCTACACAGAGTTTTTCAACCTCACGGCACAGTGAGCTGGACAATAAATTGATCGAGGTACACCATCAGTATATAAACATATAATTATTTTATCATTTAAATTTTAAAAGAAAAGGAATAGTGAAAATATGGTACAAGTGTAAAAGAAAACAAAAAATATCAAATTAAAACAAAAAATATCAAATTAAAACAGTTTGCAAAATAAGGTCTGAAATAAGTCAACCTGGAACTTCCGTTTTTATTTTTTAATCTATTTCCGGGGTCATTCTTCAGTCATCGCTGTGACCCCGTTGTGTGTTTACTCTTCCAAATTTTAACCTTTGTTTGTTCTTATTTCTTTTTCTTCTCTTTCTCTTTCAATCCCCGTAGACCACAATAATTACGCAACTGTGAGCCAAGGACTTAAATGTTTGAAAGTTTAATTTTGATCGAATTTATTTTTTGAAAATCTCATTATCTAATGTGAATAATGCTAAACGTACTTTTTTTTTACCTAAAAGAAACCCAAAATCACCCCCCCCCCAAAAAAAGACACCCCCCCAAAAAAAAACAAAAAAAAAAAACCAAACAAACAAAAAAAAAAAAAAATACAAACTTGCACGTGGTGTCTTTTGCGCATCGAAGTAATAACGCTTGATCGAACTGGTGAACCCCCCCCCCCCCCCAAGCTTTTCTTATTCCTCTTATCTGATCCGAACACACATCGTTAATTCCTTAAAATAGCTGGCTAATAGAGATTATCAGTTCTTGGAGACTTTGTTTCTATGGCGACCCATGATCAACTATTTCTGCGCCTCTTCATATTCCTGATATTTGTTTATTCGGCAGTGAAATGAAAATGTCAACTTTCCACTTCCAGATTCAACTGCACTCAAAGATATTCCATGCAAACGCCTGGTAAACATGCAACTGGAGTCTTTGACTGGAGGCCGACATGTTCTGACTTAAATTACAATTAACCAAAAAATATTGAGAACATTTTAGCAAGAGACTTTTGTTAAATTCGTGAAGCCATTACGGTCGTTGTTGTTATAGTTGTTGAAAGAAGAATTACGGTTAATCCAAGTCTGTAGCAAAACTGCAGTAGTAAACAACACACAGAAAGATAGAGAGATGTTTATGATAACAGAATCGGTATACCTGGGAGAAGTAAGCTTATCATGTCCAGCCGGCGAGTCAGTTCTCATGAGAAGAAAGAAAGAAAGTATTTCTCTGAATTTTTGAGATGAGGCTTGATAATTAGTATTATTTGTATTATTCGGACTATTGTCTTCATCTTCTTTGTTATTTGTACGACGTTTCGGCCGATGTTCCCTCCGACCTTCTTCAGATATTTCTTGTCGGACTCGGGAACCTTATCGAACTCGGGAAACCTTCTTGTCGTAATCGGGAGCCATCATTACGACAAGAAGGTTCCCGATTATGACAAGAAGGTTCTCGAGTACGAAAAGGTTCCCGAGTCCGACAAGAAATACCTGAACAAGGCTGGAGGGCACATCGGCCGAAATGTTGTACAAATAACAATGAAGATGAGGACAATAGTCTGAATAATACAAATAATACTAAAGAAAGAAAGGTTGTCTGGTTCTCGGCAAAGCTAATGTGACTTCCTGATATTTCCTCCAATCACTTTCAACACTCACTAACTACTCTCGAATACTGGCCCCCTATTTTATAATTATCGTTAATCAGCTTGTTATTTTGTCTTACGTCAGTCACCTACTTATTTCTGTATATTGAATTTAATTCTATTGCATATTGTTATATTGTATTATATAAGTATAGTGGAATTTAACCAAATCATTCACAAACAATCGAAATGCATTCCAAGCAGATTTTTCCTTTCAAGAGATTTTTCCAAAATATTTGTTCTCTCTTCTTCACCCATAATTTACTTTTACTAAAACCGATTGTTTTGCGACCCTTAATTACCCCCGCTCCTTAATTATGTCACAGTCTGCTTAGAGTCAAAGACCCCAGTTGCATGGCTTCCAGGCCTCTATTTGGTATAGCCTTGACTGCAGTCCTTTGACTTTGTTTTAGTTTCCTTTACACTGTATTCACTGAATTCAAATATAATGACGTTAAATTTACAAATGTTTGCTTGATCTCTTTAGTAGGATACAGTCAATAATTTTGATACTACTTCAACTACAACTCTATCAATATTCCAATTTCTAAATGAGATATTTGCTTTACGTGAATTTTAATAAATTATTTGATTTGCCCATTAATCATATTCATATGACGTTTTTAAGAGAGGATTTCTTTTTTTTGCTTTCAATCGTTACTTAGAAACATTCCTATAAAGAGTCAAGAATGTGTTCTCGGTATTTTTTTTTCTTTTTTTTTTTTCCAAGTCCATAATTTTCTTCGTCTTCTCCATGTTTTATTGTCGATTAAACTCTGAAGACCGATTTCTAATGACACAATCAAAATTGTTTTTTATGAGATTTTAAAATGATTTCTTTTTCTTTTTCTTTTTTTTTACGTTAATAAGTAAGGGAATTGTGACTTGAATAGTGATATAGTTTTGGTTACAGACAGACAAACACAATCTCCATTATAATAAGATCTATTCAGGACTGATTTCATCTCATATAATATGAAATTTCATGAAAAATATAAAGACATAAAGAGAGTCAGTGAGTGGTTGCAATATCACAAACACAGTTGGATCATCTGTGTTAAACTTAAAATGGTAAGGTTCCTTCTTGATCAGAGCATAAAGTGAAATTGTCCACAGATTGAACACTCAAGAAAAAAATATATGTCTAAATTTTTACCTCATCTACTTGCACACAATTTGATTTAGAGTAACAATATCCTTTGTTTTCATTAAACTTAACTACGGTAAAGTTATAAACTGTCTGTCTGTCTGTCTCTGTCTGTCTCTCTCTCTGTCTTCTTTCTCTCTCTCTCTCTATATATATATATGGTGGACTCTCCTATCGTGAACGATAGATGAGTGTCAGCAATGAGTGATTTGATTCCTCCCATGTTGTTATCATTTTTCATGATAAGTCTTTAAAACATTCTATAAACTAAGCATAACTTTTTTTTACTTTACTTTTAGAGAATGGACCGGTTTAGCTCACTCAGTAGAGCGCCCGCCTAGGAATCACAAAGTTCCGGGTTCGATACCAGCCTTCGCCAACTCAGCGTATGAGTAGCACAGGGATGTGCGCGGTAAAGTGAGGAGCTGATGGTAGGTGTGGTGCTCCACCTCAGACGCCAAAACAACCTCCTTGGTCTAGCGCTAGAGAAAAGGGGATAGACTCCCTCGTCTTGCTGATGCCGACTTTAGGTCACCCCAACAACTTAACTTTAAAAAAATCTTTTTGCTTAGATACAATCTGCGTATTCTACAGCCCCGCCGACAGGGCTCTGTCAGTTCGAAATGGCTTATTTACTCACACTCTTCAGAAGTCAAATAAGTAGTCATGCAAGAATAACAGCAGCCGCCTTAACGTGCCAATGGCTGGAATGGTTTTGCCATCTTAGGGAATTTCCACTCGTTTAAAGGTCCCTTTCGCAGGACATTAGGCTCAATGACGTCACCTGCTGATTATACTAGGGTGAGTCAAAATAGTAGGGTGATATTTGCCTCTCATCCCACTTATGAGGGCCTGACACAAGGACATTTTTATGTGAGCCCACCCACAAGCCGAAGCTTATGGTGGTTAGTGGAAAAAATCGCGTCGGCATTCCCCTCGAGAGGGGCGCCTCAGGCGCTGGGCAATAAACCCAGCCTGTCCCTTTAAGTCAAGGGGGCAGGTATTGCCTGGGGGATAGCCCCCTGAGATCGACGCTATTAATTGAACACACCGGTCTAGTGGCCGAAGCACACCGGACCCCCGCCCCGAAGGACGGGTTGTTAGTGGGCTATAGTAGGATACCAATAGCTTTTGCCAAGAGCGGCACTAATTGAGGGAGGCAAATTCGGTAAAAAATACATATATTTGCTTCGAAGAAAGGTAAACAATAATTTAAACTTTTTAAATCTATGGCAGAATGCACACCATAAGATTTTTTAATTCAAATATTCACATTTTCTTTTTTACTTTCGGTTAAACCATTTATGTTGTAAAGAAAACGAATATATAAGTTGGCTTCATTGGCAGTGATTTCGATTGAAAGTGAATATGTGTGGGGTGGCAAGAAGTTTAATGTTTTAGGTTTGAAAGGCAGTTGGATATTCTTAGTGTAGCGAATATATAACATGCCAATGGCCAGTATGTTTTTTGCCATGGTCGCCACTAACTGGGGCGGCACTAATTGGGGGATGCAAATTTGGTAAAAAAATTGTTTCGAAGAAAGGTAAACGATAATTTTAAACTTTTAAACAGATTAAGGCAGAATGCGCACCATACGATTTAGGCTAAATTTCAATATTCACATTTGGGTTAACAATATCTTTTTACTTTTGGTTAAACGAGTTATTTTGTAAACAAAACAAATATGGCTGAACTTGAACAAAGGTGTCAAAATTAGGTTGACCCAGAAAAAAACAGAACCCACAAATTTTGTAATAAAACTGTTAATTTTAACTAGGGGGGGGGTTAGGGTTTAAGGTTAGGGTTAGGATTGGGGTTTAGGGTTAGTTTAATGGGAAAATGAATAAATAATTTGGGTTTTATTTTTTCTGGGTCACCCTGTATACCGGTGACCCAGAAAAAAACAGAACCCACAAATTTTGTAATAAAACTGTTAATTTTAACTAAGGGGGTTTATGGTTAGGGTTAGGGGTTAGGGTTAGGCTTAGGGGCTAGGGTTGGGGTTTCAGGTTAGTTTAATGGGAAAATAAATAAATAATTTGGGTTCTGTTTTTTCTGGGTTACCCTAATTTTGACACACCTTTGTGCAAGTTCAGCCACAAATTTATTGGTTGTCTTTATTGGCAGTGCTTTTGGTTGAAAGTGAATGTTTAAATCTTTATGACCGGATGATCACCGATTAGAACTCACAACAACACACACTGGTTTTGTTCAAGCCATCTTTTATTACAACTAATATTACAGGGGAAGCCGGTGAAAATTCACCGTAAAACGGTGAAGACCTTGACTTAGTTCTTAATGCAACAGTGAATAGGTTGAAATAGCTTAATATTATTGCTGAGTTTGGCTCCGTAAAAGCGTGTTGTATGTTTGGTTGGAGTTAATTTTTATGTGAAATGAAACAAGCAAAACAGTACAAGTAATGAACAAAGAAGTTTGAATCGTTACAAAAAATGTCCTTTATATCTGTACTAGAAGTGGTTACCCGGCGTCGCCCGGGTAGAGGGGTGGGGTTAAAAGTTAGTCTCGCAGATCCATTATCACTGAATTGTTAGTTGAATCCCCGCTGGATGCCCCATTAAAAACCCTTTGTAAAAAAGACCTTGCGTTGGTCCAGTCACTCTGAAAAATAGAAATGTATGTCTACAATATTAAATGGAAAAAATTCCATGTTGTTATCATTTAAATTTTATTTTTTAGATATCTTCATGAATTTAAATCAAATCTTCATTATTTTGCTAAAAAAAACAAGCCCTGATGATATTTACTTTGTCGTTAATTGTTTCCTCCGGACATACAAATTCACACAACTGCCCTTTATATATGTACTAGCAGTGGTAGAGGGGGATTTTTAAAAGTTAGTCCTGCAGATCCATTATTACTGAATCGTGAGTTAAATCCTCGTGGGATGCCCCATTTAAATCCCTATGTAAAAAAATAGACCTTGCATTGATCCAGCTACTCTGAAAAGAAATGTTAATGTCTACTATGTAAAATATTGAATGAAAAAAATTCCATGCTGTGGTGATTAAATATCACCACAGCATGGAATTTTTTTCCATGTGTATATATATTTACTTTGTCGTTAATTGTTTTATTTTCGAAGTTTCCTCCGGACATACAGATACACACAACTGCCCTTTATATATGTATAGATGTATGAATTGTATCCACTCCGACTTAGAGTGGACCTGGGAATGACAATGAAGTGGTAATCCACACTCCCAAGATCTCCAGAATTGGATCCTCACCATCAAAAGCAGTTTAGTGTCATACCCAGGAGATTGTTACACCCTTCTGATGGAGATACAGTTCGGACGAGGGCCTAAACTGAGACGAGACACTATTTCAGAGGTGCAGTTGGTGCATTCTAACGCCCCACCGACAGGGCGGGCAGAATGTGGAGTACCCCATCATCATCATTCAGCGTAATAGCGTGAGTGGAGTTCGAACTCTCTTAGTAATGCTGTCGCAATCCAGCATGTACCCTACAACGCCACTGGGACTCTCTGAAATAAAGAATTTGTTGCTTTGGCCTGAGCAAGAAACCGACCTAACTAACTAAACTATGTTGATCTTCATGGTATAACCGTTCCAATTCTCGCAAATCTAGATTTGTGTCTGCCGGGATCCGGTAACTTCTGGCGGCGGTGATCTTTGCGTCTGTGGGTACACCGCGAACAGTCACTTGCTTGTTACCGGTGTGTCCACAAGTTATCAAAGCGACTCTGTGTTTGACCACCAGAGAAGCCAGGTAACAGTGGAAAATGTTCGTCTCCGGTGTTAAGATTCTTGTTGCCATTATTAGGCTGCAGTTGAGAGCACTTTACAGTGGAGATTCCTTAAGTTTGATCTGTTTCGAGTGGAATCCTATGATCCTTGTGTTCCTTAGTGTTAAGTAGAATCCTTGTGTTTTTTAGTGTTGAGCAGAATCCTTGTATTCCTCTGTGTTAAGTAGAATCCTTGTGTCTTTCAGTGTTAAACAGAATCCTTGTGTTCCTCAGTGTTAAGCAAAATCCTTGAGTTCCTCAGTGTTTAGCAGAATCAGAATTCAATCAGTTGCTTTAGGACAAAACGAGATGGGACTTTCTGATATCCCAACTTCTCGTGGGCGATTTCATGGATCAGTGACTTTTGAAGATAATATTTGATGGTTTGGTTTGATTTTTTGCGCTAATAACATTGGAAAATGTACGAATCTAAATATTCTTCCTCCAGCTATGGGTAAATACTAGGGGGACAGGTCTCTTTAACCTTGGTTAGGCAACCGGTCTTGTCGAAGGAAAACTCAGAATTCAAACCTGTTAAACTCCGCTTAAGAAATTGACACTGTGTCACATCCTGCTCGTGCGGATGAGTTGGTAAATATGTAGTTATTTACTGACCATGTCGATAAACGTTGGGAACTACGCACGAGCCGAAGCTCACGCACAACCACTGCTAAACATTGCGTGTATCCCTTCGACATTCCTCTTTTGGGGCGTCTCAGGCACTGGGCAATAAACCCAACCTTTCCCTTTTATATCAAGGATGCAGGTATTGCCTGTGACGATAGCCCCTTGGGATCACGCTGATATTAATATCTTATCGGTCCAATGACCAAAGCCACTGGACACAGGGCCTGAAGTCCGGGTTGGTAAATATATTCCCTATCATCAACACTGTTAGTTTTGGGCATAATTCGATTCGTTTTAATACAATTAATTCTTGGAATACTGTTCAGTCGTTATTTTTTGATAAAGAAAATATGAAGCTTGTTTCAGTTAATTATTTTGTCCTTAAAACACTTTTGAAAAATCATTTTATTGCCTCTTATAAACAACAGATTTGCATTTAGATTCTCACACGGCTAATTTGTCTCATGATATATATGTATATGTTTACGTTGTGTGTTTCATGTATTGTTTCCTGTGAGCGTCCAAGGGTGGTCATGTCCATGGGATTAGCTTCATGCTATTAGGCATGGCCTCCCTTCAATAGTAGTTTAAACCAATAAAGTTTTTCTTTTACTTATATATTTTTTAATAATTTGTACTACTATTGATTAATAAATTTCTTATTCTTATTCTTCTTATTCTTCTTATTCTTATTCTTCTTATTCTTATTCTTCTTATTCTTATTCTTCTTATTCTTATTCTTCTTATTCTTATTCTTCTTATTCTTCTTATTCTTATTCTTCTTATTCTTCTTATTCTTATTCTTCTTATTCTTATTCTTCTTATTCTTCTTATTCTTCTTATTCTTATTCTTATTCTTATTCTTATTCTTATTCTTATTCTTCTTTTCTTATTCTTCTTATTCTTATTCTTCTTTTCTTCTTATTCTTATTCTTCTTATTCTTATTCTTCTTATTCTTATGGGCAATTCCATATCAAATCATCCGGAAAAAAAGTAAAATTGTCACCCACCCCCTTCAATCTTTCTAAAATTTTGTACATGTGTGGACTGTGTTAAAGTTAAACATTCCCCAAAATTTGAGCTTCCATTTCCAAGAATTGGCGGAGTTATATCGATTTTTAGCTCTCAAAATTTGGTGGTGTTCACGAGAAATAGCGACGTTTTTGTAATCTGTTTTTGTCTGCAAATGAGTTCTAGAGCTTCCCTACTACTAAAAATTGGTTTATAAATGCATTTTTACCCAAGGAATCCAAAAATGCTATCGGAAAAGTCTGAAAGTCGACCAATTTTAACTTATAGATGATTTCTGATTTTTTCATAGCAAGATCAAATGAACATTATTTTGCCCAGGACCGAAGCTACAACATCAGTTAAAATTTTGCAAATCGGAAATCATTAATAATTTAAAACCTACCTATATATATATATATATATATATATATATATATATATATATATATATATATATATATGGAATTACGCATATATATATATTACTTTGCCGGATTGGTAAATATGTATATGCTGGATTGAAAATGCTTAATGAGTTAATGTATAATTGGTTAAATCGATATTATTTATCTATATCAGACAGAAACAGTTCTTTGGTTTCGAAACTATTTATTTACAAACATCTTTAGAATGGCTTCGTTAATAAATGTAAATTTTACAGAAATCTTCAATGGCTACAAATAAAAAGGAAAAAGAACAAAAAAAAATAAAGAAAGAAAAAGATTCTTTGGTCTTCGAGTGTTCTGTTAAAACTTCGATCTGATGATTCCGATGTCTTGGAGAAGTGTCCGTTTCCAAATGTCAAAGAAACAAATTAATGACGAAACTAAATGCAATTAGAATTTTCTTAAAAGTAGAAATCTAAAAGTTCGAATACGCAGATTAAACAAAAAAAACAAAAAAAAAACAAAACAAAAAAAAACAAAAGAAAAAAACAAAAAAAACAAAACAATCAAACTTGGATTTGGCTCAAGCAATCAGTTAAAGAATGAAAACTGACTGGTTTTAAATTGTATTGTAATTAGCGGACTGGCGAGGCTCATTACCAAAAACTAATAATGGAGAACTCTAAAGCCAGAAAAGGGTTACTATTACTAACTTGCTGAAAACTTGCCCTTCAGGTGAGATTTTAACATGTAAACATTTATTCATTCCCATTTTTCTTGCAGCAATAAATGAAGGTATAACACCAAACCATGTTTGTTGAGGATTTATAAGTTAATAAACGTCTTCAAGAGGTAACATCTACATGATAATTTATTGCAAAATTTTTGCCGATCCCTTTCTTTCTTTTCTTTCCCATTTTTCTTGCAGCAATAAATGAAGGTATAACACCAAACCATGCTTATTGAGGATTTATAAGTTAATAAACGTCTTCAAGAGGTTAACATCTACATGATCATTTATTGCAAATATTTTGCCGATCCCTTTCTTTCTGACACTATGCATTGTAACATAGAGCTATCTAGGAGAAAATCAATGATTTTTCTATATATTCATACTGGGGCCGGGTTAGCTCAGTCGGTAGAGCGTTCGGCTAGAAACCACAAGGTTCCTAGATCGATACCGGTCATCGCCAACTCAGCATGTGAGTAGCACAGGGATCTGTGCGGTAAAGTAAGGAACTGATGGTAGGTGTGGCGCTCCACGTCAGACGCAAATAACAATCTCCTTGGTCTGGCGCTAGTGAAAAGGGGATAGACTCCCTCGCTGGTTGGCTGATACCGACATTAGGCCTCCCCGACGACTTTACTTACTTAATACTGATGTTCTTTAATCTTCCGTCCGTTATCATCTTGCTAAACCCTCTGGTTAAAAGTCAAGGTGAAATGCAAAAATGTAAATACTGATTATCTGGTATCGCTTATCCGCCGAATTGTTATTTTTTTTTATGAGTGTCGTCACCTCAGCTAAATGATTGACCATTCTGTTTTATTCTAAAGAAAGAAAGGACATGCTACACAGAAAAATATTATAAGAAAGAAAGAAAGAAAGAATGAAAGAAAGAGAGCTGGAGAAAGATATAGAGAGAGGAGGTGAGAATGCGAAAACAATAATGCCTCAGACTATCATCTCTTCGGCCCCATGAAAGAGGGTTTGAGAGGCAAACATTATTCCAGTGACGAGGAAGTGAAATCTGTAGTGAAGAAGACGCTCAATGAACAGTCAACAGAATTTTATGGGGCAGGGATACATGCTCTCATTCGAAGGTGGAAGATTGCCATTGAAGAAACGGTGACTATGTGGAGAAGTAGGGATGTGATCCACAGAGGACCAGCTTCATTTTGATGTATGATACATGTTTCTGTATTGGTAATTATACCTGTCCAAAACAAAATGGCATTACTTTTTGAATCACCATCGAAAACTGTTGTTAAAAACTTCAAAATGTTTTGGAATTTAAAATAATAATAATAATAATGATAATAATAATAATGTATATAATAATAATAATAATTATAATAATAATGTATAATAATAATAATAATAATAATAATAATAATAATAATGTAGCAAACTAACACAACATGTAGCAAACTAGCAGAACATGTAGCAAACTAGCACAACGAGAATACAAAACTAGACACGACTGGGTTGGGAAGGTGATCCACTGGGAATTATGCAAAAAATTAAATTTTGACCACACAACAAAATGGTATATGCATAAACCAGAATCTGTTCTTGAGAACGAAACGCACAAAATTCTCTGGGATTTTGAAATTAAAACGGATCACCTTATCCCAGCAAGAAAACCAGACCTAGTGTTGATTAACAAAAAAGAAAGAACTTGTCAACTGGTGGATTTTGCAGTGCCAGCAGATCACAGGGTGAAGTTAAAGGAAAATGAAAAAATTGACAAATATCTGGATCTTGCCAGAGAACTGAAAAAGTTATGGAATATGAAAGTCAAAGTGATACCAATTGTAGTTGGTGCACTTGGAACAGTCCCAAAAGGATTGGAAAAGGGTTTGGAAAATCTGGAAATCAGAGGAAGGATTGATACCATCCAGCACTGCTGCAATCTGCCAGAATACTCAGAGGAGTCCTGGAGACCCGAGGAGACTTGCTGTCACTCAGACTCTAGTGAAAGACCATCAGCTAATGCTGATGTGAAAAACTCAAAAGGAATAATAATAATAATAATAATAATAATAATAAGCGAACAACATGCTCCAGGGTCCAATTAGTGAGCAAAGAAATATTGGCGGCAAAAGTATTGGTCGTCTTTGTGTCATGCGATTGTAGAAAGGCGGATAAAAAATACATTTAGTGAAGTATAGTTAGATTAGTCAGTCAATTGTAGAAAATGTCTTCATAATAAGCTGTAGGTATTTATTATATCTTAGTCATAATTTTGGAAATAATTGTTTGCTAAAAGTTTTCAAAAATAGAAATTAAGATAAATACAGTAATCATCATCATCATCAAACATGATAGAGAGGGGAGAGGAAAGAGAGAAGAGAGAGAGAGAGAGAGAGAGAGAGAGAGAGAGAGGGGGATATTACTTCCGGAAATGTTGGAGAGAGAGAGAGAGAGAGAGAGAGAGAGAGAGGGGGATATGACTTCCGGAAATGTTGGAGAGAGAGAGAGAGAGAGAGAGAGAGAGAGAGAGAGAGAGAGAGAGAGATATTACTTCCGGAAATGTTTGAGAGAGAGAGAGAGAGAGAGAGAGAGAGAGAGAGAGAGAGAGAGAGAGATGGAGTAGATAAGAGTTGAAAATAGCCTTTACTCAAGAGAAAATAAAATCATTAATGAAAAGAAAAAAGAAAATCATTTAAATCAGTCAAATATATTTTTTTTAAAAAGGAAAGAAAAAAACGACCTGAAAATGAAAAGAAAGAAAAAAATAGATAAGAAAAACTAAAAGGTTACTAAAAACTGTGAAGGAGCATAAAAAATGAACTATTAAAAAAAAGAAAAAGAAAAAGAGAAAAAAAAAAAGACAGAAAGAGAAAAGAAAAAAAATGAGAAAAGAAAAAGAAAGAAGTCGCGATTTGTTCTGCCACAACTATCGTCCCTTCCCTTCCCAGGAACATGGCAACTGGTTTGGTTTTGGTTTTGTTTGTTTTGTTTTACGGCATATCAACCTCGGTGGGTAATTTAATGCCGACACAGTTTTGAAATAAATTCATTCTTAATGGCTAATCAAATTTTGTTTATAAACTCATGTTTTTCTATTTAACCCATAGATGGAACCCTAACACGTAATACAACGCCGGGTCAGAGTGGACCAGGGAGCAATGGTGATGAAGGGGTGCTCCACATTCCCCATGCCTTTTTGTAGGTATTCTTTGTTTTTGTTCCATGTGAGTTTTTTTTGTTTTTTTACGGCATATCAACCTCAGTGGGTGACAAAGTTTTGCTGACAAAGTTTTGAAATAAATTAATTCTTAATGGATACTCAGTTTTTTTATAAATACATTTTTCTATTTAACCCATAAATGGGACCCTAACAGGTACTACCACTCCGGGTCAGAGTGGACCAGGGAACAATGGTGATGAAGGTATGCTCCACATTCCCCATACCTCCAAAACTGGAACCTCACCATCAGATAGAGTTTAACGTCATTCCCAGGACATGTAGACCCTCAGCCACCGCCTTCTAGCATCCATATGATAAAAAAGGGTTCGGGGTTGCCATAAGGGCAATAGGGTTGGGAAAATCATATAGGTGCTTGACGTGACCAGCCGATTGATTGGAGGGGGCCTCTTCGACCATGGCAACTAGAAGAGTAAAGAAGTCAACAAGTTATAAAGAAGACCACTCATCTCTAAGTAAGTCTCTAATATCTCTCTCTCTCTCTCTCTCTCTCTCTCTCTCTCTCTCTCTCTCTCTCTCTCTCTAATATGTCTCTCTATCATCCGAGAACTCTCTCTGAAGTCCCACTCTCACCAATTATATACCCGATGTCAATGTGGGTATATAATATTACCACAATCGGTACTGTGACCAGCATAGTACCACAAGACGAATGTCGACTGAAAAGTTCATAGCCTGACCAACTTATAAGGTGTGTCTGAAAAGTAACTTACAAGGTGTGTCTGAAAAGTAATGGGAATTTCGCGGGGAGGGAATAGTTGTGGCAAGACAAATTGTGACTTTTTCCCCTTTTTCCCAAGCTGAAGGGGCTCATCAATGGGACCCGTTTTGAATGCGTTGAGGCCATCAAGAGGTCCGTAACGACAGACCTGAGAGACATACCAAAAGAATCCTTTCAGCTCGGCAGAGAAGCGTGACAGAGAAGGATGGGAAAAATGCATTAGATTCAAGAGGGGGACTACTTTGGAGGAGAAAACATTTAGTTTGTTGTTTGGATTTTAAATGAATTGTTTGTGACAACAGTCTCATTACTTTTCAGACACACATCGTAGTTAAAGTCCTAACACTATAACACCTTAAATGCGTTGAGGCCATCAAGAGGTCTGTAACGACAGAGCTGATAGACATACCAGAAGAATCCTTCCAGCAGGGCAGAGAAGCGTGACAGAGAAAGATGGGAAAGTACATTAGATTCAAGAGAGGACTACTTTGGAGGAGAAAACATTTAGTTTGTTGTTTGGATTTTAAATGAATTGTTTTTGTCCCGACCCTATTGCTCTTATGGCAAACCCCCAATCTTTTTTTATCATATACAAGGTGTGTCATAAAGGTATCGAGATTTTTTTGTACTTTTTGACACACTTTGTATTCTGAAAAAAAAAACGTTCCATTCATTGTTCATTTCTATCTTGGTAAATACAGCTTTAAACTTGTTACTTTTTTTTCAACCGTCTCATTACTTTTCAGACACAACTCGTATTCCCATGACCCTCTCGCCACCCGTATCGATCAGTCATCACTCTTGGCCAGTCTTCCTCCCGGCATCCAGTATCCGTACAGAGCTGATCAATGTAAGTCTTTACTGGTTGACCCACTGGTGTGTCAGTGTGTATGAATAATACAAGAGTTCTTCTCTATTTCTACAGCTGTGTCCAGCGAGTCTTATTAGTCTCATTAGCATCTGCTCCTTCTTTTAAAAGGGACAGGGTCAAGTTTACTGTCCGGTGCCTGAAGCTCCTCAATAGAATGTCGAAGGGATCACGCTCTTTTTGCATTCGCCACTGCACGAGCTTCGGTTTGTGCGTGGCTCCTCACGTTAAAAAGTCCTTGTGGAAGTATTTCTCTGATTTTTTGGACACAGAGGGATTAAAGGCCTTGGGTTCAAATGACAGTTATCTCTAGGCTGCAGGAAAATTTTCTACGTTACCAGAATATTACATTATATAAAAGGTGAGTGAACTGAATAATAAGAAAATCCATTCTAAACACGAGTCATACTCGACATCGCTCGAAGCGAGCAATTGATGCGTTACCATAACAACAAAAAAAGTGGTTGAAAATTCTTGCTGTAGATATATCTGAATATATGTAAATGTGTTGTGTATTTTTATTTTTATTTCTTGGTTGGACATTTTGCATATATATATTTACCAACCCCTCCGCACGAGTAGGATGCGACACAAGGTAAATTTCTTAAGCGGAGTTTTAACAGGTTTGAATTCAGAGTTTTCCTTCTCCTAGACTGGTTACCTAGCCATGGTTAAAGAGTCCAGTCTGCCCTGCTATTTACCCATAGCTGGAGGGAGAATTGGATTCATACCTTTCCCAAGGGTATTAGCGCCATGGGAAATGCCAACAGCTTCGTTCAGGAATTGAACTCGGGTTGACGAGTCCATTTCCTACGACTCTAACCATTAGACCACGCGCCACCATGGACCTTTTGCATATATGTTATATACCCTACCTATGAACATTAATGGGTATGTCCCAATCCTCATAAATACGAGTACCCCCATAAGGTTATTATGTTGAAAAATGAGTATTTGTTATGTATAAAATTGATTTTTTATAATTAAGAAACGGACTTGTTTGTTATGAGCCAGTTTAGCTCAGTCGGTAGAGCATCCGCCTAGGAATCATAAGGTTTCGGGTTCGATACCGCCCCTCGCCAACTAAGTGCACGAGTAGCATAGTTTGGGTAATCTGATCTGTACACTAAAGTGGAAAGATGACGGTAGGTGTGGCGCTCTACCTCAGATGCAAAACAATCTCTCTAGCCAAGCGCTGGTGAAAAGGGAATAGACTCCCTCGCTGTTCTGCTGATACCGAAAATAGGCTACTACACCGGCTTTATTACTTATTAAGAGTGGCGTATTATCAGCATTATTCTGACTATTGTCCTCATCTTTATTGTTATCTGTACAACGTTTCGGCAGATGTGCCCTACGGCCTTCTTCAGGTATTTCTTGTCGGACTCGGGAACCTTCTTTTTCGAACTCGGCAACCTTCTTGTCGTAATCGGGAGCCACCACGGAACTTTGAACCTAACCCTTTATTCAGTCCACGGGTGTATCCTGTTCTCATTCCGCTAACCATAGCTGGGGTAGAGGCGTTAAGCTGTGTTAATTATTATTCTATGTTACTGCTGCCCTTGACCAGGATTGAACCGGCAGATAATACTAATAATCAAGCCTCATCTCAAACATTCAGAGAAAGAGTGGTGTAGTTTTGGAAAAAGGTCGCAAATCAGTGGGCATTCAGTGAGGATCGAACTCACTACCAATCACCTGCGAGACTAGCTTGTTAAACCGACGCGACGAAGTACCTTCTTTGTCCATCTGTGTCTTCCTGTCTTTTATGTCTTTGTATTTATTAAAAATACATGATTAACTTTGTATACTTCTTTTCTCTGTGTCTGTACCTGCCTCGAGTGCGTATACATTATTCGTGACTATGAAAAAAAGAAAATCTCATGACGTATAAAAGACATTACCATTGCTTACTGTTTTTGCTAACGTTAAGTATTTCAACAAAACATCTTGTATCTAAAAAAAAAAAAAAAAAAAAAAAAATCAACACACACACAACCTCCCCAAAAAGAAACCCCAAAAGAAAACAACAACAAAAGTGTCCATTCCTTTCATTTCAATTCATTTTTTTTCAGCATGTGTGGATAGCTGTGTGTGCGCACAGACACACAAACGTACGCATGTTTGGTGTACCACGAAGTTTTGACCAATAGGATGTAAAAACGTGGCGCACACGTAGTGCTTCATCGATCCGATCCACTAGTAGCATCAGCAACTGTAGTCTTAATATGCTTTCATTAGCTTTTCCTAGCAACCGGAAATTGACGTACTCACGTCAGCGAATAGAAGACGAATAGACAGATGGCGGGAAAGACGATGGCAGATGGCGGGAAGAGTAATGTAGTGATTATACAAGGGGAGGAAACTGTATGTGTGAACGCCGCTCATATAGAGCTGAATATGTGAGTGAAAGACGAACGGACATATGTGTGCACACGTGTCTCACTCACACAGTAATCTTTAATTATATGTGTAAATAACAGACACACACACACACACACACACACACACACACACACACACACACATATATACATATATATATATATATATATATATATGTGTATATTTACAGTTATTTGTGTATGTCTAGACTTGCATAAATGTTCATGAATTAATGTTTAAATATGTGTTTTTCGGTATTATTACACACACACACACACACACACACACACACACACACACAAACACACACACACACATATATATATATATATATATATATATATATATATATATATATACTGGACAAAACATGACCCGTTGAGTCACCCATTGAGCTCTGGGTAGATAATTGGGATTGGGAAAAAATTTTCAAAGCGAATTAAATAAATAAGATAAAAAATATATAAAATAAATAAGACTGGATAATTAAAAAAACAAAAACATTAAAATCATTCTGTAAGATTTCTTAGAAAGGGAACATTTGACCGAATTTAAATCCATCAAGAGCCAAGTGTTGGCCAGGTTGGCTGCTGATGAAACGTAACATACAAATACGTTTCATAACTCTCCAATCTCTATCTCTCTCTCCCCCTCTCTCTCTCTACGCTCACTGAGAGACTAATATATATAACGAAGAGGTAATCAAGATATACATAGAGAGGATGAAAGTGACAGTCAGAATGTCAAGTAAGAGACCTGTCCGTTTTTGACTTAATTTCAAATCACGACTAATTAGAACCAATTTAAATGGATTTTTTTCAAACATAACTCAAGCCTAAACTAAGGAATATTTTAGTATAGCTTTCGTGTAATTAACCTAAACAGTAAAAAAACCTTAAGGAGATAAACATTGATTCTCTCAGCTTTAGTATAATATATATATATATATATATATATATATATATATATATATATATATATATGGCACAAGGTCACTGCTTATGAGGCACTTAGTGAAGTTTCACCCCACTACCTAGCAGTTATGATCTCGCTAATACCACCTCGTTTATTATGAGTAATCTAAAGTCTGGCTGGCTGGCTGGTTGGTTGGTTGGATTTTACGGCATGTCAATCCTTGTTGGGTTATTTTATGCTGAAGTCGTTTTTGTTTTATACATTCTTGTTGTGTATACTAAAACACAATTTAAAAAAATCATTTTTATCTCTTTAATCCGTAAATTGAACCCTAACAGGTACAACCACTCCGGGTCAGAATGGATCTGGGAGTAATGGCAATGAAAAGGTACTCTACACTTCCCGGAATTGGAAACTCACCATTAGATGAAATTTGCATAATCCAATATCTTTCAGTAAAATTATACTAGGTGACTGTAAAAGTCCGCTTAAGAAATTGACCTTGTGTCACATCCTGCCCGTGCGGAGGGGTTGGTAAATATATATATATATATATACTAGGTGTGTTCAAGAAGTATCGAGACTGAACTTTAAATTTAAAGAAACATTGGTTTTAGTTTCTTTAGTTAAATGGCATATCAGTCTTTGTGGGTTATGTAATACCGAAACTATCTTTGTAGGAGTAAAACATAGCTAGAGGATAAGGGATTCCTACTTTTACCAAGGGCATTAGTCCAAAAGTGAATGTAATAGCGTGACTGAAGTTTGAACTCGTTTATTACGATGTACCAGCCCAGTACGTTAACCACTACGCCATAGGGATTCTACCTTTAAATTTAAAATTTAAAATTGAAAGGAGACATATGCGCAGCTGAGCAACTTATGCCATAAAGTGACACCTCATGTGGTGTAATGGTTAGTAAGCTAGAATAGCAAACCATTGTTAGTGAGTTCGATTCTCACTGGGTACCTCATACTTCTGGCCTTGTGCTGTATCTAAGCTCCGTTTAGTAAATAATTATGTCATAAAGTGATGATGTCTAGACGTCTAGAGAAATCATTACCAATTCTAGATAATTTTAATCAATTGTCCCGACACCATTGTTTATTGGTGAAACACAAGATAGTGCAAGTGCAGCACCCTCCATACTACCCAGATTTATTCACTTGCTGCTCAACTGCAATATTGGAGGACGTAAGGGACCTGATTTTTTTTCTCTCTGAATTTAAGGTGATCAGTAATAAGCATTAGCAACACTGAGATGTTTCCCGTATGAATTTGAATTAATAATTGGATACAACATTATTAAAAAACAAATATATGGAAATATATTACAGTTAATGAATTTATAGCGCTAATCATAATAAAGGATAAATATGCCTATGAATTAAATTTGAGTGAAATATATTAGAATTAAATCTACATTTGAATTTTTATACATTAAGTTTTTAAATGCTATCCTTGGCCAGTTGAAAAGGGCTTAAAGAAAGTCCTGTGTTATGGAATCCTTTGGTAAGCTTTTAAGTCCTATCCCGCGTATTGGTAAAGGTCCAGTGATTTAATCCTATGTCCGTCGTCAAAGAGTGTCAATGTAATTATAACCAGTAGGGTTGGGGTTAAGTATTGTATCAACCTCAGAGTACTGCCAGTGATTGGCCAAGAATTAGATCACATGGTTCCGGCCTAGTCTATAAGTAGGAGTGGGGATCCATCACACACCTTATATGACCAAATTCTCAACAAATATTAGAATCATACATTAAAATTATACTTCATGAATATTAAAATATATCAAATTACAACATATTTATACTATATTCATAAAATATTCATTGAAATTGAAATCGAAATTATTATGATATTTACAATTAATGCTTAAATTAAAAATTAAAATAAATTACGATGAAATTACGTTAAAATAACTGTTAAAAATTCGTTAGAAAATCCGAAAAACACGTCATATCTTTGTGAAGAAACGCTGGTATATAAAAAGATATATTGGCATTGCAGTCTCGGAAGATTCTTGTGCCCCTGAAGTTACAGCGCCTCCTGTGACTGTGAAGTGCAATGTTCGAAAAACAGCCTCGACCACAGATGTCACATGTGAAGGCTGTCACTGAAGATGTTAATGTGCTAGTGCTTTGTTGCCGCCGCTTTTTCTGGACCTCTTGGCTTCATGGTGTTGCGCCAGGGCGATTTCAGACATGAACAGTCCGCTACGGAGAGTCTGCCGCCACCAATGGCAGCCCTGAGCCAAATTTTCCCAGCTGGAAGGGATAATGCCAAAGCACCTGAGATCATTTTTGCAGACATTCTTAAAACACAGCTGGAAGCAACCAATCTGTCTCTTGCTAGACGAAAGCTCTACATAGAGGATGTCCTTCGGGATTCGTCCATCATCCATCCAGTAGACATGGCCCAGCCATTGGAGACGACGCTGTCGCAGTAGAGAACACAAGCTCTCACTTGAAATGCTGTGTTAATGATCCTGTCCCTCCAGGTGATGCCCACAGTATACGTCTAAGGCAGCGAAGATAGAAGCTATTTAGGCGCCGCTCTTGGTGGGAGTACAGAGTCCAGGTTTCACTTCCATACAAGAGGGTGCTGATAACACATGCCCTATACACTTGTACCTTTATACGGATAATGAGCATGCTAAAATCCTCCCTCTATCACCATCAACATCTACACCCTGGAAGCCGTAAACACCTTCACCTACCTTGGGTCCACCATCACCGACAACCTGTCACTTGATACTGAACTCAGTTGTCGGATCGGAAAAGCTGCCTCAACTTTTGGGAAGCGAGAGTCTGGGATATAAAAAGAAATACGACGATAAATATTCAAACTATATCAAATGAAATATTCGATATTAGATGGTTCGACTAATGGAATAGTCGATGGAATAAGTGCGTTAAATGGAAAGCGGATTATTTTAAGGTAAATTAATATTTCCATTATTGTTCGTTTCTGTCTTGGTAAATACAGCTTCAATCTCATGGAGGCATACTTAGCGTAACGTTTACTGTAATATGAACTGAAATTGGCGACCCGGGTTCAAATCCTGGACGAGGTTGTTCGCGTATCTCTTCGAACTAATGCTCTTAGAAAATACGCGAATCCTTCAGTTCTCTACCCAGCTATTGGTATAGTAGGCCAAACTAAGTTCTCAAACCATGTTTAGGCAACCAATCTAAGAGAAAGAAAAGCTCTGTTGGTCCTTAATCTTCCGTCCGTTATCATCTTGCAACACCCTCTGGGTAAAAATGAGACCGTCCGAATCGTCCGAGATGAAATGCAAAAATGTAAATAAAGATTATCTGGTGCCGTTTATCCGCCGATTTCTTATTTTTCATGAGTGTCGTCACTTCAGCTTTTAATGGACCATTCCTTTTTTTATCATTAAGGGAAAAAAGGACATGCTAAACAGAAAATTTTTTATAAGAAAGTATGAGGAAGATATATATATATATATTATATATATATATATATATATATATATATATATATAATAGGGGTGAGAATGCGAAAACAACAACACTATTCTGTTCGAATCGAATATAATGAAAAAATGAAAAGGAAGAAAGAAAAATGTGTGTGTGTGTGTGTGTGTGTATGTATGTATATATATATATGTATATATAATATATATATATATATATGTGTGTGTGTGTGTGTGTGTGTGTGTGTGTGTGTGAGAGAAGTGAGAGAGAGAGGAGGGAAGAGAGAAATAAATCAAGATTATTATACTTTTTACATATTGAACTATTTCCAATAGCTCTTAAATAAACATATCAAACGTTGTAATAGTCAAATTATCATACTGTGGTATATCGATAGTAGGGCAGGTCAATTTTAGAACTGTAACGTCTCCCATGTACTGAAAGTTGCAAATTAACATAAAGAATTCAAATTCAAAACTTTGCTTTCATTTGAGGAAATAGATTTCAATCTTTTAAAATATTATCACTGTTATAGCTTAATTAATGAGGTAAAAAGCAGTATATTGGAGGTGTCGGTAATGATGGGGGGGATATTTTCAATTTTAATTCTTTTTATAATATCTTATTCATTTCATCTTAGTAAAATAAATTTCTGTTTTAAATATTGAAATTGCAAAATTTTCTAACCAATTTCTGTGCCAAATG
The DNA here is from genome assembly GCA_023376005.1 of Doryteuthis pealeii. Taxonomy (NCBI): domain Eukaryota; kingdom Metazoa; phylum Mollusca; class Cephalopoda; order Myopsida; family Loliginidae; genus Doryteuthis; species Doryteuthis pealeii. Next base: position 64,300,805 of record CM042165.1, read on the forward strand.
TTGAGAAAACGAGGATCTTTTAGTGTATTTTAACTGACGATCTTTGATGCTATTTCCTCAAACAATGATCAAAGTAAGAGATCTAGTTTTTGATATCGGTATCTATTGCACCAATATACAACTTTCGCTGTTTGAGAGAATTTGATATTTAAAAAAGAAGGGAAAAATCAACCTACCCTAATCCACAGATGTCCTGGGTATGACGTTAAACTCTATCTGATGGTGAGGTTCCAGTTCTGGAGGTCTGAGAAATGTGGAGCAACTCTTCATCACCATTGTACTCTGGTCCAATCTGACTCGGAGTGGTAGTACCTATTAGGATCCCATCTATAGGTTAAATAAAAAATGTGTTTATAAAAAAATTGAGTACCCATTAAGAATGAATTTATTTCAAAACTTTATCGGCATTAAATGACCCAGCGAGGTTGATGTGCCGTAAAACAAAACAAACAAACAATACCATAATCCACAGGTCCTGCTAGTGGTATTATAGATATGCGTGTTTTGTAAAGTGTCTACATGCAAATATCTATTAGCATAACAGGAACAAAAATACGTGAACCATGTAAGGATTGGACTGAATATAAATGGATTGCAAAGTTATATCATCAATATATCAATACTCTTGTTCCTTAATTGTACGACCGTTATCATCTTGCACCATCTAGTTAAAAACGAGGCCTTCCAAATCGTCCAAGATCAAATGATAATGTAAATCCCGATTATCTGGTGTTAGTTATTCGCCGAATTCTTATTTCTTGTAAGTGTCGTAACCTCAGCTAAATAATGGACCATTCCGTTTTTATTATAAAGAAAGAAAGGGAAGAAAAAGAACATGCTAAACAGAAAACATATAATAAGAAAGAAACAAAGAAAGAAAGAAAGTAGGGGAAATATATAGAGAGGTAGTGAGCGTGCGGAAGCGATAATGCTGATCTGTTTCAATCAAAAATAATGAAAAGATGAAAAAGAATTTAAGAGAGAGAGAGAGAGAGAGAGAGAGAGAGAGAGAGAGAGAGAGAGAGAGAGAGAGAGAGAGAGAGAGAGAGAGAGTTAAATCAAGATTATTATACTTTTTACATATTGAACTATTTTGGCAATAGTTCTTAAGTAAACATATCAATCGTTGTAATGATAGAATTATCATACTGTGGCATATTCACAGTAGGGTAGATCACTTTTAGAACAGTAACGTCTCCGATGTGGTGAAAGTTGCAAATTAACATAAAGAATTATCACACAAAATATTTGTCTTCAAAACTTTGCTTTCATTTGAGGAAATAGATTTCAATCTTTTAAAATATTATCACTGTTACAACTTAATTAATGAGGTAAAAACGCAGCATATCAGAGCTGTCGGTAATGATGGGGGAATATTTTCAATTTTATTTATTTTTACAGGTCTTGCTAGTTATATATGATTACACAGTAATTGTTTAGTGACTTTGTGAGTATGAACGTCTACTTCTCTAACTTACTCTTCTTATCTTATCTTATTATAATGGAGATTGTGTGTTTGTCTGTCTGTAACCAAAACTATATTACTATACAAATCACAATTCCCTTTGTTATTTACATCACATTCTCCATAATTTTATTTTTATTTAAACCTCAATTATTGATAAAATTGTATTACATCATTAAGACTGTTGAGCATATCTACATGATATTTTCCACGTACCCCACTTGTACGGGTCAGGCACGAAGGCCCTATTTATGTGGGACCACCCACAAGCTGAAGCTCATGGGGTGGTGGGTGAAAAATTGCGTCGATCCTGTCGGCATTCCCTCTCAAGGGGGGCGCCTCAGGCATTGGGCAATAAACCCAGCCCTGCCCCTTTAAATCAAGGGGGCAGGTGTTGCCTGGGGGGATGGCCCCCTGGGATCGACGCCGTTAATTATATCAATGGTCCAGAGGCCGAAGCCACTGTTGAGCATATCTACATACTAATATCATGCAATTGTATTTATATATACAACAAAATAGCCGTTTACAGTGTGAATGGGAAGGCTAATTTGCATATTGATATTAAAAATTTGATTTTAATAAATATATGCGTAGTATTATTGATTTCTAATTGTTTGGTTTTATCTTTTTGAATATGAGCACAAATCTCGGGGATAAATCTTAAAAGAAATCCATTAACAAGAAGAAATAACTAATATTATTCTTTACTTCCTATTTTAACTAAATAGTTAAATTAGGAAAATTTACCAATGAAAGAGGGGAGTAATGGAAAATGATGGAAGAGTTAGTTTCAAAGTTGTTCTATTTTTCAATCATACCCCCTCTGTTCCAAATCTTTTCATCTGCATTCTTATTCAGTTTCATTAGCCTTTCTAATTTAATATGATATTTTATTATATTAAAACTTAAATACTTGCACCCGGAGGGTGCATACATTTGCTAGCTATTATAATGGAGATTGTGTATCAGTCTATCTGTAACCGAAACTATATTACTACTCAAGTCATAATTCCCTAAGTTATTTCCGTCACATTCTCCATTTCATTTCTATCTAAAACTCATTTATTAATAAAATTGTTTTACATTTTTAATACTGTTGAACATATATACATACTAATACAATGCAATTGTATTTATATATATATAACAAAATAGCGGTTTATAGTGTGAACGGGAAAGCTAATTTGCATATTGATATTAAAAATTTGATTTAATAAATATATGCTTAGTATTATTGATTTCTAATTGTTTGATTTTATCTTAATGAATAAGAGCAAAAATCTAGAGGATAAATCTTAAAAGAAATCCATTAACAAGAAGAAATAACAATAATTTACTTCCTATTTTAACTAAATAGTTAAATTAAGAAAATTTAGCAATGAAAGACGGGAAGGATGGAAGAGTGAGTTTCAGTTGTTCTATTTTTCGGTTATACTCCACTCTGTTTCAAATTTTTTATCTGCATTCTTATTTAATTTCATTAGCCTTTTTAATTTAATAGGATATTTTATTACATTAAAACTTAAATACTTGCACCAGGAGGGTGCATATATTTGCTAGTTTAACATAATTCATGTTAATTCGCGTATTTACATTTTTGACTAGTCCCGTAACCCGTTGGTCGTAGGGAGGATAGGGTAATACTTGAAGTTACCTGCCTTAGATCATAGAATAATAAACTAAGAACTCTTTAGGTTAAAAAGGTTTACTTCCGGTCCCTAGAAAAACATTACCCATTCATTCACTCGTGTACCTTGCTTAATAAACCACACTTAAAGCTATCACTGCATTACCACTTTGTTTATTCCATATCGTTAGGTATCACCAAAATAGGTCACGTGATTAGTTTAGGCAATATTAAAGAAGAAACGTAAATAGCCGGGTGGAACCCATCCCTCTCCAGGTCTACAATTGGTTTGAATTAAGTTTCTTTTGTCCTAGACCGGTTATGGGGCCTAGTATGGCCTACTATTCACCCATAGCTGGAGAGAGAATAGTTGGATGAATACCTTTCCCAAGAGTATGTGAAATGAAAACAGCCTCGTACATGATTTGAACATGAGCGGTCGAGTCCACTTCCTAAGATCTTATCCGTTATGTGACAAACTCCTCCATGTGTGTTTATGGGAAATTTGTCGAGGAGAGAGAGAGAGAGAGGGGGGGTAGCCGTTTTAGCTCAATCGGTAGAGCGTCCACCTAGGAATCACAAAGGTTCCAAGTTCGATTCCGGCCCTCGCCAAATCAGCGTATGAGTAGCACAGGAATCTGTGCGGTAAAGTAAGGAGCTGATGGTAGGTATGGCGCTCCACCCCAGACGCAAAAAAACAATCTCCTTGGTCTAGCGCTAGTGAAAAAGGGATAGACTCACTCGCTGATTGGCTGATACCGACATTAGGCCGCCCCGACGACTTTAGTTTACTTTACTTACAGGGAAAATATACTGTATAGCCAATCACAGGCAAAAGGAAAGGCCATTTTCATTGTCTCTGAATTTTCAGAAAAAAAAACTCGTGTCGCTGTGTCCATTTCTCACGACGACAACTAGGCGCCTCCAATTAGTCCAAGGGTAGTAAAATAGGGTAGGTTGATTTTTAACTCTTTTAAAATTCTCTCAAACACCGAAAGTTGTATATTGGTATAATAAATACTGATACCAAAAACTAGATCTCTTACTTGTATCATTGTTTGGTGAAATGGCATCAAAGATCGTTAGTTAAAATGCACAAAAACAATCTCCTTGGTCTAGCGCTAGTGAAAAAGGGATAGACCCTACTCTATGTTTGGTTGATACCGACTTTAGGTTACCTCGACGACCTTTTTTACTTTTATACATTTGAGATTTGAGAACACGACCACAAGTTTAATTAAAAGCATTTACTAAACTGAGAAGAGAAAAGAGTTGCTAAAAACAGTTTTGTTTTGTGCTAATTGTCTTAAAATAAAAATAAAAAGTGTTTATGTTTTTTTAATTTGGCATTAAATAACCCACGAAGATTGATGTGCCATTAAAAAAAAAGAAACTAAACCAAAATTTTTTAAATTCGAAGTTCAGTCTCGATACTTTTTTTTTTTTATCACAGCTCATACTTCGCGGTACATGTATTGGTCGTTGACATTACAAGAAGGTTCATCCGCTTATTGAAAGATATTATTATTATTATTATTACTAGCAAGAAAAAAAACCCTGAAAGACTTTCAATTATGCAAACTGCATCATTCATTACCATATATATATATATATATATATAAAAATTGTGGACTAATCTATAGATTCCATCCAAATGTAAAAAAAAGTTGGCCAGAAAACTTGAAAAGATCGTAAATAAAATTGTTAAACAGGAGACGTGCCTTTTGTTTTGGCTCTCTTTTCCGTGGCGGCTTCTTTCCTCTCTGTTTCACTCCTTTTCGTTCATTGTTTGACGAGGAGGCGCCAGGTCGCACAGTCTTCTGCACAAGCCTCCCATGTGTTGGTGTATATATATATATATATATATATATATATATATATATATATATATATATATATACGCCAAAGTTTTCTGGTTGAGTGTTTACGTATACTAATATCGTCCACTACGCATCCTAACAGATGATCATGTTCCTTTTCATTGAAGAGGGAACAGCATGTGCTTAAGTAGATTTTAGCTAAGAAGTTCCATAGGTGTTGAAATCTCTACTCCCCGGATCATGTAACAAGGTGAAATCCAGGACAGTTGGTGTGGATGGCAGTTGCGGTCACTGGTCAGATTAAGCTCTGATGAAGAGAGTGTCCTTCTCACGCTACAAAGTACATGTATTGGTTGTTGACACTACAAGAAGGTTTATCCGCCTATTGAAAGATATTATTATTACTAGCAAAAAAAAAAAAAAAAAAAAAAGCCCTTCGGGCGGTGTAAAAATTAATTAAAAAAAAAAATTGCCTGAGGAGGTGGAATTAAAAATTCAATGCCAGGGAGTTTGTACCATAAGTAAGTAACATCATCGAATTTATTAAAGGAGTTAAAAACAAAACAACAAAAACAACAACAACAAAAAAAAACAAAAAACAATTTGAAATTGAAACTTAGTACTGATAACTTTAAATATATATTAAAATAAAACAAACTACACACACACACACACACACACACACACACACACACACACATATATATATATATATATATATATAATTGAATCATATTACCACGACCAGACAACTCGGCAAACACCATTTGCGACATCCGGAGCACTGGACAGCTGTTTCGACCTCCTTTGGTCTCATCAGCAGTGCATACCACAATCTCCGCCACTAGAGATTGAACCAGCGGACCACAGCGTGAAAGGCGGGGACTTAAAAAAAAATTAATATATATATATATATATATATATATATGTGTGTGTGTGTGTGTGTGTGTATGTGTGTGTGTATGCGTGTGTTTAGAAGAAATTAAAATGAATCCGACAATGTGTGTGTGTTCTTTTTTTTTTTTTTTTAGTAAAAATTACTAATAATTAAAAACATCCTTAATCCCCATAATAGTTATTTAATAACTACTTTCGTTTATTATTGCTATCTAATAATTTTTGTAGAAACACTCTATTGAAAATTTAGGCCCCACTCCTTTTAAACAAAACAAATATCAATGTGTATTTTTCTTTTATAAGATAATAGCCAATTAAATCGAAAAGTGTTCAAAAAGATCTACAAAAATTATTTTTTTAGTTTTTATTTTACATTTTATTTTCTGATTTTCGGTACTTATTTTCTACCAGGATAGCCCCCTTAATTTTTTTTTCTATTTACACCTCCAGTCTTTTGTCTTTTTATTTATACTGTAATTAGTTTTAACTTTACATAACCGCCACCGATATTTTGCGCCCCCACCAAATAAAAACATGGTGGGGGGGGGGGTCAATTTTAAGTGACCTGAAAAAATTCAGAAAGTTTTTAAATAAAATAACTGATGCATTATAAAATTTCTTCATTGATAAATCAACACTGAAATTTAATTTCATTAAAATCAGATAATTCCCTGATTTTTTGTAATGTTTTTCAGTCGGAGGAACGGGGTAAATTTATTTTGCAAAATAAGGATTTTACGGCAACTTTGCCAGTGCCTAATATTTTTCATTCAAAAATTTTTTTGTATCTTTATCCTTAACAAAATATAAATATAAATGAATATAAATAAACTTTTGTGTTAAATCTGTGTTGTTATTTTAACATTACTTGCATTCATAATAATATTTACAGGGCCGGTAAACTAAGCATAAAAGTAGTTTTGTTTTAACAATAGCCTCAATTTTTACTCAGTTATTTATTTGTTTTAGTCCTTGGAACAGTTCCAAAAGGATTAGAAAAGGGCTTGGAAATTTTGGATATCAGAGGAAGGATTGAAACCATTCAGAATACTGCACTGCTGCAATCTGCCAGAATACTCAGAAGAGTCCTGGAGACCTGAGTTATTTTATTTGTTTTAGTCCTTTGACACTATAAATTTTAAAAATCAATAATTAAAGTAATTAAAAAAAAATCTATTTTAAAACAAGACATCAATTTTATTTATTTATTTTGTGTGTACGAATCTTATTTACATTCTTTTTAGAAATCAAACAATTATCTTATGTTTACCTTCCTTCGATAAATTTTAAGTAGAGCGTTGTAAAAAAAATGGAGATGGATAGAGAGAGAGAGAGAGAGAGAGAGAGAGAGAGAGAGAGAGAGAGAGAGAGAGAGAGAGAGATTGGAGGTCACTCAGTGGCAGTCTCATTGCTTGTTTGAAAAGGAACTTATTCTCTCACACACAGGGAGCAATTAGAGAAAGTATACATATCATGAATATGTATTCTAAATATATTGAGAGGGTGGGTGGAAAGAAAATAATAATAATAATAATAATAATAATAATAATAATAATAATAATAATAATAATAATAGTGTTGATAAACAAAAAAGAAAGAACTTGTCAACTGGTGGATTTTGCAGTGCCAGTAGATCACAGGGTGAAGCTAAAGGAAAATGAAAAAAATGGACAAATATCTGGACCTTGCCAGAGAACTGAAAAAGTTATGGAAAGTTATGGAACATGAAAGTGAAAGTGATACCAATTGTAGTTGGTGCACTTGGAACAGTCCCTAAAGGATTGGAAAAGGGTTTGGAAAGTTTGGATATCAAAGGAAGGATTGAAACCATTCAGAACACTGCACTGCTGCAATCTGCCAGAATACTCAGAAGAGTCCTGGAGACCTGAGGAGACTTGCTGTCACTCAGACTCCAGTGAAAGACCATCAGCTAACACTGATGTGAAAACTCAAAAGGAGTAAATAATAATAATACACACACACACACACACACACACACACAACACACACACACACACACAGATATATATATATATATATATATATATATATATATATATATATATATATATATAGAGAGATAGATAGATAGATAGATAGATTAGTTCCGCACATAAATAAGTACATTCTAACAGTTCAATAAAATAAGTTTTCTTCTAAAACAAAGATACAATGAATTTATTATTTCTAACGAACATAATACAATCAAAACGGACATTATTAGAATTATTAATTAGTATTAATATTAATTAATAATAATTAGTATTATTCATTACCAAAATGTAACTATAAAGCATGGAAACTCTAAATATGAAAATGTAACAGTCAAAAAATAAGTATATATATTTATTCAATTTTATTTTAAGTTACAAAGGTATTGTAACTATTATAGTTTTTTAAATTTACTGAATTTTAGTAATAGATAATACCTAATAATATCTGTTTTGATTGTATAATGTTCCACTAGAAATTATAGAATTTTTAGGGGAAATAGAAAAGTCGGGTATGGCTGACCATATATGAAATAAAAAGGGAAACCATCTGGGATTAAGTTAAGATAATGTATAGAGAAAAACATTATGTAAAAAGACGTCTCAAAGAATCAGCACGAATGTTAAGCTATAGTGACCTCTTAAGTAGACCTACTGGTTTACGTTCTGCTAATGAAACTAAGCATTTGTTTACATTTGAACGCCGAGCGTTCAGTTCCTGGTTAAGTTCGCTTGAGAATTAGAAGTATGTTCTACTCTGTGTTTTAATAAATAGTTGTTGATTTTATAACGACCTGGTCTTGCATTATCATTCCTATCCTCCAAAAAACATAACAGTTTTCTATTTGTTATTGTTTACTAATTGGCATATTGAATTTTAAAATTCGTAATTCCAAATATTTTATAGCTGGAAGCCATTTGTTTAGTGGAAACCATTTTCTGCTTAAATTCCTACGCTAAGTTTATCACGCAGGTATTAGACTGCTTAGTAGGGTAGGTCGATTTTGAAACTGTAACATCTCCCATGTGGCAAAAGTTGCAAATTAACACAAAGAATTACCACAAAGAATGTTTGTCTTCACTTGAGGAAATAGATTTCAATCTTTTAAAATGTTATCCCTGTTACAGCTTAATTAATGAGATAAAAAGCAGCATATCGTGATGATGGGGGTGTAGGGAATTATCTTCCTTTTGCCGGAAGAGTTATCTCCTCGCTGCGTTGCTGTTTCTTCCCACTAGGGGGACCTCTGGTAGTTAAGCGCGTTCATTCAAACGCTGCTTTCTCTTTTAGCTGGACGTTTCTCAACGAACTGCTATGGGCTAGAATCTATCTACCCCCCTTCTCGGTGGGGCCTTTGCCCCCTTACATTACTGTAAGTCCTTTATACAGCATGGACTATTCTTTAGTTCCATGTCTGTAATATTTATATGTTAGGTACATTTGGGTATCTTGTTTATACCTAAATATTGTATATGTATTTACATGTTCTATTCTCCTGTACATTATGTATCTTATCGTTTCCATGTGCTGTTATATATATTAAATGTTTTGTCTCACAACTTGTCGGAGCTGTTATTCAATTATCAACTTTGAATCTTACAGGGAAATATTTTCAATTTTAATTCTAATTCTAATATCTCATTCGTTTCCTCTTAGTAAAATACATTTCTGTTTTAAATATTGAAATTGCTGAATTTTCTAACCAAATTTCTTGGCCAAATGTGAAAACGAAAATCTTTTAGTGCATTTTAACTAACGATCTTTGATGCCATTTCACCAAACAATGATACAAGTAAGAGATCTAGTTTTTTGGTATCAGTATTCATTATACCAATATACAACTGACGCTGTTTGAGAGAATTTTAAATGAGTTAAAAATCAACCTACCCTATTTTACTACCCTTGGACTAATTGGAGGCGCCTAGTTGTCGTCGTAGGACATGGACACAGCGACACGAGTTTTTTTTTCTGAAAATTCAGAGACAATGAAAATGGCCTTTCCTTTTGCCTGTGATTGGCTATGCAGTTATTTTACCTGTAAGTAAAGTAAAGTAAAGTCGTCGGGGCGGCCTAATGTCGGTATCAGCCAATCAGCGAGGGAGTCTATCCCCTTTTCACTAGCGCTAGACCAAGGAGATTATTTTTGCATCTGAGGTGGAGCGCCACACCTACCATCAGTTCCTTACTTTACCACACAGATCCTTGTGCTACTCATAACGCTGAGTTGGCGAGGACCGTAATCAAACTAAGAACCTTGTGGTTTCTAGCCGAACGCTCTACCGACTGAGCTAACCCGGCCAATTTACCTGTAAATAAACAAAAAACAGATGTAGTTCTTACAGGTTGTTCTTATGTGACCGTTTCCTCCACTTTATTTTGTGCAATTAAACGTTTATCTTTAGAATATTACGATATCCGACTGAATATGATTCTAACTTGAATTTAACTTCCGGTTTGGTTTGGTTTTATGGCATATCAACCCTGTGGGTTATTTAATGCCAGCTCTATAATATTTATAAAATAAACATAATATGATATCTTATTATAATGGAGATTGTGTGTTTGTCTGTCTGTAACCGAAACTATATTACTACTCAATTCACAGTTCCCTTAGTTATTTACGTCACATTCTCCATGATTTTATTTTTATTTAAACCTCAATGAATAATAAAATTGTTTTACATTATTAAGACTGTTGACCATATCTACATACTAATAATACGCAATTGTATTCATATATACAACAAAATAGTGGTTTACAGTGTGAATGGGAAGGCTAATTTGCATATTGATCTTAAAAATTGATTTTAATAGATATATGCTAAGTATTATTGATTTCTAATTGTTTGGTTTTATCGTATTGAATATGAGCAAAAATCTCTGGGATAAATCTTAAAGGAAATTCATTAAGAAGAAGAAATAACTGTAATATTATCCTTTACTTCCTATTTTAAGTAAAGAGTTAAATTAGGAAAATTTACCAATGAAAGACGGGAGTAATGGAAAATGATGGAAGATTTAGTTTCAAAGTTGTTCTATTTTTCGATAATACCCCCTCTGTTCCAAATCTTTTTATCTGCATGATATTTTATTATATTAAAACTTAAAAACTTGCACCCGGAGGGTGCATAAATTTGCTAGTATATATAATATAATATAACAATGAATAATATAGCGAGTTTCTGATTTCTTTACGTATCTATTATATCATGTCGCCTTCCGGATTGGTCTGGTTTTATTTGGTTTAATGGCATAACAACCCTGTGGGTTATTTAATGCCAGCTCTATAATATTTATAAAATAAATATAATATAATATATATCTATCTATACATATATAAAGGGCAGTTGTGTGTATCGGTATGTCCGGAGGAAACTACGAAAATAAAACAATTAACGACAAAGTAAATATATATACACATTAAATATCACCAGGGCTTGGTCTTTAAGCAAAAATAATAGAGATTTGATTTACATTCGTGAAGATAATTAAAAAATAAAATTTAAATGATAACAGCATGGACTTTTTTTTTCATTTAATATTTTAGATAGTAGACATTAACATTTCTTTTCAGCGTAGCTGGATCAATGCAAGGTCTATTTTCTTTTTACATAGGGATTTAAATGGGGTATCCACGAGGATTCAACTCACGATTCCAGTAATAATGGGTCTGCGGGACTAACTAAAAAAAAAACTCCTCTACCCAGGAGACGCCGGGTAGCCGCTGCTAGTGTAACATAAAAACGAATAATATAGCGAGTAATATAACAACAAATAATAAATGAATAAATAAATGATATGACAATATATAGCATAACACAATATATATATATATATATATATATATATATATATATATATAGGAAAAATGAGTAAAGAAAAGAAATGTAGATGGATAAAATGAATTTAATCCATCTACATTTCTTTTCTTTACTCATTTTTCCTCATATTGTCGGATTCAATTCCTTTTCCGTTTTCATATATATATATATATATATATATATATATATATATATATATTTATATTTTTGCTTGAAGGCAATTCCAATGCGCATATCGCATAAAATTCGACAATTATAGAAGATAATAATGACAAGTGAATTTCGCAAAGAATTACTCGGTGTGTAGAACATCGTACAGACTGTTTCAACTTTATTAAGTCTCATCAGCGATATATATATATATATATATATATATATATATATATATATATATATATATATATTATTTGTAAGGGATTATTTTGTGGTAATTTTTCATTTTGTAAAACTTATCCCTTTTACATAATTTGATATTTAAAACAAAGTGAAAAATCAACCTCCCCTATTGCTTAGAGCACCTGATTACTTACTTACTTAAATTACTTACTTAAATTACTTACTTAAAAATCCTCATATTCACTCCGCTCTACTGGTATTTGTTTTGTTTTACAACAGTGGGGATCTACAAAACGTTTCTAAAAATTCTGATTACTTATTCAGACTCTTTAGAGAAAAATTTAAAAATCATATGAGTAAAATGCATTGAGGGATGACCTAGTAAAAAATATATTTCAAAAAATATATTTTAGGAAAAAACTATTTCAAACATAAATTAATCTAAAAGGTGAATATGTATCGGAATTTTCATGAAAATTTGACAATTAATCGATTCTTCATAAAATTTTAATATTTTTATGAAGTAATGATACTGACTATAAATTAAATAGTCATTGATAAACTTAATTTCTAAATGACTGTGACGTAAACGGTGACGTAGTTTTCGTTACAGACAAAAAGAGACCGAATCTCTATTATTAATGGAAGAAATAATAGGTCTAGTTTTTTGATATCAGTATTCATTATAACAACTAGCAAATATATGCACCCTCCGGGTGCAAGTATTTAAGTTTTAATATAATAAAATATCATGTTAAATTAGAAAGGCTAATGAAACTGAATAAGAATTCAGATAAAAATATTTAGAACAGAGGGGGTATGATTGAAAAATAGAACAACTTTGAAACTAACTCTTCCATCATTTTACCTTACTCCCGTCTTTCATTGGTAAATTTTCCTAATTTAACTATTTAGTTAAAATAGGAAGTAAAGAATAATATTACAGTTATTTCTTCTTGTTAATGGATTTCTTTTATGATCTATCCTCGAGATTTTTGCTCATATTCATAATTAGAAATCATACTAAGCATTAAAATCAAATTTTTAAGATCAATATGCAAATTAGTCTTCCCATTCACACTGTAAACTGCTATTTTCTTGTATATATAAATACAATTGCATGTTATAAGTATGTAGATATGGTCAACAGTCTTAATGATGTAAAACAATCTTATTAATAATTGAGGTTTAAATAAAAATAAAATCATGGAGAATGTGATGTAAATAACAAAGGGAATTGTGACTTGAATGGTAATATAGTTTCGGTTACAGACATACAAACCCACAATCTCCATTATAATAAGATATATAACTTTCACTGTTTGAGAGAATTTGATATTTTTAAAAAAGTGCAAAGTCAACCTGCCCTATTGCTTAGAGCACCTGATGTTATTAAGTGGACACTTGTCTAAGTACTGAACTGCCTAACTTCGGCAAAAACAAAACAAAAAAAAACATTAGCGCTGAACTGTCTAACTTCGGCGAAAAAAACCCAACAAAGATCCATGTTAGCGTTATGTGAACTGTAGCTTCGTCCAGGATTTGAACTCAGGTCGACGAGTCCATTTCCTACGACTCTAACCATTACAACACTTTAGCGTAATTATTAGGGTCTACCAGAATTTGAGATTAAAAATAAAGCTGTGTTCGGATTTCTAGAGAAAGAGAGGAAAAAGAAATAAGAGCAAACAAAGGTTAACACTTGGAAGAGTAAACACAACAGGGTGCCAGTAACTTGACCAAGGAATGACCCCGGAAGGGGATTTGAAAGTAAAAACGGAAGTTCCAGGTGTTGACCGGAAGGAGATGTGACGTAGCGACGAATAACGAGCAAGAAGAAAAATCACTCTCTTTTCCTTTCGGCCATAGCAGGGGTCAGACGGTTTCCTGGTCCCTCGTGTGGGACAGCAGTACAGAAGATGATACCATGCTAGAAGGTGGAATAATTTAACCGTATCCCCTCTCTCTTTCTCTCTGTCTTTCCTTCTCTCTCTCTCTGAGGAAGAGTCTACGAGCCTGGGAATAAATACTTGTGACTATACAACTGAGTGCATTGTTTCTCTACTAACGACGACTACTACTAAAACTTGAGTTGGCCCATACTACATATATCGTTCCGGAGTTTGCCACAAATACACTTTGCTACTGTGACCATACCGTTATACTACAAATCACTTTTTGGTGCCGTGACACACGCATCTCCGACGATATCGCGTGAACTAATGCTGTCAGTGTGTCTTGACCGTAAGTCATTACAGAAACCATGTTAGAGAGTTTTCAGAGTGAATGCTAGAATAAGCGATAGAGCGGGAATGAGTTGGCGGGAAACGTGTTTGTATGCGCAGACGCAAATCAAGTTGTGCGTATTCTTTGGTCACCTTTCACTGAACCAAATTACCTTCTATGTTTGCTCGAATGTGTTTGTTCTATGCCCGGTCTCCCCCCCTCTCTCTCTCTCTCTCTCTCTCTCTCTCTCTCTCTCTCTGTTCGTGTACGTCGGCGTCTAATGAGTTCCCTCATTTGCAGGACAGGAGATAGAAAAATAAACCGTGTAAACTAATCCATACATTCTCGTATCTAATGTAAAGGAATGAAGTAAAAACAAAATCTATGGAAAGCAAGAGGGGACAAAATAGTTAAGTAGAAAACAAAGAAATAGAATTAAAGATGGCAGAGGGCTTTGTCATTAAAACAGTGATCAGCAAGCTTGTCTTGTATAACACTGGTTCTCAACCGAGAGTCATATGGCTCTCGGCACTATATAACTTGTTTTTGATCCAGGTAAGCAAAAATAATTATTTATACAAACTAGCAAAAAAGAAAGAAAAAAACAAAAACAAAAATAAAATAAAAAATGCCCTCCGGGTGGTGTAAAAGTTAATTCTATAAAGATAATGCATGAGGGGTGGGAGTTAAGGATTCAATGTCAGAGAGTTTGTGTCATTTAAAAAAAATTAGATCACTAATTAGGACCGAACCTATTCTAGTAGTGACCACCCCAAGCGGAGTTTAATAGGTTTGAATTGAGAGTTTTCCTTCTCCTAGACTGGTTGCCTAACCAAGATTGAATAGCCTAGTCTGTCCTACTATTTACCTAGATCCAGCTTTAGGTAAATAGGAGGACAGACTAGGCTCTTTAACCTTGGTTAGAAAACCAGTAGTTGGGAAAGTAGTTGGATTCATACCTTTCCCAAGGGTATTAGCGCTATGTGAACTGTAGCTTCATCCAGGATTTGAACTCGGGTTGACGAGTCCATTTCCTACGACTCTAGCCATTACAGCACGCACCTCCAACTGCAAGTAAAATCATCAAACTTATTAAAGGAGTAAAATAAATCAAACAATTTGAAATGGAAACTTAGTTCCGATAACTTTAAATATATATTAAAATAAAACAAACTATATAATTATATTATACCGGACATGTATTCATTAAAAATTGTTTAAAAAAACAATGAGGGTCGTTTAAGTTTGCATGCTTAAATTTTGAGTGTATTTATACTATGTAATGACGATTTTGGGTAATATGACGTCAGCAGTGATGTAGTTTCGGTTACAGACAAATAGAGACCTAATCTCCATTATTAATAAGAAGATATAATAGGATTTTTAAACATCGAATGGCTATGGGGGGTCACCAGAGTAAAATAGGAATGAAAGGAGTCCACCAGAGTAAAAAAAAGAATTCGAAGGGGCCCACCAGAGTGAAATAGGAATTAAAGGGGTCTATCAGTTAAGAAATGGTTGAGAACCACTATTGTTAAACAGTCATAGTTTCGAATCTTATTTGGGTGCTTCACATTTGTGACCTTGTGTCATACTACTGAATAGCTCATTATTATTATTATCATTATTATTATTATTATTATTATTAACATCATACTTACCTTCTATCTTCTTATAACTTTTACGCTCGGCTGAACCGTCTGGTCTTCTGTCTGGAACTTCTTAGTTTGACTTGGGTTTATCTTGGGTTGCTATATATACTCCTTTTATAACAACACACACACACACACACACACACACACACACAGAGAGAGAGAGAGAGAGAGAGAGAGAGAGAGAGAGAGAGAGAGAGAGACAGACAGACAGACAGACAGACAGACAGACAGACAGACCACTATAACTCGAAATCTGTTCTCACGGGGCTAGGTAGTCACTAAACCACTCCATGAGAGAAGTGCTAATAGGTCAGGTCTTGTCTATCATACTGACACTTGCTTGAATCCCTACTTCCAAACTGTTATTTTAAAATTCTACACTTACTTTATATAATAGATATTTATTAGGTAACAATACTAAGTTAATGGTTTGTTTTGTTTTGTTTTACGGCATATCAACCCTCAGTGGGTCATTTAATGCCGACTAAGTTTTGTAATAAATTCATTTTTAATGGATACTTTTAAAAAATCTATTTAACACATAGATGTGACCTTTCAGGTACTGCCACTCCGGGTCAGAGTGAACTTAGGATTAATGGTAATGAGGGGGTACTCCATCCTCTCCATTGCTCCGGAACTGGAACCTCATCCCTAGATGCAGTTTAGCGTCATATTCAAGACACTAAGACCCTTGGCCACAGCCGCCTTGCACATATATGATAAATAAGGAAGCGCGTGGTGTAATGGTTAAAGTCTTGGGAAATGGACTCGTCGCCCCGAGTTCAAATCCTGGACGTGGTAATTGTATTTCACTTAGCTCTAATACCCTTGGGAAAGGTTTGAATCCTCCTCTCCCTCCAGCTATGGGTAAATAGTAGGGCAGACTGGGCTTTTTAACCATGGTTAGGCAACCGGTTTAGGAGAAGGAAAACTCTGAATTCAAACCTGTTGAACCCCGCTTAAGAAATTGACCTTGTGTCACATCCTGCTCGTGGGGAGGGGTTGGTAAATATATATATGATAAATAATGTTGGGGGTTTGTGATAAGGGCAATATATATGTTCTAGGGCTTGACATAACCAGCCGATTGATCAGAAGGAGGCTCTCCGACCATACTTCTAGCCTAAGGGCCTGAGTGGAGTGTTGTATGTCATGGAGGGGTCAGCCACCAGGATACCGTCTTTAACCGTCACGCATTTATTAAAACGAAAATGTCTGAGTCGCACGATCCTGTTTATAACAACTACTCTTATCAATGATTGGCTGTAGAATTGGCCATTCAGATATAAAGAGTTCGAGGATCGCGTTGACGTATTTTAAACGTTTTTGTTGGTGTTGCACAAGGGTGGCGTGTTGGAGTTTGATCCTCTCCAATGGGGTCTGGCTGGCTGAGGGGGGTATTATGTTGGAAGACCCGAAACCCCCCTATGAAGCCAGCCAATAACATAACTGACGACGCCATCCTGTGCTAAGTCTAGCGTATTTCAAACACGGGTAAAAATGTTTATCTTTTGAGATTTAAAAAATCATTTTCGAATGTCTTTCTTGTATTGTTCGTTTAAAAAAATCAAAACACTCTGTCCTGAATAAGATCTCTTGTTTACAGGCCTGATCTTTTGTTTTCTGTTGTTTTCTTTTCCTTTATAATCGAAATAAATTTAAATAGCATACTGTGTGTGGAAGCGAATTGTGATCGAAACACGAATTGACATATATGAAGTATGTATATTTTTCTTCCAATTGTATTTTCACACATATATATATAGAGAGAGATAAAAGGTGGCTTAATATGGGCAAGTTCGTTGGAGGTGCACAGAATCCAGGGGTTAAGTCCGCGATAAAACAAATACAAAGTGCTCAATACAAAGCAGAGCAAATTTATCAAAGAAATGGATACAATAGAAACCTACTCGAATTTCTTTAATATACATACATACACACACACACACACACACACACACACACACACACACATATATATATATATATATATATATATATATATGATTTTCGGCCTGCGTGGTAGTTGCAGTTACTTATATATATATATATATATATATATATATATATACTTACATACATACACACACACACACACACACACACACATACATATATATATATATATATATATATTATTATACTAAAGCTGAGTTTATCAACCTTCTCCAGCTAAAGGATTTTTTTCTATTTATGTTATGGACACAATATTTATACTTAGATATTCCTTGGTGTTAGCACTACAAAGTCTATGAAAATAAATTCAGTTTAATTGGCTTTAATTAGGCGTAATTAGCAATTAAGTCAACGACCGACCAATCCCTGTCTTGGAGATTATATGTTTCTCTTCCCATCTCGCTTTGTCAGTTAAGTTAACTCTCCTCCCACTTTCTATTTGTCAGTTAGTAAGAGTGAGCCTGTAATAACTGAAAAATCAGCAGTCAGACCGTGGGTGATGGGATGGGGGGGGGCTATCCCATCACCTACGGTACTCCGTAGATTCACCCCCCTTTCATTTCTCCAGGCTAAAGAGAATTTTTTTTTTAATAAAGTGGCGTAAATCAGACTTTAAAATAGATTTTTTTGAATTACTTTAATTATTAATTTATAGAGTCAAATTTAACATGATTATTAAACTTTAAAATATTTCATGTTGGGTAAAAAAAGTAGTTATATATTTAAATGTGATAGGATCTTATTCAAATGAGCAAACGTTGACTCCCCCCATCGTTTAACTAAAACAAACTAAAACAAACTAAAAAGAATACATTGCTGACTAACTCTTTGATTTTTGGTAATTTATCTATCTTAAATTAGTGAATCAATCAACTTATTTGGTAAGTAGATAAATTGTCTTTGTTTTGTCGAAAAATTAAAATAAATTTAGCTGCGAAATAATTCAAATCAGCTTATTTTGTTTTAAAATCAAGATTTGTGGGTTAAACTTCGCAAATTTTTTATATGAAGTATATATTAACATTACCGACAAAAACTTAGTTACCTTAACCCCTAAACCGTAACAGAATTCGCAAAAAAAGTTAATTCACAACTGTCATATATCCCCAAATAAGTTTCCGTTTTAATTTTGACGACGATTTGCAAGTTTAACCGATTTAAGATTGTTTTGAGATTAAAAAAATGTATGAGATAAATAATACACACACACAAACAAACCAATGTCTTTTTAAAGTTTTTGTCGGTAATGTTAATATATACTTATAAAAAATTTATTATGTTTCCTACAGTTTTTAATAGAAAACAAATCAAGAGTTTATTAGAAAATAAGTTGTTTAGAATTAAATTGTCAGCTACGACATAATTTATTTACTAAGAATAGGTAAATGCCCACGATTTAACTCTTAATATTATTGAAAAAGAAAGTTGGGAAAATCAGAATTACAATGTTAGAAATTATTTATAATAAAATTTTAACTGAACGGTAATATCTGCTTTCTGGATATAAACGGGAGAATTATTTGTTTCCAAATAAAATAATAAATTTCTTCAAACACTGTTTGTTTGAGTTTTCTTTTACAGAGTATAAATATACATGCGTCACGGATTCGAACCTATTAACTTATGGACCAAGAACACAAGCAAGATATTTTTTATACAATATTTTCTTTGATTAAATAAATACGATTTTGCTGTACATTAAAGAAAAGTATTTATTTTACATTTTATAAATTTTTAAAATTCCCTGAAAAATAAAATAAAAATGTAGACAATAGGATCTTTTAATATAAAATTCTTTTGAAAATAATCTAACAATTAAAAACAACAACAAAAAAGAAAAAGATACATATTTTTTCTTATTTACGAGATTTAAGTTTCAATGTTTAAGATGCCCTATTTCCAAAACCGATTCATTAGTGAATTATCTTTTTTACATATGTTTCATCATTAAATTGTCTTTCGAAAAATGTAAAATTTATTTATGTACAAAAAAAAAAAAAAAAAAAAAAAAAAATTGGTACGGGGGATCAACGCGCGAAACATATTGGTGCATATCGCATTAATGCGTTCTGGCCCTTGCCCTAAAAAACGCTACATGATGTCTTCTGAAAATTCGAACCGTGCTATTTATAAACTTCCTACCTGGGTAAAGAAGAACAATTTCCTCATAAATTCCTACAATAAAATAAATTGAACCCTCATTTTATGTCTGTGTTTTTGCAATAAATGTTTTATTTTTCTTGCACCCATTATTTTACAATACTAAATATATTTTCTTGGAGATATGTTAGCACCATATATATTTATAATATGCCTAGACTAAATAAGTAAACATCATTAGATGTTATAAATAATTTTTTTAAAAAAGGCAAGAAGCAGGCAATATTCTGCACCGAATGCAGTATGGAACATCACCCTCTATGTGAACTCCGATAAAACCAAGTTCATGTGTTTTTAAAATTAAGGAGGCATCTCCACGTTCGATGATAAACCCTGGAAATTGGTGTTACAATTAACGTACCTAGGTAGTAATATCTTATCTAAAGAAAGCCATGTGAATCAATGCATAGTGAAAGGCATGGTCTTCCATGGACTATCAGTCATATAGAAATCTGATCTCATTGACAAGTTAAAGCAACAATTCTTCACAACCATAGCTGTATCATTGCTACTGTACAACTGTACCACTTGGACACTAACATAGCACCTAGAGAATAAGCTACATGGGAACTGCACAAGAATGCAGTATGTAATTTCAAAAAAGTTGTGGAAGCAACACCCCATGAGAAAGCAGCTGTATGGTCACTTGCCACTTATCACACAAACAATCTGAGTAAAATGCTGGACACTGCTGGAGAATCAAGGACAAACTCATGATGTTTTTGTATGGAAACCAGCAGACAGGCACGCCAGCGTGGACCGTTGAGCAAAGATGTACCTTGACAAACTCTGTGCAGATATTGGATGCTGTGAAGAGGACATCTTGAGAACAATGATTGATAGGGTAGGGTTGGCTAGAGATTGTCATGGATATCCATGATTAAAATCCTACTTACCTTTAATTACAAATTAACTAACCAAGTGACCATTCTCTTGTTCTTCCTTTGGTCATTTGAAAATGTTTACTCCAGTTTAAATAATTTATTTGGACAGTTTGGGAAAACTTTAAATTAGTGAAATAATATTATCATGTGATTTTTTTCAACAACCTAAACCGAGCACAATGGGTGACCCAACGGGTCACGTATTTTCTAGTATATATATATATATTGTCATCCACATACCATCCTGTTTCAACGTATGAGGGTCTCATCAGTGCGGCTAGAATTGCAGGACTGTTTCAGGCCGGGATTGAAACTCGACCGATTTGTCGTCAGTTAGAGTCCTTACATCCGCTCCATATACGTGACCTAATTTGAGAAAGGGAATTTACTGATATAAACATATAAAGCTGCTAGGGAGTGCTTAATCCATTTATTAGGAGAGCTACGTTATTCTAGTGTAATTAGCGGCCACCAGAAAATTACATGTGTGTGTGTGTGTGTGTGTGTGTGTGTGTGTTTTATAAGCATATATTACAATAAAAATAAATAGAACTAAAACTACTTGCTGACTTTCCATCATGATATATATATATATATATATATATATATATATATATATATATATATATAGATGAGAGGTATCCAAAATTTGGTAGTAAGGGATGATTCTATATGTGATTTCTAACACTGTATTATTATTGTATGATCCAGTATGTATAAATACAGTGAATCTTTAAATCACTAAAGAGAACTCAATGTATAATAAACTTTTTAGATTATATACAGAGTAATATCTATCTTTGAAAGGAAGGAAAAACTGAACACCGTAATTCCATAATAAATTTATTTCGACCAAAATTGGGGCCTATATAAATCTAAGTTGATTTAATATAGCTCCCCAAAATCCAGTCTCATCAGATGGAATATCAGGTTATTTGAATTGCATAACTGAAAAATTTTACTTCTCAAAAAATTAAATAAAAAAATAAATTTAAAAAAATTTTAAAAAATTTTACATTGTAAGACTGTCACCATGGTGACAGGAAGTCGAAATAAATTTATTATGGAATTACGGTGTTGAGTTTTTCCTTCCTTTCTAAGATATATATATATATATATATATATATATATATATATGTGTTTCCAGGTTATCATGTTACCAATTTAAAATTAGTAGCTGTTTAAATCTAAACTATGTAGAACATTGTTTGACTTTCCAAAGAATTTGTTTGTGAGCTTTTGCATATACATACACGTATATATATATATATATATATATATATATATATGTGTAAGTTGAAAATGGAAGCGAATCCAACGGTATGTTGAAATGAAAAATAAAGAAAGAAAATGTTGAATGGATAGAATAGGATTTATTTTATTTATTGTTTCGGCCAGGAGTTTATACATATATATATTCATATAAGATATATCCATATTAGGTAACTGAGACAAGCAAGCAGACAGAGAACAGCACACACACACCGTGCACACACACACACATATATATATATATATATATATATATATTATATATATATATATATATATAGCCTGGGATAGTCACCGCTTCAGCTTTCACTGGAATGGTGCGCCAAATTGCAGTAGTATTAGGAGTGCCATCAAATAAATAGATATGTAATACCTTTATATATTTATTAAATTATATTATATCATTTATATATATATATATATATATATATATATATATATATATATTATATGTATATATTGGAGGATATGTGCTTAATTGAAGTCATACCTAATTTTGAAAATTAATTAGTTAATAATTAATGAATTTAGGCGGGCATATATGTTCAAATGTAAGGCTAAACAATATATATGCCCGCCTAAATTCATTAATTATTAACTAATTAATTTTCAAAATTAGGTATGATTTCAATTAAGCACATATCCTCCAAAAATTGTCGGCTTAAAGCCATATAAAAATAAACACATCTGTTTGTTTACTTAACCTCATATATATATATATATATATATATATATATATATATATATATACATGAAGTTACTGAGACAACCACACAGAAAGACAAGCATATATAAATAGGTAGATAGAGAGAGTGAGTGAGTGAGATAAATAGATAGAGATAGAGAGAGAGAGAGAGAGAGAGAGAGGGTGAGAGTGAGAGAGAGTGAAGAGAGAGGAGAGAGAGAGAGAGAGAAGCTGGGAGATATATTTAGTCATTAACGAGAAGTGGTAAAAGAATCGTCATAACAAACAACAAGTTGGATGTTCTCTAAGGTGAATCTCTTAACAAACATTTATAAACATTGAACAAAGCTTCAGCTGTTATTGTTCTAAGATACACTTCAGTGAAGTGGGACACTGAAACATTGGATTAAGAAAAGAAAACAAAAAGAGATAAAGAGACAAAGACAATTGAAGTGGGGAGGAATGAGAAGAGAGAGAGGGGGAGATGGAGAGAGAGAGAGAGAGAAATGGGGAGAGATGAATGACAAAGCGACTAAGAGAAGAGAGAGAGGAGAGAGAGAGAGAGAGAGAGAGAGAGAGAGAGAATGAGAGAGAGAGAGAGAGAGAGGGGAAAGAGTAAGAGAGATAAAGAGAGAGAGAGAGAGATGGGAGAGATGAATGACAAAGCGACTAAGAGAAAGAGAGAGAGAGGGGAAGAGTAAGAGAGAGAAAGAGAGAGATGGGGAGAGATGAATGAGAAAGCGACTAAGAGAAAGAGAAAGAGAGAGAGAGAGAGAGAGAGAGAGAGAGAGAGAGTAAGAGAAAGGAAGAGAGAGAGAGAGATAGGGAGAGATGAAAGAGAAAGTGACTAATGAAATATAGCTTAAATGACTGAGATAGATAGATAGATAGATAGATAGAGAGAGAGGGGGTAAGAGAAAAAGAAGAGAGAGAGAGATGGAGAGAGATGAAAAAGAGAGAAAGTGGCTAATGAAACATATTCTAGAGAGAGAGAGAGAGAGAGAGAGAGAGAGAGAGAGAGAGAGGGGGGGGAGAAAGGGGAAGAGTACGAGAGAGAAAGAGAGAGATGGGGAGAGATGAAAGAGAGATAGCGACTAATGAAATATAGCCTAAATGACTAAGAGAAAGAAAGGGAGAGAGAGAAGGAGAGGGAGAATATGCGTACAAGATGGAAGTAGAGAGAGAGAGAGAGAGAGAGAGAGAGAGAGAGAGAGAGAGAGAGAGAGAGAGAGAGAGTGTGGAAGGGTAAGGGGGGGGTAAAGTTTTGTTTCGGCTTCTTTGTTTAATGCCATATGAACGTTCATGTGTTATTTAATGCTAAAGTCATCCGTGTAGAACAGTAGGAGCACTATTTAACCTATAGCTAGGGGGTGAAGGGGTTCATGCCTTTCCTAAGGGTATCCAATAATGAACGTAATAACGCGACTGGAGTTCGAACTCATTTACTATGATGTCGCAGTCCGGCTCGTTAGCTCCTACGACACGGGATCCCACCTCGGAAAGGAAAGAGAGGAAAAGGAATCTTTTTATATGTAAAACTTGACTTATATATATATACACACAAAGCGAGGTGTGTATTAAAATAGTTAAAAACCCCTTCCCATTCTGTAAGTCAAGACAGCCTAATGATTAAGGTGTCAGACACCTAGCCGATCGGATTTCTA